>JARHVA010002888.1:1635000-2115000 GCA_037957365.1 Torreya grandis | reverse complement strand
TGATTGATTCAATCAAGGATTCAATTGGGTCCAATCAATCCCTATGAACCTAAGTGCAACTGTATAATGTAATTTCATGATCAATTGGCCCCAATTCAGCCCCTAATTAAAGTAATCAAGTAAATGGTTTAGTGGATAACTAAATTGGGGCTAATCAATCCCTATATTCACCTAAGACATTATAGTGTGATTTGGGGCTCAATTGGCACTAATTGAGTCCTTGATGGAACCAACTAAACAATTCATTCTATCAAGGAATCAATTGAGACCAATTGAGCCCCATGAATCTAAATGTGATTGTATAATGTAATTTAGGGTTCAATTGGTAGCAATTGAGTCCCTGATTAAACTAATTATTTAATTGGTTCAATCAAGGAATCAATTGAAGCCAATCAAATCAAGCTTTGTGCACCTAATTTTGGATTTGTAATATTATTGGGGCTCAATTGGCCCCATTTAAGTACCTGATTGAACCATTCAAGTAATAAATTCAACAAAGGAGTTAAATGATGCTAATCAAGCCCTATGAACTTAATTTTGACTTTATAATGTGATTTGGGGCTCAATTGGCCTCATTTGAGACCCTAATTGAACTAATCAAGTGATTGAACTAGTTGAGTAATTAGTTCAATTAGGGGCTCAATTGGGGGCAATAGAGCCTCATGAACCTAAGGGCGACACTATAGATATTTATGGCTCAGTTGAACTAATTTAAATCCTTTATTGAACCAATTACTCAATTGATGCAATCAATGACTCAATTGGGACCAATTGAGCCTCATTAACCTAATTATGACTTTATAATGTGATTTTAGGCTCAATTGGCCCCAATTGATTCCCTGTATTGAACCAATTACTCAATTAGTGAAATCAGGGAGTCAATTGGGGCCAATTGATCCCTATGAACCTAAGTGCAACTTTATAATATGATTTGGGACTTAATTGGCCCAATTTGAGTCCTTAATTGAAAAAATCAAATAATTGGTTCAATCATGGACTCGATTGGGGCCAATTGAACCCCGTGAAGCTCATTATGACTTTATAATGTGATTTGGTGCTCAATTGAACCTAATTGAGTCCCTGATTGAAGTAATTACTTGATTGGTTCAATTAAGGAGTCAATTGGGGCTAATCAAGCCTTGTAAACTTAATGCAACTTTATAATTTGATTTGGGGCTCAATTGGCCCCATTTGAGTCCTTGATTGAGCTATTTGAGTAATTGGATCAATCAAGGACTTTGTTGGAGCCAATCAAGCCTTGTCAACATAATTGTGGTTTTATAATGTAATTTGGGGCTTAATTGATCCCATTTGAGTCCTGTATTAAACCAATTACTCGATTGGTGCAATTAGGGACTCAATATGGGCCAATCAAGCCCCATGAATCTAATTATGACTTTATAATGTGATTTTGGGCTAAATTGGTCCCATTTTAGTCCTTGATCAAACCAATCAAGTAATTGGTTCAATCAAGGGCTTTATTAAGGCCAATCAAGCCTTGTGTACCTAACTACAACTTTATAATACAATTTGGGGATTAGTTGGCCCCATTTAAGTCCCTAATTGAGCAAATTGAGTCATTGGTTTAATCAAGGACACTATTGTAATCAATAAATCCCCATGAACCTAATCGTGACTTTATAATGAAATTTGGGCTCAATTGGTCGCATTTGAGTCCTTTATTGAACTAATTACTCTATTGGTGCAATAAAGGGTTCAATTGAGGCCAATCGAGCCACATGAACTTAATTGTGACCTTATAATGTGATTTTGGGCTCAATTGGTCCATTTTATTTCCTAATTGAACCAATCAATCAATTGGTTAAATAAGGGACTCAATTGTTGCCCATCAAGCCCCATGAACCTAATTGTGATTTAGGACTCAATTTATTTTATTTAATTCCCTTATTGAACCAATTACTTGATTGGTGCAATTAATGACTCTATTGGGGCCAATCAATTTCACCCCTCGTCAAGTCAACTTCACCTTCCAACAATTCTAATATATTCTCCAAATAAGCATGGTGGGGGTTAGTAGAATGGGAGTCTCTCAAAGTCCTAATCAAACCCTCAATCTGAATTTTATTTTCCACTATATATGAGTTACCAAAACCTCTTGACTACCGTGGGGGTCTTGTGGAATTGTAGGAGGGTTTGGAGGAACTAGAGGGGTTTTTTTGCATCTTCAATTGCCACATTTTATTTTGTTAATGTATCGGGTGGAGGAGGGTTTTGAGGGGCTGCAAAAATAAAAGAATTAAAGGTTTCAACCAAAAAAAAAATGAAACTCAAGAATAAATTATTAAAAATGAATCAAATTTCCATCAAACAAAAGGTTTTTACATATTCATATGTGTGGCACCATCAATAGTTTGATTCACGAGCATGTTGTAAGAAGCAAATTCAACTACCTAGCCAAAAGTAAACAAAGCACAATGTGATAAAATACAAGAAAATCACAAAATAAAAAATACATGCTTGAATTTATTGTTTTGTATTATATATAAGTAATTCAAGTGCACTATAGTGTGTACACGTCTTAGGCTTGGTATTTACCAAACCTAGATTTCATAAGTTTGTACATATTATTTCAAATCCTTTATGCATTTTGTTGTAGCATTTCAGCAGAAAAATATCCTTTTTTGGCCCTCCAACTACCTGCACTTATCCATATGTTAAAGTTGAGTCTAGTTCCCCTATTCCTAAACCTGTGATATAGAGTCGAGCTTCTCCAATTACTTCTACTAAAATTATTTAATTAAATGTAATGGATATATCCAAATGTGATTCAATTAAAATTTTATCCCACAAAAGAATAGGAGTATATACATGTAAGAGTAAACATTTTTATTTTAGACTCTCGAAAACCCTTATTATTTTATTTGATTTGAACTCTTAAAAATTACAATAGCTTGCTCTTATATACATCAAAGAGTAAACATTTTTATTTTAAACTCTCGAAAACCCTTATTATTTTATTTGGTTTAGATAATACAACAGTTAGCACCATATAGCAATACATGGTAAATGCAACATTGTGATTGAATTTTATGTTTAATACATTTATTAAACCTATATTATCATCCCTTTGTTTTATAATTAATTATGGTGGGGGAGATCAAGCACATCGGTGGAGAAAAATACTTCAAATTTCCAAAGCCACTAATACTAAGGTGAGTGTTGTAGGTATCAATACACCATTATCAGCCAAACAAATGTTATTGGTTTTGATACGTTGTTGTTGGTCGGTAGATCATTGAAAGTGATACATGCCTCTAATTCTTCTACTAGGTTACTTACTAAACTATAAAAACTACTCATATTCTAAGTACACAAAGTGCATTAAAAAATTAATAAATAATAGGATTACATTTTAAATATGTATACTTATTTTAAGTACAAAAAAATATTATTAGAAAAAAAATATACGATGTCATTTTTGTGCTACACAATATTATGTCTTAATTGTAATTTGTGTGAAGATGCACCACAAAGTTTAGCTTTTCAAAAAACCAAATAAAATTCATGAAACTTCAAAAAAAAAACTGTGGAATCATGTATCCATTAATATATGTTTGTGGTACAACTCTTACTCTATATAAACCTTTTTTTTTTATACAACTTCCTAAATAAACAGTATTGTAATATTCATTGGGGGCCAAGAGTTCACAATTAGATGGTGGAATGAATTTTTTACATTTATTCTAGGAGCACAAGGTATATGAGACTAATTTATTTTTTAATCGAGTCTTGAAAAGAAATACAATTGTTATGCCTAACTATTATTATGATTTATGCTAAGATAAGCTTTAGATATTAGATTTAAAATAAATCAAATAAAATGTGTAACAATATTAAAAAAATTGTGGGGTTGAATTGTTTCTCTCTTCAAGAATTCAATTTTCTATATTTTAGTGTTTACTTTAAGTAATAATAAAATAAGGCTTTCAAATTTTACTCAATTAAATACAAAATAATTATACACATTCGAAGTGGGATCATGATTGAAGATATAATTATTATTTTGAATTTCAGTTCTACCTTTTAATATAATATTTTTTAAGATAAGACACAAAATCAGCATTACAATACACCAAAGAAAATGCATGAAGCAAAAATTAAAGTATGTTCCAACATTAAAAAATAATAATTACTATAACATATATATGATTCTTTCAAAACACCAAAATAAATTTTTCTTTATATGCACAATAAAGATATTGAGTAGTGTTTAAATTTAAGCCATCTTAATATAATTAGTGCTAAAATAAGTTGTGTTTTTAGCTTTGAAATAGATCAAATAAAAACGTGTAACAATGAAAACCTTCAAATTTCAACCAACTTATATAGTTGGTAGTCCATAAAACTTCTTGTGGCTGAATTTTTTATTTCTTCGACAATTTAAGTTTTTAAATATTTTATATTTTTTTATGTTTTCTCAAAATAATAACAAAAAAAATCTTCCAAATTTTTCACAATTGAATACAAAACAATTATACGCATTCTAAGTGCAAAAATTACATTAAGCTTCTCTTTTATTTTATCAATATAGGTCATGATTAATGATTAGATTATTATCATGGACTTCCATTGCACCTTTTTATTTGATATCTCCTAAGATAAGACACAAATTTAACATTATATTATGCCCAAAAAATAAAATATAAGAAAATGCATTCAGCAAAAATTAAAACACATTCCAACATAAAAAAAATCAATTCATGCATTTGTAGGGTGTCTTGGTTGTTCCTTAATAGAGTTTTGGATAAATTTGGATTTTCTTCTCATTTCAGAAAGAGCATCAATTCATGCATTTCTACTCCTAAATTCTCTATCATTGTTAACGGTTCACCTGTGGGTTTCTTTTCTAGTAGCAGAGGTATCAGGGAAGGAGAACCCCTTTCTCCTCTTTTGTTTATTATTATGGCGGACAGCCTTAGCAGATCTATTACCAGAGCCATTTCTATGGGGATTATTAATGGTTTTAGACCCACTTCTATGGATCTTACTGTTTCACATCAACAATTTGTTGATGATACAATTTTACTTCTTCTAGCTAACATTTCGGACGCTAAAATGATTAAGCATATTCTTAAATTGTATGAAGAAGCTTCCGGACAACAAATCAATTATGAAAAGAGTTCTTTGTTTGTCTTTAACACTCCTCCTTACCGGCAAAGGAAGATTGCTCAAATTATGGGATGTAGGATTAACTCTCTCCCGACTACTTATTTGGGGCTCCCTTTAGGTACGGAGAAAGTTTCTATGACTGTTTGGAACACTCTTATTGATAGATTCCAAAACAAACTTGTTGGCTAGAAGGGATCAGTTCTTTCTAATGCGGATAAGTGTTTGCTAATTAAGAGTACTTTGCAAAATCTTCTCATTTATATCATGTCCATGTTCTTTATTCCTTCAGCTATGTATAATAGAATTGAAAGGATTCAGAAGCACTTTTTATGGACTGGTATTGAAAATAAGAATAGATTTCATCTTGTGGCATGGGATAAGGCGTGTTCTCAGAAGAAAATGGGATCCCTAGGTATTAAAAATATTAAGATAATGAATGCAGCGCTTATCTCCAACATGGGTTGGAGATTATTTAAGGATGATCAGCGCTGGACTAATATTGTTAGAGCAAAGTATTTAGGTCAGCAATGTTCTCAAAACTTTCTTATTGAGGAGCACCTTTCGAATGGCTCTGTTTTTTGAAAAAACCTCATCAAAATCAGGGGTTGTATTAAGAAGGGTTCTAAATGGAAACTTGGTGATGGTAAGGATATTCTATTTTGGAAAGATGGATGGGCTAATTTTCAAATTTTGCAATAGAACAACTCTTGGACTCAGTTAGATATTTATCTTTCTTTCCATACTGGTGAAAGAGTTAGTGATTATATTTACTACAGCAATGGTAAGTTTCAATGGAAGGACCTCACTCTTATTGTTTCTTATAACAAACCTGTTTTGAAAGATATGGTGACATCACTCCAAGAGATTCTTGATAACATTCAGATTAGCCAGCTGAGTCCTAGGGATGATTCTATTTGGATTAACTCTTTTGATTGTTCTTATACTGTTAAAGTTGGTTATCAACTGCTTTCTGAGGATACTCACATTGATTTTGACTGGAGCAGGATATGGTTCAAAGAGCTCACTCCTAAGATTAATCACTTTTTGTGAATGGTGCTCAATAAAAAGATTCTCACCAATTATAATCTTATCAAAAGAGGTTTTATTATGATTAACATGTGTTGCTTGTATAGGGAAGTAGCTTAGGACATTCAGCACCTTTTCTTACACTGCTCTTATGCTAACAAGTTGTGTGGCCTTATCTTTTCTAGATTGAGGTTTCCTGGACCTTTCCAGAAGATATTTGGCAACCTGGGAGCAATCGTAGACTCCATTCAGACACAACATGCTCAGACGTTTTTGAAAACTTATCTTCCCTCACACCCTCTAGAACATTTGGAAGGCTGGGAATGTGGTTATTTTCAGAGATTACAAGATTGTCTACAAAAAATTAATAACAGATATCTCTATTGATGCAAAATAAAATGTGCTCAAGTTCAAGCCTCCAAAAAATCAAATTCTCCCTAAAGATGAGGAGAAATTTCTTTTAAATTGGAATATCATTATTGGTGATTTTCAAATCAGAACTTCCTCTATTGACAGATCTATTATTCAATGGATCCCTCCTCTAATAAATTGGTACAAACTAAACTTTGATGACACCTCTAAAGGCAACACAGGAGTTGCAAGAGGAGGTGGGATCATCAGGGATCACTTAGGCAATCTTATTGATGCCTATGCTAGACCTATGGGTATACAATCCAACCATTATGTTGAGGCACTTGTTCTATGGGGGATCAGGTTAGTGAAAGATTGTCATATCAATAATATAATCATTGAAGGTGATTCTTTGAATATCATTAATCACCTCAATGGTATTCATCCAGCTAGTTGGACTATCAGAGACTTCATCTTGGAGGGTGTTAGCATATGTAGGGCCTTCTCTAATTACAAGACATGTGACACCTATAGAGAAGGTAACCATGTGGCAAACTCCTTTGCTAATATGGGGGTGATTAATAAACAACTTCAATTTTGGTTTGCTCATGACCAAATCCCTCAAAATACTAAGGATATCATTAATAAGGGCATCTGGGTATGATTAGCTATGGTATGGAGGTTTTAATCACTCATATGAAAGATAATCTTTACTTGGAATTCACACGTTTTCTTCGAGATTATTCTGTCGACATACTTCATTGGACTTCTATGCTCTATCTTTTTCTTAGGTTTTGGGTTGTGCAAAGGTGGAGTGGGAGTGATTTGTTAGTTGTTTTCTGTGAACTTTTGTGTCGTGAACCTGCTTCTAATGCCATGGGTAGCACCCCATGCCATGTTGAGCGCTTATGTGACCCGAATTGGAAGGCAAATGAAGAACTTTAGAGGGCTTTAAATGTCAGAGGATTCACAAGCTTCATGCAGAAGATTAAGGGAAATGACAACCACATTTATGTCTCTTTTCCCAATAATTGGAAGAACAGGGTTGTCGTCTATAGAGGTAAGACCTTCTCTATCACTGAAGATCTCATTGCATCTGTCACTGGTCTTACCAAGGACAGATTAAATTTCTTCAGAAATAAATTTGATAAGGTTACGAAGGAGAAAAGACTTCTAAAGGGTTCCATGGTTAATGCCTTGACTTTTGTCAAAACTGATATTGTGTATTCCTCTCTCCCTGCTCCTTTTGATGAGTTGGTTGGTATGTTGGTGAGGTATGTGACTTTGGAGGATAGGTATAACACTTTGTCGCTTCATCATCTAGTCCTTCTGAACCATTTCCATCCAAGGGTTAGTCTTCCTTATTATATTTTGCATTCCATGGAAGCCTCTATTCATGATTTTTAGTCACACAAGCATGCCCTGCCTCTTCATTAAGGGGTTATTTTTCTTTTGCATCAACATTGTTGCATTATCTCAACTAACATTCCAGCTCGCATTATTCCTCCCCCTCCCCCATCTGAACCTCCTGCCCATAGAAGGGTTAAGACTAAGAATCGCAGATCTCATGCCTAACCTTCTCCTCCTCCCAAGAGGGTGCTTAGAAGTAGTGATAAAGGCAAAGGTCTGGCTCCTAGCTTTCTCATGGGAAAGGAAATTGTCATTGCAAACAGTCTCCTTGACATGGGACGTGCTACTATGGATACTAATCCCTCTCATCATAATCTCAAGGAACTTGGAATCAAATCCCAAGTTATGCAGTTGGAAGAAAGGACCAGTGAGCTCAGAAAGGAGGTTACACAACTCAACAAGATTATTGATAAGGGCAAGAAGAAGGTGGATAATTCCTCCGTTTCTGGGACTAAGATAGAAGACATTTTCAAAAGAATGAAAGCCTTGGAAGACACTATGAATCATATTAAAAGCACGTAGAATGATCATATGGCCATGCAATAGGGCATTCTAGAGTTCCTAGAGTTTCAAGTTAGGCAAGTTTGCACCCTCAGCAACTTGCATACGAGCTTGTGGAACGGTGGCACTAAGAAAACTTATGCTCTAACCACCATTGACATGACAGACCCTTCTCAAACTACTACTCTTAATTTATTTAATGCTTTGAAGGGACTCAAGAATAGCTTCAACAAGTGAAGCTTCCTTTTTTTGATGTTGTGAAGTTGTTTTGTAGTTTTGGTGTTATTATTTGTCATGGTTCTCCCTCTTGTTGCTCTCTCGTCTTTTCTAGTTGTTCTTTTATGTCGTTGGGTGTTGGTCCCCACTCTTTATGAACCCTCTTTTGTTCTTATGTTTTATCTGGTCTTTGGGCCTTTTTTTATTATGGGTTTTCTTCTTCTATTTGGATTTTCAGCGTTTTTTAATTAGGTATGGTCCCTTTCAAAACCATTTATCATTAATTAAAAAATAATAATCTATTTACTATAATATATGTCTAACAAAATACTAAAACACATTTTCCTTTGTTATATTCAACAAAAATATTAACATCCTTTGTGTTTAAATTTAAGCCATCTTAATATAAATTGCTCCACCAACCACTAAACCACAATTGAATGATGCAAGCACTAACAAGATAAAAGTTCTTAAACCTATTCTCATAAAGAGATTAAAATTTTAATAAATTATTATAGTTTTCTACATTTCCATAACATCATCAAATTGGGTTATAAGGGCCACATAAATGATAGTTTGTGAAAAGTGTTACCAGACAGTTTATAGCTAGAGTAAACCACATAAGTTTTTGGTCCTATGATATGTGCTCCAAGTGCCACAGTTCTCTCCTTTTGAATGTGTAGTACATGCAAGCAAAAAGGCAAACATATCCAAAGCATGAAAGTAACATTAAATTTGAATTGTGTTGTGACATACCTACAACTAGCCGAAAAAGTTACATGCATAGAACACTACATAAATGAATGAGTTGTATATAGTTCACTCAAGACAACTACTATAAAACAATAAAGAACCAAGTTTTAAAACCACCTCCAACCATTCTAGCATCTAATACTACTTGCATTACAAAAACAAGTAACCTAATAACGCACTTACATCCAAGCAAAACAATACAATAACATTAAAAAATAAAAATATCAAAAGATATAATCTACTTTATGTACATCAATTTTTTACCTTCCAATGCTCTTTCAACATTGATTTGTTGCCTAAGATGAGCATGTTCAAAATTAGGTTAAGTAATCCTCTCATAAGATTTGGGTTGTCCACCTATAACATTATTTGAACTATAAAAATCAAGTTTGATGAAAAGATTTGAAAATAATACTTTCTACATGTTCACCAAATTTTAGACTGAGATATGTTCTTATACAAATTTGTAAATGCTTAAATTATTACACGTAAAACCAAATTCATATTTAACCATAATTTCTAGCATAATTGTACGTAAATAATTTATAAACAAGATACCAAAAGTCCTAATTCACATTAAAAATAACTCTTTAATTATATCTCACAGATTTATAAATCAAGATACATAAAATTCAATTTGAATTTTGTCAAAATTTACCAAGACTTGATAACAATAGAATATAACTTCAAACTACATCCCACCATTCCCATTTGTACCATAATTCTTAACAAAATTAGTAAGCAAAACCCTCAAAAATATAAAACAAGACATCATCAAAATACTCCAACATATGAGAAGATCTTGCATACGAGAGGAGTTTTTACAAGCATCTTGTCTTTTAACATTGTTTCTTTCTAGGTAAGACACCCTAGACATAATCAACACTTTCGATTGACACATCTTGTGGTTAAAAATATGTAAGGAAAAAAGGTCCCAATGCTCGCAATTCAAAAAGATCTAAAGCTAGAAAATTTGCATTGCGAGAAGTTTCAAACACTTGTTCCATTCTTTTTTGTAGTGCATGCAAACAATTTTTGGCGATGGGTGATTCAGAGCCTTATATATAATCCATGTGAAATGGAGGACCCAAAAACAACTCTCCATACTTTTTGTTTTATCTGAATCAAATATTCTTTTGTTGATAATGTCTTCAACTCGTCCTTTCATGGCATTGTTAATATAAAAGCATACTTACAAACACTTACAGAAGCTCAACTCCAATAAGATGATATGGATGTTAAAGAGTATATTTGGTGAAGAAAATTTATTCTAATCGCTAACACAACAAACATAATTGAATGAAGCATATATTCCTAATAGGGGCATACCCTTTAGAGATATGTCGATCCAGAACATAATGTAGTGGTACAGCAGAAGGTTGAGCCCAATAAAAGCACTATGAAGGATGCTTTACTCCAAATTTTTCTCGATCTTGACAAAAAAAATTTACTAAATGTGAAGGATTGTCAAACCCCTCAATTTCATGACTAAATAATGTTTCCATTCCAATAGAAGTAAAGTGCTAAAGACATTGCATGAGTAGTAATATTGAGAATTTCAAAACCTTACTCGCATTAAATTTATAGATCCCATTTTTAAATATTGCTAAAAAAATTTGACTATATAGTTAGTGATCCTATGTTTCATTCAATAAACATTATTCTTAAGTTTAATATATAGTTTAATCTATTAAATAGGTATATAGCATTTTAAATTGGCTAATTTACCATGGCCCTTTAAAGATGTCATATTCCTCCTCCTATGGAAATTGTTTTGAACAGTGTGATTCAAATTGGGACCCTAGTGTACCAGTTGTGCTTACTAAATGTTTCCACAATGCCCAATTACATGTAGCTTATGCTTATAAAACACTATTGTAAGACATTACAAATTCAAAACATAAAGATCAGATATTTACAATGACAAAGTCAATGTAGGGATGATCGAGTCATCTTCAAAATGATAAAGTCAATGTAGGGATGATCGAGTCATCTTCAAAATATCTTAAAAGGCTTATCTTAGATAGCGGCACTGCCACTATTTACAGGGTGGCAATTGTATAACTGCCAATGTTTGTAGGAGGCGATTTTATAACCACCCCGATGGTTTCCTAACAATCAGTCTGCATACACCAACAGTTTCACCACCATACAAAAAGTTCAAATTTGAACAGTTGCAAATGTTACTTCTTCTCATTGTCGATTTGTTTAAACTTCTTGGCAGACTAAAAAAATGAGTTAGCATAAATACAAGGCTTGTGCAAGGTAAAAAGCATCAAAAAACACTGAAAAATCAAGTTTGATTCACATTTTAAGTTGAATGTAAGTCTTTGTTTTTGTTGTCTCATGGTTTCCTAGCCATAGATGGTTGGTTCAATTGCGTTGGAGCACAAAGAAATGTCTACTATGTACATAACAATGTTTTGTACAAATTTTAGATAGAGACACTGAGAATTATGTCCATGAAAGCCACATTTGGCAATACCTTGTACATTTATTGCATTACAGAGGAAGGGGAGTGCAATTACTTCACCCACTAGAGTTTTTCCCACATCAATTTTCTCTAAAATAACTCATGTTTAATGTAAACTTTGTTCACTCTTAATACTTCATGTTCATGTGCAATATACTACACATTTTATTTCCAACACTTGTTTATCTTTGTTTTAGTAAATATATATATAGCCTACAACAATCATCTTCCAATCATTGTTGACCTAAGAGTCATAGGATCCGTGTAAAGTTTACAGTTGAAGATCCACCTAGTTTATGGATCACAATGCCCTTTACCTATCGGTAAGGTAGCTCAATATGTGGATGTATGATAAATATTTAAAGTTTTCTAATTATTTGGGCAAACCAATTTTGAAAAAATCACATCCTAACCTTCCCCAACGCACATAGCACAGTTGCTTGGGAAGACCATCAATGTTTTGGTGCGGGCCTAGGCTTGCGAGCTGGGACAGGAATAGTTACAAGAATGTTTGCTACCCTCGGTCACTCAATCTAATAAAGTAGAGTTGAGCATTAATGCCACCATTATTCAGAGTATTTTGAGATAGTCAGAATTTGCATTTGACACTCAAATTAACAAGATCTTACAAACCCTACAAGGATTTTGGTAGCTAGTCTCATGATACATCAGACAAGAACTCAAGCTTAGCAAGTTCAAGACATCAGTCACACGGAGAGGCCAAGAATTTGATTATATCTTGTAAAAAACTAGGTTTGATTCCAATATATTGCAAAGATTTATATTCTTCCTAAGAAAATGAAGCTGATTGTGGCAGCCTTGGGGAAAGTTGGACCATTAAAAAATGTTTCAAAATTTACGTACATTGAGACCCTGTGAATTGGGACCATTGAAAAATATTTCAATATTTATGTAAATTGAAACCTTTGGAGTTCGAAGAATTTGTTGTCCAAAATATTTATACACAAACAATCGCCATGTAAACAAAACAAGTGGAGACCAGACATTGAATGTTTAAATGTTCGTGTGAATCTTATATTTTGAAGCCCGTGATGGCTAGACTTGGAATAAATTAAATACGCTGATGAACCAGATTTCTATATGCTATACTTTTTTAAGTAGATTATAGTTGCTACACTTTTTTAAGTAAATTAAAGTTGCTATGATAGAGTGACGAACTAAATTTCTATATGCCAGTACTACCCTTAAAAATCGCTATAAACTCTTGTTCTCTTTTCAAGAAAAATTACCTCCTGGGTTTTGTCCACTTACCTCTTTATACAGCATCAACTTGAAAAGAAAAAACATTTGCATCACGAGGGTCAACCATAAATGCATGTTTAGAACAGCAAGATCTAATCATAGAGCAAACGAGAATAGGAATAACATAAACTTTTACCCAAAGTAGCGAGGTCATATGTTTCCTTGAACACACAAATTCAATTCCTCGTTTTATTTTTTCATTTTAAGTTTTACCAGCAGTTGATACAGCTAACATAAACTTTAAATGTCACTTGAACGCACCAGCAAAGGGGCATTATGATGTCTTTTCTGTGGATCTTTAGGCCATGACCAAATAAGTAGTTATTGTATTTTTCAACCAATATCAATGTTCGTTTTCGTTCTTTCCACTCAGTTTAGTGCAGAGAGAATCCATCTATTTTAATCTATTTTTATCTTTTGTATGTCAAAACTACCAACACTAAGAAACCTCAGAAGTTCTAGATTTTTATGGGCATTTATGCATAAAACATGGGAATATCATCCTACAAACAGATAAATGTCCACATTCAAGATAAAAAGTTCTGCATAATCAAACACAGTTAACGCACGTCATATTACCTCTCCTGCCAGCTCATTTGTGGACTAACTCATCTGATAAGGTCCACATGGCCATCAATTGTTGTCGGTGACAAAAGAACAAGGCACGGAAAATGAGTGTTGTTTTGACCGGGAACAACATCAAGTTGTCTGCAGGTCCCCCAATCAGTTATAACTTTGTACTTATACATTACACAAAGAATGTGCCTCTGTTACTGGGAACACAGAGAAGAGGCATTTTGTGAAAAACAATACCACTTTAAAAGTTTCCAGTTGAACATAATGTGCTCTAACAGAGAGCCAAATATTTTTTTCCTTTACAATGCCAAATGAATTGTAGAATACAAACAATGCAAAGCCCCACAACGTGTGAACAGGCTACTTGATAAAACTGGGACTTAATATACATGTATCAGATCCCTGCCTGTGAAATACATCCTAAACCATGTTAAAATGATCATCTTTAGTAAAATTATTCTCTGGGAGAACTTTTGTGATTACAAGATTTGGGATGTGCATGTTTGCAAGTCTTTTCACAAAAATAATAAATCCTCCCAACTTTAGAAAAAGAAAGCATGACTGGTAGCCAGGCTTGGCAGATTTCTTTACCTTAATGTGAATTAGAGGTACAAAGATCAAAGTATTGTCATAGTGTACTACTGTGGTCTTGTCAACGATCTTGTAGACACACCATGTAGAAGTTTTACAAACCCAAGAAAACTTAATTTCCCATCAGTATGCCTTATCCAGTCATGAAGCACAGCGTGTACTGGAACAGCCGGTCCTAGCCCGAGTTCCTGAAAAAATGAAAACAAATTTAAGCCAAGAAGAGATCTAAAAGTGATGGTACCGAAAAAATGCATACAAACCACACAGGAATTACCGAGGCTAATTCTTCAATGACAATTGTTCGGTTGCCCTTCTGTTCGAACAGTTCATATGCACAACGAGCATGTTGCTCCCAGCGATCTAATCCTTCAAGCTGATGAACACTTATAGCAGCAGCACAAAACTCTTCAAAATCCATTTTCCTGGATTGTAGAGAACTCATCTGCTTAAAAAAAGCAAGCAGTACCGCACATATTAGACCTTTCCACAGTTGCAATTCTATGTTAATCTAACTTTTATTCTGTTTGTTGGAAAACTTTATTCATTCAAGAAAAAGTTGCACATTTCAATAAATATTTTACTTTCAATAAATAAACACAGCATAAAGATTCACATGCTACATCCTGATTAGTTAAATACTAATTTCGAAATCTGATAGACCTACCGAAGAAAGCATATCATAAACATGGGATTCCTTCATTGCTTCTGTCTCATTTCTCGTTAAAGCCTGACCAGCAGAACAACTTCATCATGAGCCAAACATAGTAGCTTTTATTTTAAGATACAAGTCTGTTAGCAAAACCAAGATGCCTTTTATTTTTAATTGTGTTAGCAAATCCAAGATGCTTATTAAATCCTTTAAATGTGGTTAGCAGCCGCTCTACTTTTCATTATACTAATATAGGCATCCGAACCTTGATGCTTTACATTCTTTTAATGTCTATACTCTATAGTAATCTAAACATTAACTTCAAGATTATTCAATCCAAAAAGAATATTGCAATCTAAGAAATTATATGTTATAATCTTTATTACTATTTATGCCATAATATAACCCTCCAAATTCCCAGGTTCCAACATACAAAAACTTACCCCTTTAAAATTTTCCAGAGATATCTGTCCGTTCTTTGGTTCCAACAATGCAAATTGTTCCCTCAAATAGAAGAGTTCATCCACAGTTAGTGTCTTTGCTAGGGCCTGTTATCATAACAAACCTTGTATTCAGATCATCAAATATAAATAATCATAGTTATCATGAGACTTGTACGAGTACCGGTACCAGTACACCTTATTTTAGAAAAATAGGAGACAGGTACTCAGAAATAGCAAACGAATAATATATATTATTATATATAATAATATATATACAATTTAGAGAAAAAATAGAAAATATACCAAAAATATAAAAATTGAAAATTAAAATCTAACTAATTTATTAGTAATTTATAATACAATTTAATTTAAAATTTCAATATTTATATTGTTAATATTATATGTGTGTGTGTGTGTGTGTGTGTGTTATTGGATATGCCCCTGCAGGCCCCAAATACATATACAAAACGCTCCTGGGTACAGAGACAACAGTTAAATGCAGGGGAAACACCCAGGGCACGTACCTGGGACTATGGATACAGAGGTATCAAGACGTATCCAGTCATATCCGCAGACCCAGGGACGTACCCTGGGCGTATCTGCAGCATTCCTTGCCCAAAAAATGTTTTTTCTTCAATTTCGCCCAATGAAAAGTCAAACATGGACTTCAAAATACAATTAAAAACAAACTAAAGTGGATTCCCAACCCTAAAAACAGCTTTCACACTCATTTTATCAAAAGTAAACAACACATTTACCTTCCATTGCATTTTCACCTCTCATTGCACATTTGTTCACTCTTATTCATTTTTTCAGTTGCATAAACTTGAAACTCCTTCCTTGTGCTAAACCTACACCATCACCTCTACTTATTCGGTGACAAAGAGCTTCAGGTGTTTGCAAGGAAGACAAATTGCTGATCTAAGGTAAGATTTCAGTTGTGGCTTTTTTGTTTTGTTTGTAACTAGTCTAATTTTTATTTTTTTCAATTATTCTTTTAAGTTTTAACCATTATTTCAACAAATAATAAATGCATTAAGTTTTAATAGCAATATTTTTATTTTTTAATAGGGGCTATAGGGATTTGCTAGAATATCTCATGCTGCAAATGTTAGTTCGGATGAGGGGGGCGAGGGCGGCGCAGGGATAGCTCCCAGATTTATCCGCAAACGCCCTTTTGAAAGTATGTGACAATATTAGAACAGATGTCTAGTGCAAGGTGTTTTCTTCGACTTTGCTCAAAATGTAATTGTAAATACAAGAGCCCGTATAGTCGGGTGAAAACCCATTTGTGTGTGATTCCTGGCACTGAAATCAAAGCTTGTGGTGGGCCATTCATAAATGAAAACCCAGTAAAGGACTTGCCAAAGATAAAAATCCTTGCATACGTCAAAGAGTAAAAAGACTCAGATGTCATTGTTGGGCAAAGATCGAAGCATCCTTTGAAAAAAAGAGGATCACCACCTATTGATCCATCTCATGCTAATGTGATAACCCCTTCACACCCCTTTCTTGCTACAACTATTGCAGCCGCAGAGGAGGATTCACCTCTTGGTCACAAGAGAACAAAAGCTGCAGGGCCATTGGATAGGGCATTCGATAATGAATCTAGGGGCATAACAAAGCAGAGCATCGCGCATTGTCTTTGCACATGTGGATTGCAATTTAATGTTGTTAGATCACCATACTGGCATGATATAGTGAGATCTATCAATGTTGCCCCTAAAAGATTCATCAGCCTAGGTTATGAAAAAGTGAGCACCACCTTGTTGACAAAAAAAAAAAAACACATTGAAGATGCATTGAAACCCATCAAGAATGTGGATCGAAAAAGGGGTGTCAATTTCCAAGGATGGAAAGATACGGCAAATAGGCCATTGATTAATGTGGTTGTAGTGAGCCCTAAAAGGGCAATACTTTTTTGGGTTGTTGATTGTGAGGGGCAAGTGAAGGATGCACGATTCATTGTCGACATCCTAAGAGAGTCCATTTAGACGGTGGAGCCTCAAAACGTTGTCCAACTTGTAATGGATAACACTAAAAATTGTAAAGCTACAGGCATGTTGCTTAATGCAAGGTATGAGCACATATTTTGCACACCTTGTGCCGTTCATTCCCTCAACTTTATGTTGCAAAATTGGAAACAAAAATTAACTGGATCAAACAAGTCTATGAAGAGGCGAGCGAGATCCAAATGTTCATAACCATCACATGTCCCAAGGCATCTTCAGGGCCTTCTTGAACTTGTAGTTGTTGAAGGTAACTCTTAATTTTATCATTCATGAATCATGTATCATTGTATATTTTTAATTTAATTTTGTAAGTTTGTAATTTTTAGTGTTTTTATTTTTGAACATTTTTTTTAGTTTATTTATTTTAATTTCGTATTAGGTTGTTGAGACTCGATTTGCCTCACACACACTCGTCTTGAAACGATTTGTCAAAGTGCGTGAGGCATTGAGTAGCATGGTTATCAACAACATTTAGGGTGTATGGAAGCAAGCAAACAATGAGTTGGCCACAGATTAAAAGGTGGATTCCGGATGACATGTGGTGGGATCATGTGGAGTATTTGGTCAGTTTTACCGAGCCCATTGTTAGCATGTTGAGATATGTGGATATAGATCATCCATGTTTGGGTGAGCTTTATGATAGAATTGACTCAATGATTGAGAACATCAAATCCATCATAAATGCCAAAGAGTAGGATCTTACGGAGAGGTTCTTTGAAGAAGTGCAGTCGCATCTCACTAAAAGGTGGAACAAAATGACCACCCCATTGCATCTTCTTGCTTTTGCTTTGACACCCAAATACTACAATGCAGATATCCTTTCTTTGCCCAGGAAAGTTGCACCATATAAGGACAGTGAGGTCGCCAAGGGATATAAGGCAACATTCTCTAGAATCTTTCCCGATCCAAAAGTAGAAGACCAAGTTAGGGAAGAGTTTGTGCATTTCATATCCTCCGCGGGTCACTCCCTTGGTGCTATTCGTGACAAGTACAAGATGAACGCTCACTTTTGGTGGTACCTCTATGGGCAAGCATCCACTCACCTCCAACCACTTGCAATAAAAATTCTATAACAAGTACGATTTTTATTTTTTTTGCTCTACCCTTCTTTTGAACTTTTCGATGTTTGTTTTAACTTTTAATTTTTATATAATTGACTTTGCAACTTCAATAGGTTGCAAGTTCCTCCTCAGCTGAGCGGAATTGGGGTACCTATAGTGTTATCCACTCAGTTAAGTGCAACAAGTTGGCAGCGAAAAAGATGGAGGATTTGGTCTATGTGCATTCCAAATTGTGTCTTCTCTCACACAACCTCATTAAAAAGATGGGACAACAAAGTGTTGAGATGTGGACCCAAAGACTACTAATTTGGATGCCTCTGTTGCCTACCTTTTATTGCTTGACACGGAGCTAGACGGTGCTTCACACAACCTACATAATGGAGCTAGTGGGAGTGGAACTGCTGCTGGTGGTGGTTCTAATGAACCATGTGATGATGAAGAGATTGCAGCCAAAGAGGAAAATGAATATAGTGCATCATGAATACGTTGATGTCTTTATTTTTGTCCATACATTGTAACATTTGCACTATGTACCTATTATAAAACTAATCTAAGTTCGACCATTGAATATTATGATATTTGACATTGAATTATGAGTATGTTTTGTGGTTATTTAACTTATTTTGTTTTCCTCTATGCATATTATGTGGTTAATTTTCCTTATATGGCTAAATTTTTATATTTTTAATTTTTTATATATATTTTTGTACGGCCGTATCCAAACCCCAAAAAAAATCCCCGTATCCATGTCTCCAATTCTTGTACCCATATCTGTATCTGCAACATATATTATTATAGCCCATATAGTGGATGTTACGACTATATATAAGGTCGCATGCTTGGAACCACATAGACAATTTTAGATATGGATGTTTATAAAACAAAAAAATATATGTTATTATTTAATATTTAATAGTTTACACTACTAAAGTGGCTGACTGCAATGCCACGGCAGTCAGCCACTTTAGTAGTGTCAACTATTAAATATTAGATAATAACGTATATTTTTTTGTTTTATAAACATATTCCATATTTTAAATTGCACATGTCAATCCAAGCATGTAAGTCTTCACGTCCAGTTCGTGGCATTCACATAGCAATGCCACAGCAGTCAGCCACTGGCCCGCAATAGACTTTGTATTTGCCATGATATATGGCGAATAGTCGAACAGCAGTCAAAGCAGACTCGAACACAGACTAAATGCAGTCAGACTCAATAACAGTAAAAATTGGCGAGCATAATACAAACCAGCAGATAAACAGTGAGCTGCAGACATACATTGAGCTGCATAAAAACCAGCATATAAACGGTGAGCAAAAAACAAATGGAAAACAGCAGACAAACAATTGATTAGAATGAAATACGGTTTAAGGTTTTTTATTTTTTATTTGTTATCTATTTTTTTGGGAGACGGTCTGAGGGCAAGAAAAGACGGTCAGGAGTCTCCAAATGGTGTCACTGGGAATGGGAGATACCTCCATACCCGTCTCCCATACCAGAAACGCATACCTGTATGGGAGATGTGTCCCTAGTGGTGGGGGACACCTCTCCCTGCAACACTGTAAATCATATTCTTATTGCATTCTGACTTAAGAAAAGACAAATAATTTAACAATTTCACGAGCCTTGTGGCAGTATCTTGGTATGCTTTAATGGAAGCAATGCCCGCACCCTTTTTTCATATTATGAGATGCAACATATGTGTAGATTTACCCATCGTGCAGAACTATTAAATGTCTAATACTTCCAATATTTTCTACCTAGGATAAACTGGTAGCAGAAAAGTCATATAAGGAACCTAAGCCAAGTTGCATGAATCGTTATCCAAAATTAATCTTGGTTTATTCACAGACAACAAACAAGCTTGGGAGATTACGGAAACAATCAAGTTACACCACAAATATATATATCCAGGAACCCTAAAACCTCCCTCATACCACTAACGGTACAGTTCACGTACAGATCCTGACCACTAACATTCCAGAAACACTATTTCACATTTCTGGAACGTTTCCAGGCAGAGCATGGCCATTCCCGGCAGACTGCCTCATTTCACTTATATTTTCAAAATATTTATGTACAGATGTATCTAAAGATGAACTGAAACTAAGTGTCCCAAAAACAAATCAGCAAATCCCGTACGCGGACCCATAACCCAGGTAACTCAGTAAATAATGTAAGTTAAATATAGGTTTTTTCAGAGACTGCATAAAAGCTTGGCAGAACAATAAATTGATAACAAGCTGAATTGCATAAATCAATTACATAAGGATATTCTTTGTTTTGTTGAAAATAATATTTCCCTTATTATCTTTTTATAAAGTTAGAATTGCTTATTATTTTTAATATTTTTCAATATTATAATGGCCTACTTTATGTAGCCCGCATTTCATACTTTAGGGATTAAAACTCGCAGAAAACAGCAAGTACTTGCTGAATGGCAAAAAACTACAGAAAATTTTGCCGCCAAGCAACCACTGTACTACTCACGAGCCGAGTAATTAACTTGGACTCATGAGTACTCATTGGTCCGAGTTAATTACTCAGCTATTTAACAATCAACAGTCAAAAACATCATTTTCGCTATAGCAATTGATTTGTCTGTTGGTTTTGCTCTGCTAAAACAAATTTTATCATTTTCCAGTTGCTCTGACATGATATCCATCAGCGCTAATTGAAGAGTACAAGTGCTCGACTCCGAGCACCCATGAATTGAAGTTAATTACTCAGCTATTTAACAAATGACAATCAAAAACATCATTTTCACTTTTGCAATCAATTCTACTGTTTTTGCTCTGCTAAAACAAATTTTATCATTTGCCAGTTGCTGTGACATGATTTCCATCAGCTGTAATTGCTTAGTATGATTTTTTTAACCATGCCTGATTGTGTGCCCTCTTTTAAAAATAATTTGGAGAGTGAGGTGAGAAATGAATGATTAAAGAAATGGCTTGCTCATGATTGCAATTGGTTCAGGGTATGAGGGTTGCTTCTGTAGAAAATAATGTGAGTAAGAGAGACAGAGAGTGAGTCAATTTGAATGAAAGAGATGCTGTGGTGGTCAATTTCAGAATTTTTGTACCCTCTACTGAATTTATATTGCTGTGCAGTTATGATGTCTCTTTCATCTTTGTTCAGGCTCCTATATGTAGTTCTGATCATGATGAATTGAAATGTATTTCATTTTTTGTAAGTGTTAATTTACAATCTGGGTGTGGGAGACTCATTGATATGAATGAATCAGGTGAATGAGGTGAGATATGAAAAGAAATATTCGAAATGCAAAAGAATGTGTTCTCTGCATTCATTTCTTATGTTTTTTTACAGTGTTTTACATGTTATCTAAGTTTATTTTATGAATTTATATAATTTTTAACTCGAAAAAAATTTGCCACCGGTTCAAAATTTGGGCCGCCGAGTACAAGTTTTTGAGCTATGCTATTTAAGAAGACTTTATACCATAACATTTTATCAAATCTTGTGAGTTATAGTATTATATTTAGTGTTTGCCCTATGAGACTCCTAAAAATATCTTATTGTGTTTTCTTGGAGTTCTCTACTTTTTGCATGATTGTGTGTGAAACGGTTAAAGCTTATTTTTATTGGGACTTGTCTGTAAAATCCAATTTGGTATCAATGTATGATTGGTCATCCATCACAATAATAGAAGACTTCCGAGGATTTGGCTTCTAAGATCTAATTTTAAGGAATCGCACATTTCTCACAAAACTTTGGGAGTTTTAGGTAAATTTCAGTGAAAAGTTGAGGAATCATGCAAGGAAGATACAGTCCTAATTTCAGCCTTTTGTGACCTGTTTTGACCAAGTTATTGCAATTTTAGGGTTTTCAAAAAAAATCACTCCCCAAGCCACAATTTTCAGATATTGTTTCATTTTTGGAAAGCTCATGAAAAATCAGGTTAGGTCTCCTGTATAGTTTTTGATTTGAGGCTGACTGCATTCTGAAATTCGCTGGTCGAGTTTTGATCGAAGGTGAAAATTCAGGTATTTTGACTTTTTGCTTTTGTTGGAATCTTCCATGTTCAAAAAATTGGCTCGTATAATTGAGGTAAATTATGGCATTGGACTGCTTCAAGGGTGTTGTAATTACACTTTTTGGAAGCAATGCATGAAATATTTCCTCATTAAATATGGCTTTTGGAAAAATATTGCTAATAAGGAAACACAAAACCTTGAAATTAAAGCTAGTATTGGCATTAGCCGCATTACCATTAAGCATGTAATATCTGAATCTTTATATCTTGTTGCTTTGGATGTAACTGCAGGGGAACTTTGGAAGTTAGTAAAAGAGAGCTATGTGTGTCCTTCTGTATGGGATGACAAGCACAACTCATATTAAGATTCTGAATTTGAGGACTCATCTTCTTGTCATGATGATCATGTGGATTGTGAAGACTTGATTGAGGTATCTATTAGTAAATCTCCCTTTGACATAGTGAAGGATACTTTTGAAGGTAATGATTGTCCATAAAATTTGGTTGTTCCTTCAGTTGAGATCGTGGAGGACTTAGTCGCCATTCATGAGGTTTGTGATGAGACTATTTTAGATTCAGAATCTACAACTGAGGGTACAACTTCTCACATTATTAAGCATTATATGGATTACAAGGACTTTTTATCGCATGGATTTAACTTTGCTCCTTTTGTGAGTGTGGAGGACTCTTATGGAGATTGTGATACCTCTTGTGATCCTATTATTCCTTCTGTGTGTTATGGATGATTGCAACGCAATATGTGAGGATATTCATAATGAAACCCATATTTTAGTTCCTTCCATTTGTGTGGAAGAATCTAAGGATGACATTCCTTCCACAGATAAAGAGAACATTGCATTAGATTTGTCTTTAAGTGACATCACTTCTATGACTATTGATCTTACAGAAAGATTTTGGAGTGGATGATCCTATTCTGGTTGAGGGAGAATGTTTGAACATCTCTTCTTATGTTTGGGATATTGCATCTATGAACCCTTTCTTAGATAAGGAGGAGCCTTCTCATATGCCTTTAGCAGTACCTCTTCTTGACAAGGGTATGCCACTTGGTGGTAGGCATAATGAAACTCTTTTTTATCAAAGTGAATCATATTATCATAGTGAGCGTCAAAAAAACAATTGTCTCTTGTGAGTCATTTGAGACATTAGGTGATTTGGATGGGCTTCTTTTTAGGAGTCCCATATTGATTCTGATGATGTATGACTCATGGTGATAGTCCTAGTTTCGCAATTGCATCATTTCACACTTCTTGGGATCCAGGAGATGGTGCTACACGTTGTGAAACTTGGCACAATACGAGGTTGGTTTTTCCTTTTCTTGGAAACCACATTGAATGGACTATACCGTGGAGACACCAAGTCCCATTGATGAAGATTTGTTATTCAACTATGTTGGAGAATCACAGACTTGTTCCTTCCATTGCAATGGAGAAAGCATCTTATCCTTTTTGGCAACATTGTGGATCATCCTAAATGCCTTTGCTAGCACCTCCTATGCTTCTTAATGATTTGAGGCACAGTTGGCTATATTTGAGTGATAAGCACCTTGAGGTGCATCTTGACGAGGATGAGGATGACCTTTTTCCAGGTTAGTTAAGTATTTTCTTGTTCAAATTGGAGATTTTGAAGGTTTTTTGAAGGCTTAATACTATTATTGCACCTTTAAGGATATGGAACCTATGGCTCATGATTCTTGCAACATCATTGAGATGGCTTGTACAAAAACACTAGTTGCAGCTTTTCGTTCTCGTGGATATTTTCAAGGATGTAATTGCATTCTTTATGATCCAGGGGGAGCTTGCATGACATCTTAGGTGCAATGCCTACCTTTGCATCTATTTATGCATTGCTACAGTAATCTTATACAGGGTTGTTGGAAATAATATTTCCTTATTGCTATTTTATAAGGTTAGTGTTGCTTATCATTTCTAATATGCTTCAATATTATAAGGGCCTGCTTTATGTAGCCGACATTTCATATTTTAGGGATTAAAAGTCTTTTTATAAAGACCATATCCCATCACATTTTATCAAATATTGTGAGTTATAATATTCTATTAGTGTCTGTCCTATGGGGTTCCTAAACATATCTTCTTTCGCTTTCTTGGAGTTCTCTAATTTAATGCATAATTGTGTCTGGAATGGTTAAAGGTTACTTCTATCGGGGCTTGTCTAAAAAATCCAATTTGTTTCTATGCAGTAAGCCAGTTTTATAAATTTAAGTTATGGCTACCTCGTTTCAATGGTATTATAGTACCTTTGAAAATATATTATGATGTTGAGAGCACTGTTCAAATTCTAAAATGAATACTTTCAGTTATTGCCATTTACAAGGTTAGTGTTGCTTATTATTTTTAATATACTTCAATATTATGATGGCCTGCTTTATGAAGCAGGCATTTCATATTTTAGGGGTTAATAGTCTTATTATAAAGACCTTATCCATTGCATTTTACCAAATCTTGTGAGTTATAATATTTTATTTAGAGTTTGCCCTACGGGTCTCCTCAACATATCTTCTTTTGCTTTCTTACAGTTCTCTAATTTATTTCATGATTGTGTCTGGAATGGTTAAACGTTATTGCTATTGGGACTTGTCTGTAAAATCCAATTGGTTTCTTTACAGAATACCAATTTCATAGATTCCAGTTATGGCTACCTTAGCACACAAAAACTTTACTTCAACAACAATATTATAGCACCTTTGGAAATAGTAAATACATTATGATGTTGAGAACACTGCTCAAACTCTAAAATGAATAATTCTACGTAACAAGTATAAAGATGCTAAATTTAGTACCAACATAAATCAAACATATACAACTTAAACAGACAGTAAAAAACAAACTAGTTATAGGTACCATTGGGACATGTAAAAGTACTTTCTTTAATAGACAAAATCATCCTACCACTCAAAAGTTAGTATTTGTATCATCTTCAGGACAATGATGCTTGCACTCAATTCAAAGTGCCCTTAAAGTTCTTATGCATTGCTAAGTTGCATTTTGTGGGTATTTCTGCGGTGGAATGAAGTAGGGAGCAATTAAACTCCCATTTTAAAAATTAATGCTTCTATTATACCCTACCTTATATTCATTCACACCCCCTTTCAGCCAGCCATCGAATAAATGGAATGCTACATATCAAATACAACGGGCATGAAAGATTTAGACCACAGAGAATTTTCTAGCAGAATGCATTCAAGGGAACAATACCCCAAGTCAATCGAATACACAAAGCATGATAAGAGAAATGCATGCGCTAATGGAATTCAAAGACAAAAAGTACCTTCAGTGCTGCTTTTCGAAGACTTGATGCCCGAAGATATGCCTTGACAAGTCTATAAATTAGTATGTCCAAGGGAATCTTAACATTGTGAGAATTCCTGAGCCAAGGGTGCGCTGCATTATCAAACAGTGTTGGTCAGAAAACACAAATAAAAAGCCAGAAAGCAAACTCACAAAGTTGAACCTTGTGAAACAGTAAACTACTCACTAAGAGCCTGAGAGGCAGTCATTCTTTTACGCATATCCTTATTCAATAAGCGTTTGACAAATTCCTTTGCCTCAGAAGACATTGAAGGCCAAGGAGCTTCCTCAAAATTTGGATCAGCCTTTAGAACAGCTCGAAAAATACCAGACTCAGTTCGAGCCCAAAAAGGTCGGCTGCCACATAGAAGGATGTATGCAATAACACCAATGCTCCACACATCTGCTTCTGTACCATAAGACCTGTGAAGAACTTCTGGTGCAACATAGTAGGCACTGCCTACAATATCATTTAATCTTTCATCTGCACATATCCCCATAGCAAATCGTAAACATCGTATCTTCACTAAGAACGAAATCAACACTATAGACTCAGTCAAAATAATATCCATGTAAGCTACCATTTGCAATCCAATGAATTATACCTGGCTTAACAAAATCTGACAAACCAAAATCTATAGCCTTTAACTGTGCGTGTTCCTCCTTGCTAGTAAACAGGAAATTCTGTTGCAATGTAACATATAGCTTACAATGAAAGTCAACCTTCAATATCAACCTAACACAATGCAAGCTAAGACCACAACATCACCGCTTTAAAATGACTAAAATTATTCTAAAAATATTAATATTCTTAAGGCAATATCAAGAGGATGTCTATCATGGAATCAATTAAATTTCACACAGCAAACAACAAATAAAAGAGCGATGAACATATTTAGCAATTAGAGACAGAAATATAGTTCGTAAATTTCAATTTAGATGCTTTGTCCAATTCATCATAACAACACTTGGCAATCAAGCATAATCCAGTTACCGTTATCCTGAATACATATGATTAACTGGGTGTGGGAAACAGTGAATAAAAAGAATCAGAGGATACCTCTGGCTTGAGATCTCGATGAACAACACCCTGAAGATGGCAAAATGCTACAACATTCAAAATTTGAACAATAACTGCCTTTGCATCATCTTCTGAGTACTTCCCTCCTCTGTTACAAACCAAAGTAACATGCAACATTAAAACAATCGACAGAAAAATAAAAAACCAAAACCTGTCATCACCCCACATTTTTTCAACTGCTACTAAATTATAATATTAATGAAAATATTTCTGCAGTTTAGCACCAGAACTCTTAAAGTAGAAGATAGAAAAAAAAAAAATTCTTTTAAGGAAAGGGAGTACAAAAAATGGACCCAGACATAAAGATATGCAATACAAATGCCCTAAAAAAGAACTTGGATTTCACATACCTTGAAAGAATCCGTTCTAGAAGCTCCCCACCATCGCATAACCTAATGCAAACAATGATGGGAATATCAGTGATGTGCCTTTCATCTTGGTTATTACAAAGCTAAACAATACATGCTATTTTAATTCAAATGCAAACAACCTAAAGATCCCATATGGAATCCACACGATTGTCTCAAACAAATGTTAAAAGAAGGCAGTTCTGCCAAATGAGTATATTCTCCTAGCAGTAATTGGGCATATAGGAATTGAATCACTAGCTACATAGAAGCAAAACGAACAACTACAACAGATCTATGGACAATAAAACAATTTCCTCTAAATATATGCTTTAATCCAAGAAAACATATGCTTCAGCAATACGGAACAAAGGAAATGCCTTGTTATGACTGCTTCAACTTGTTTTCAATATTCTGGTCATGCTCAACTGGATCCATACGACCCAGATCAAGTTCTGTTGGATGCTCAATCTGCAGGATAAAGATCAGGGTAAGATGGAAGATCAAGCTCAAAGGTGTCCAACCTACTAGGTGAAGTGTAAGGGCCATAAGGAATGCGTACTCCATAGAAGAGGCCATGAGTTTGAAGCCAAAGGGAGGGTGGGGTTGTACACCTCGTTGAACAATATACAAACTAAATGGAATTTAACAATCCCTTTGCAAGCTTCCACAATGGGGGTCTCATACACCAAATTGGTGTCTCAATAGGAGGTGACCTTCAAAAATATCTTTACCTTTGCCTCTGTAATGGAAAAATCTGATTTTGGTGATCTCTCGATTGTCGGAAATTTGTTTTTTGAACTTGAAGCACAACTTTATCACTAATGTGAAACAAGGCATGCAATGTTGATTATGTTGCCCTTATACTCAGCAGCAGTTTGTTCCAACATGTCAAGCACTAGGCATCGTCTATTCTTATGTTATGAACCTTTATTGTAAGTTGTAACTATTGTGATAATAAAAATTGGGCATTTCAGTCAGTGGGGTCTATTAGGAGGTTTTTGAGTGTATATTGTGGATCCCTAGAGGCCAGTTTTGGAGGTCCATTCAAAACTAGTTTTGCGCTTCCATGGAAATTATCCCAAATGCAAGAGGCAAAATAGTTTAAATGGAAAAATGTTATAGACTCTCAGTGGTAGAGCTACTTGAAACAATGCAGTATTGGTGCAAAATTCTGTAGACCGTGTTTAGCCAAGGCAGCATCCATACTGGATTTGGCCTGAGTCAGAATACACACCCTCTCAGGAAAGTAAAATCTTTTTTTGTCAAAGACTGTTTTATCTCTTCTTGGTAAAATTTTGGTTCTATTTGCTTTCTAGTTTCAATAACTTGAGTTTCGTATTTTCAGCAGTTTCCATTTTTAGTTTTTTCGGTTTTCAGAATTTAAATTTCATAGTATCATTTTCAGATTTAAGACTATAACTTTCATCACAGGTGTGCAGCTGTTTGTTCTTGCATGTGCAAAAGATGTATGATGATTAGGTTGATAATTTTAGTCTGGCGGATTGTGGTGAAAAATCATAGACATGGTGAAATTTCCTTCCATGAAGAACACGTATTCGAAAAGGTATTGAGGTATCAGGAATTATGATCTGAGACAATGCTACAGAAAGTCCATAATGAATCTCGACATGCACAAAAGGGTTTGGCAGTGCCTTGCTCTTGTCACATACCACTGATGACCACGTGTTCTAAAAAAGATCAACCACTAGAATGACACAAAACACATTTGTGCTCGGTAGTAAGCAGATTAAAAAGGAAATCCACGTAAACAAATTCCCATGGCTACTAGGAAACAGGTAATGCAGTATAAAGCACTTGCTTCATGTGTGTTTAGCAATGGCATATTCTAAACAGACACGGATGTTCTTGTAACCTCAGCACAAAGATTTGGCTAGTAAAAGTACTGCAGAGCTCCAAGAGCTTTGCCTGCTAATTTCCCTAAAATGTGCTTCCAGATCAACTTCCAGTGATGTTCAGCCTATGGGATACAAAGCACCGAAGGTGGTAGAAAATTCTGAAGATAATTTTTACTATCAGTTCACTGGTACAGAGAGTTCCATAGATAGCTTAGAAATCTGGAACAGCCTTGTATACCTGTGACCAAGATGTAGTGTCATGACCACAAGTGCTCGAGATGGTTAATAGGGCAGCAATATGTAGACAACTAAGACTATCTTCCACAACATTGATGCTGCTCCACTTATACTTGATCACAAAGTATGATTGCTGCAAATAGGCCATCCACTTAAGAAGGCACATGCTTTGCACCTTTCTGTACATATAAACAAACTGCAAAGGTTTATGATCCAAATGAATTAAGTCTTCTTAACAAAGAATTAGCGCATACATTAGCTCATGAATAATGTACGTTTACTTATCACAAGATGAGTAACCAAATGTGCCATTGTAGCTCTCAAAAGACAGTGTTAGTGTACACTGTACAGCTTTTGCTAACGCAGGGCCTGGAACACCTGCTTGTTCTTTCAACAACCTATTGTTAATGAGGATATCATTAAGATAGACAACATCTAAGGAATCAATGGAAGGATTAAGCATGTCATTCATCATACCCATAACTGTAGTCAGAGACAAAATGACAGGATCAAGCACTCAAGGATACCTTCTTTAAGCTTAAATGTTATCTTCCAATTGTTTGATGATTTGACATGCTTAGTGATCACCCAATTTAAGATCAATGTTGGCCAGGTAGTTGGCACCACAGAGAATGTCAATTATCATCTATATACAGAAGTGGAAAGCAGCAGTTGACTGTAATCTTGTTCAGTGTGTGAGGGATGCAAAGTGATAGAATTAACGGATCTTGAGAAGTATATTGAATATATATTATATAAATAAATATGAATATGTACGGATGAGATGGTGGAAACAATATGTTAAAGCATCACATATGGTCACCAAAAACATATGTGTCAAGGGGCACATCCATACAAATATGTAATTATTATTATAATTAGATTCATAACAAGTCCCCTCTGCTTGAGATGTTTTGCCCTCAAAGTATGGGGTAGAAAGATGAATACCCACAAATATTTATTTTTCCAAAAACTGCTTCTTCTCATGATAGATTCTTCCATTTGATTAGATTATATGTAATATGTCTTCTTTGCAACTCCTAAAATAGTGTAATATTTGGCCACAAATGTTGGTGTCTTTTCTTGAATCGTTTTCACTATTTCGTACCAGCTTGGTTGGTGAGGGTCTGAATCCCTCAAGCGTTGGTTGTCGACCTTCCCAAATAAAATGATGAAATGACTTTGTAGATTCATCGAAAGCGTATTCAATTCTTGTAACCAATCAACACCAAATATTATATCTCCTCCTTCCAAAGGCAAGGTATAGAAGGCCTGCTAAAGTTTGCAATTAATAATTATAAATGGTCAACTTGACCTTATACATCTTCTTTGACATGTTTGGGTGGCAGAATCAGCAACCATGACATCAAAATCCTTTGTGGGATGAACACAAATAAATCAAGTGTTCTATCTGCAGAAGAGTCAATACAATGATGTGTGCCGCTAGAATCAATAAGGACAGTAACTTTCATCTACTAGATATACCCTTGATTTTTTAGGGTTTGGGAATTAATATTTCCAATTACGGCTGCTAGCAATTCTCTTGGTTGAACTTATTGTTGAACAAGTTGATAGCTATCAGACGCAGAATGGTTTGAACTCATAGTATTACCACTTCCTGTATAATTATTACTCCCATCCTGATGTTCACCTTCAGGAAAGTATATATAATTTTCTGTTGGTTAAGATTCTTCTATCTTTCCAATTGTCATATCTGTCAAATTAGTCTGTCGAAGCTGTGGTGCTCTAAATTTATGATAATAGGTCCTGTACTGATTTTTAATTAGGATGATATATAGTTTCTTTGTTGCTACCGAGTTTTTTCATCAACCATAAATGCTTCATGCATTACATCTTGGCCAATTTGTATCTTATGCTAGATACTTGTCTGAAATATCAATCGAAGACCCTCCGACATAAGTTTCCAATAATAAATGTTTATAAAGATCCTTCATAAATGTAGATTAAGTCTCCTGATCCAAAGAATATTCACCCACTAATTTGAATTGACGCAATCAAATCAACCAATTAAAATTTGAACATTTCAATAAATTGCCACCAAACCCTTACTGATTATGAATCAATCCATTTCTTGACACTGCCAATTATAACACTTGCATGTGATTCCTTCAAGGTTTAATCCAACAGCAATAATTGATTTTTCATCTGACATGATAGCGCTTATATAATCCAACAACAATAACTTATTTTTCATCTGACAGGGTAGCGTTTATATAATCCAACAACAATAATTGATTTTTCATCTGACATCGCAGCGTTTATAAAATGATGATGGTTCATCTTGTTCGTTTAGTCGATAGCTTTGTAAGGGTTATCACTATTATATTTAGGAAGATTGATTTTAACATCCATTTTGCGAGAATAAGGACTACGATACTAGTGAAACTATTTGTTTACATATCACGAAACTCTTGCTCATTACATTCTGGATTAGTACGTCCAATAAGAATTTCATTTGTGTTTAAATTTTGGCTTAAACCATTGCAAAAGTAGTTAACTCAAATCCAGTTAGGTAAATCCTGAAGAATTTGGTTTAACTTGACATTGATATTATCCTCCAAACTTACCTCAACCGGATTGATCACATTGGTGATCTGAGAATTAATTAAAGCCTCGAGATTAGAGCATAATTGTTTGATTTGAGCAATCTCTAGAAGTGATTATAAATCCCTTAATTTCTTTTCACCACTAATTATACCACTTGCGTGTAATTCCTTGAAACTTCAATCTAGCAATAGTAACTAATTCATCATTTGGCAATGCAGGGGTTAGATTAAAAATGATGATTCGCTTTGTCCACCCACTAGATAGCCGTATGCAGGTTATCACTCTTATACGTACTCATTCAACTATATATTTGTTCACAGATCTCCGAACTCTTGCTCATTGCACGATGGATTCGTATGTGCGGTTCAAATACTATTTGTGTTTAAATTATGGCTTAAACCGTTGCAAAAGTAGTTGGCTAAAGCCCCAAATAAATTGTTTATCTTGACATTGAATCTATCCTTCAATGTTATCTTGACATCGTTGATCCAATTGGTGATCTGAAAATCTACTAAAGCCTCGAGATTAATGCATAATTGTTTGATTTGTAAGATCACCTATTAAAGCCTCGAGATTAGTGCATGATTGTTTGATTTGTGCAATCTCTTCATTTGACACCACTAATTATGCCACTTGCATGTTATTTCTTCAAGATTTAATCCAGCAACAATAACTAGTTCAGCATTTGACATTATTGGGGTTATAAAGTAAAATGATGATTCTTGTTCTCCCAATTGATAGCCCTGTAACATCCATTTTGTGAGCATAAGGACTACAATACTCGTTCAACTCTATATTTGTTTGCCTATCTTGAAAATTTTGCTCATTACACTTTGGATTAGTGCATATGGATCAAGTTTCATTTGTGTGCTTAAATGTTGACTTGAGTCGTCAAAAAAGGAGATCACTTGAATCCGATCAGATAAAGCCAAAAGAAATCCATTTAACTTGACATTGATATTATCCTTCAAATTTCTCTCAATGCAATTCATCATGTTGGTCATATAAGAACCATTTTAAGCCTCAAGATTAGTGCACAATCGTTTGATTGGTGCAATCTCTACAAGCAATTGTGAATCCCTTCATTTCATGGTACCACTAATTATACCACTTGCATGCAATTTTTTCAAGGTTTAATCAAGCAACAATAATTGATTCATCATCAGGGTACATGAAAAGATGATCATTCACCTTGTTCATCGGGTTAACATCCATTTTGCGTGTAAGGACTATGATAGACATTCAACTCTATATTTGTTCACATATCTTAAAAGTCTTGCTCGTTTCAATTTGGATTAGTTTGTGCAATTCCAATTTCATTTGTTTTCTGATTAATAAATTTTGGCTTAAGCCATTGCAAAAGTTCACTTTTCCAATTGGCTAAAGCCGAAGAACTTCATTTATGATACTATCCTCCAATTTTCTCTTGATGACATTCATTACATTGGTGATTTGAGAATCGCCTCGAGATCAGTGCATGATTCTTTGATTTGTGCAATCTTGTCATCCCTTTGTTCTTTATAGCCTATAAAATTGTAAAAAAAATTAATGTATTGTATCTTGGCATTGGTTTGTGTCTAGGCTTGCTCCATTTTCTCTTTTTTAATTTATTTTAATATATATTTAATTTTTAATATTTTTTCTACAAAATAATTGTATATATACTTTTGACTGATTATAATTTTTTAGATAGATTTTAATAACTTCTAATTTTATTTTTTGTATTTTCTAAACCAAATTATTTTCTCTTTTTCTAAACCTTTATATATATACTACGTTACCGATACGGGTACAAGAATCGGATACAAGGATACAAGGATACAAAAACATATAAAATATAAAAATATAGCCATATAATCAAAATTAACCACATAATATGCATAGAGGAAACAAAATAACTTCAAATAAGTTAAATAACCACAAAATATATACTCATAATTCAATGCCAAATATCATAATATTCAATAGTTGAACTTATATTAATTTTATAACAAGTACATGGTGCAAATGTTATAATGTATGAACAAAATAAAGACAAATCAGCATATTCAATGTTCACTATATTCATTTTCGTCTTCGGATGCAATGTCTTCATCATCATATGGTTCATTAGAACCACAAGCAACAACAGTGCCACTCCCACTAGCTCCACTATGCAAGTCGTGTGAAGCACTGTCTAGCTCTGTGTCAAGTAAAGAAAGGTAGGCAACAAAGGCATCTAAATCAACAGCTTTTAGGTTCACATCCCACAACTTTGTTGGCCCCTCCTTGTATTGAGATTGTTTATGTGAGAAAAGACGCAAGTTGAAATGCACATAAACCAAATCCTCCACCTTTATTGCAACCAACTTATTGCGTTTAACTGAGTGAATAAAGGAATAGGTACCCCAATTTCGCTTAGCTGAAAATGAACTTGCAACCTATTGAAGCCAAAAAGTGAATTAGAATGTATAAAAATTAAAACTTAAAACTTAAAACAAAACATCGAAAAGGTCAAAAAAAGGGTAGAGTAAAAAAAATTAAATTCTTACTTGTAATAGAATTTTTATTACAAGTGGTTGGAGGTTGGTGGATGCTTGCCCATGGAGTTACCACCAAACGTAAGCGTCCATCTTGTACTTGTTATGGATAGCACCAGAGGAGTGACCCATCGAGGACATAAAATGCACAAACCTTTCTCTGACTTGGTCTTCTACTTCTAGATCAAAAAAGATTCTAGAGAATGTTGTCTTATATCCCTCGACAACCTCAACATCCCTATATGGTGTGACCCTCCTGGGCAAAGAAAGAATATTTGCACTGTAGTCTTTGGGTGTCAAGGCAAAAGCAAGAAGATGCAATGGGGTGGTCATTTTGCTCCACCTTTCAATGAGATGCGACTGTACTTCCTTTAAAAACCTCTTCGTGGGATCTTTTTTTTGGCATTTATAATGGATCTAATGTTCTCAATCATTGAGTCGATTCCATCATAAAGCTCACCCAAACATAGATAATCAATGTCCACATATCTCAACATGTTGACAATAAGCTCAGTAAAACTCAGCAAATACTCCACACGTTCTCACCACACATCATCAAGAATCCACCATTTCACCTTTGTGGCCCTCTCACTATATGTCTACCTCCATACACCCCAAAGGTTGTTGATGACCATGCTACTCAATGCCTCACGCACCTTAACAAGTCATCTCAAGACGAGGGGTGTGTGAAGCAAATCGAGTCTCAACAACCTAATACAAAATTAAAACAATTAAACTTAAAAAATAATGTTCAAAAATAAAAACACTACAAATTACAAACTTATAAAATTATCATGATGTATCAGTCATCAATCATGGAATAACCTTAATTCCTTCAAGGACAAGGTGAAATCATTGTAAATGATGTAATCAAGTATACTTCACTTAGGAATATCAGATTCCAAGTTAAGCTACCAAAAATGGGTATTCTACAAGTTTCATAAATTCTCATGATGGGTAACTATGTTTTGCATTGTTACACCGAATTGATTGAGTTGACTATTGGCTCAGATAGGATGTGAAGAGACATGTTTGCTTGATCCAATTGCAAATAGTAGCACTATATAGGTTATCCTTTGTCTTTCCACCTTCCACCATATTGTGTCTTCATATTGAGGTATTCAAACTATGCAAAGTGGTTCAATTAAATTAAGTCCATTTTAGTTTATTAGCTCAATGGAGTGTAGAGTAGAAGGGCATTTCAAAGAGAGTGGTATTTTTAATACTAGAAATGGGAGAGCTATATGACCCAATGGAAGGGGCAGGAGATGATTCCATGGGGAGTTGCACTTGTATATCTCTTTGTCTGCTTTGTACTTTATTGAGCTCAAGACCAAGCCCATGAGACACTACATTGCACATTCCATGCTGGTTTTTCCTACATTGGGGTTTCCAAGGTAAACATTGTGTTGTGAGTAAAATTTTATGTGTGCGCAATTGTGTGCCTTTCCTTATAATTGTTTGAATTCTTGTCGTAAGTAAGCAATACTTTAAGCATAGCACTTGAAGTAGAGGATGTAAATCAGATTCCAACAGATGTATAGAAGATATATGGGCATTCACAGATCGAAAATTATACAATTGGATGTAAAGAACAGTTTTTAGTTATATCAACATCTAAAATCAGGCCTTGCATGTTGAATTTTATTAGTTAACCACATATTAACAACATGGAATTGATACCTGATTTTCCGAACTGATTCTCCTCATCTTTTTTTTAATATACTTCTTGGTTATGCGCCATTGTCTAAGTAGTAAGATAGTGATGTATTTGAGGCAATGCATTTAAGGTGCATTGGACTTTAGGACTATTTGTAATGTAATAAATGCACTTGTAATAGACCGTGTGATGAAATTGTGGTGCCATTTTGATATGTTGATATTACCACCTTTGATGGGCTAGTTATGGTACTACTCACATACTCTCCTATTTAAAGTCATTCAGTTAGAGAATCCGTTATAATTAGTCAAACTAAATTGATGACTTATTTAAAGATGACCTCACATTGGAGTTGTCACTGGTGATAAATTCAAGGTGACACATCTACTTAGTGATTGAGTTTGATTGATTAGTTCAATTGTGTGTATCATTAGTTAATTTGTCAATCAAGTGAATTGATTGATTGGTCTACTGTTGCACATGTCAAGTGTCTAGTTGATTGTGAGAGGTGTAATGATAATTCCAAATCTCTGAGAGGCAATCATCATGATGTGAGTTATATTTAAGCACAAGTGTTAATGTAAAATACACACTCAATTTGTTGGATGAAAGAATAAAGTCCAGATTGCTGGAATTTATTACAAGTCATTTGTTTTGTAATAAATGAGTATTTTGAAGCACACAAGTCAGTTTTTTTGTCTCTTCTTCCACTATTATTCCTCTAAATGTCTCCGAATTGATAATTCTGCTTGCATGGTGTTTTAGAGGTGCCATTATGTTTGCAAACTTGCTGCAATTTACTAATCTGAAAGTTTGTGATTTATAATAGTAGCATTGATAGGTGCTTAAGATATTGTTGGTAGATTGTATGTAATGTTTGCAGGCTTGGTGCCACGTGAGATTAACATGGTATCATAGCAGGTATATTGGTTTCTTCTCTTTAGTGAATGGTGAAGGAAAGCATTGAAGGTTAGCGAGCTGGAAGAAGATTTCAGTTTGGTATGAAACCTTTGATGCAGCCTGTGGGTGGTTGATGATTGATTGAATGTCTATGAAAGGCATATGCGCCTGAAATTAGAAATTATAGTCATTTACTAGCTGAGCTGATTGTGTTTCTGGCTCAAGTCTTAAGTGGTTGTAGACATGGCTAGGTCCACCATGCAAGGTCCTAGGGAATGTGACCGGTTAGAGGGAACTTGTATCTTTACCCCTTAGAAATTTAGTCTCCAAATTCTCACGCTGCCCCTGCAGATCCATAACAACTTTCTGCCTGTGAGAGGAAGGCTGCCAAGGCAAGGAAGAATGTCTCAAACTCTTGTGAAATACCATTAGATCCCTCACATCACAGGGAAGTTTGCAAGAGGTACTGAAAAGTCTGCAAAATAAATGTATGATTCTTCGTGTGCTTTATTTCAAAGTGTGAATATATCTAGAAAGATGCTTTTGAAGACTAAGTTGTACCAGGGTTGAATGGGTGAATCTGAAATTATACCTGGTTGTTTAACGAAGATTACCAAGTTGCACAACCAGTTGTTCACTATCACTTTTGATCCACAAGATGAGGAGTTCATACTCATTGCCTTGAATGGCTTCTCCCCAGCTTGGAAAGCCCTTGTGACTGGTATCCGTGCTTGTGAGAAGTCACCCTCTTACAATTAATTGTGGGACATCTTTGTCCAATAAGAAAAATGAAGAGAATCAGCTTCAGTGAAGACAGAATAATCCCAGGGCCTTGCTCTCATGGGGAAGACAAAGAAAATTTCAGAGGAGGAGGAGCCCAAGAAGGGTAAGAAAGAGGAAGCCTCCTCCTCTTATTTTGGTGCAAACAACAAGAAAGGTCATGTAACTTGTTATAAATGTAATAATAAGGGACATTATACTTACAAATGTCTAGAGAAGAAGGGCTAGAACAAGGGGAAACAAAGAGTTCATAATTATAGTAATTCGTTGAGAATCTAGACATTTTGATTCATGTAGCTGAACTTGCCTCAAAACTTGAAACCATTTTTCTTTGATTTCAGCCCTTACTTCTAAGGTTGCCTTGTGTCATGACAAGAGGCTATTCAAGTTGCTACTAGAACAACAAATTCGAACAACACTTAATGTGTGATTGGAGTTGGCACCATTCCTATTCGAATGCCTTCAGGTGATGTTTTCCATTTGAAAAGTGTTTTGTATGTTCTCAAATTGACCAACGACTTGTTTGTTGTTTCAACTATTTCTGATGACAAGTGTAAAGATGAATTTGATCATAATTAATGTGACATTAGAGCTAGCAACCAATGACCTTCTCAAGCTTTGGATTAAGGAGTGCATGATGGTGGCTTGTATAGGCTTCTTGCAGCCTCTACCACTCATGGAGCCTCGGTGCATGAATGCTAAGTTGTGTGAATTATGGCACAAATGGTTTTGGCATTTGCAATGCAGTGCATCATTACCTGTTTTGAAGAAGATGGTGCATGTGCTGCTGCATTTTGAAGCTGAGCATAGTAGTGTGTGCAAGATCTGAACCCTTGGGAAGCACTCTAAAGCTCCCTTTCCTACAAGTGAGAAGAGATCAAGGGAGATCCTTGAATTGATTCATTTGGATGTGTGAGGACCCATGTCTTCTCCCTTCTTGACCCTTGACAAGTAGTCTTTACTATGTCTCTTTTATTGATGATTCTTCATGAAAATCCTGGATTTACTTTATGAAGACTGAAAATGAGGTTCTAAGCACGTTTAAAGAATTCAGGGCCTCAGTGGAGAACTAGACATGTATGAAGGTCAAGAAATTCAGATCAAACAATGGAGAGTACACCTTCAATGAGTTAGATGCTTGTTGCAATGAGTTAGGGATAAAGAGAGAGCTCATGGTTCCTTACAATCCCCAATAGAATGGTGTGGTCAAGAAGAAGAATCAGTTCATCATTGAAACTGCAAAAGCCATGATTCATGATAAGTATTTCCCTTTGTCTTTGGGCTAAAGCTCGTAAAACTACTATCTACATCTGAAATAGGTTCCTCCACACAAAGTATTTAAAGACAAAACACTTGAGGAAGCCTTCACAAGTGAGAAACCAGAGGTATCTGATTTTTGAGTTTCCGGTTCTCTTGTTTAAATATGCGTACCTAAAGATAAAAGGACAAGTATAGAGTCTTCAAGTATCAAAGGTATCTTTGTGGGATATAGTGAGACATCAAAGGCCTACTGATGTGGAGGAAAAATACTATTCATGCCAATGCTATTCTTGAGTTACTGTTCATTAATGAGGAGACAGACACTATTCATCTTGGTAAGATGTACTCATCACTGTTCGTGATGCTTAGGTGGCATGGGAGACCACATTTCTTCCAAGACCCATGTGAGAACTTAATTTTAATTGTCATTATAATAATGGGTCAAAATTCCAAGTGTAGATAAATATAATGAGTTTTGGCATTAGTCAAAAAAAAATCTACTAGCTTTTTGAAAGCATATGCAAATGAGAGACAACTTTTACTATGCAGATTGCACGGCCATATGAAGTGTATGTTAAATGGGTCATATATAAAGAGGAACAAGTAGAAAGAGTCTTCACGAGTTACTATTCCCTCACATGACAAGGGAGTCGAATTTGTCTTTAGGGATTGTTTTTCAACCTTGTCTTTTGTCTTTTTTAAGTAATGGATGCTTTTAAATTTTTGTCTTCTTTTCCACCTCGTGATAAATGATGTATTCCTTGTCTTTTTGTGTCTCCAAGTGGAGGAGCTCGAGTTCATTGGGTGGATAGTTGTTTTCTTCAAACTTAGAGTTATTTGGATTTTAAATTCTATAATGGATACTCATTTGTTTTGTTAAGTAGGCTACTTTGGGAAGAAAGCTTGTGTGAAAGTTTTGGGAGCCTCCTTGACTTGGTATGCCAAGTTTGTAATGTGTTTCGAGATAGTTTGTTTCAGCTTGTGTGTGGCATGCATGTTGGCATGGCCCTTGAGTTTGTAAAACTTTGAGAGAAAGCTCTTATATTTTGTGGAGATTAATGAGAGATTTATTCAATTTGTGAATTGAATCCATGTGTTTATGAAATTTCTATGAGAGAAAAGTGAGTTGTGGTTGGAGGCCACATCAAGTGGTATTAGAGCCACATCAATTGCGATAAGAAGCTATGTGAGAAGCTAGTTTAAGCTTGGTGTATTGAAGATTGATTAATGGAAGAATTTATGTGAATTTATTGAGTTGTTTATGTGTTGAGAGAGAGAGATGTGAAGAAATTTGAGAGAGCAAGTTATGATTCCTTGGGAGAGGATACTAGAGAGCATTATGTAGTTTGTGTTTATATGTTTTGCATGTATGAAGAGTGCAAATAATGGAGTACCACGAAATGAGGACGTGGTGAGTGTGTTGATGAAGATCCAAGACAAATTGGACGTGGTGATGGAGCATATGCAAGAGGTAGAGAGCCAAAGATTTGGCATAGTGATGAAGAAAAGAATGAAGTGACATGTGAAGCTTCTTGTTGAGAGAAGAAAGAGGCAAGAATTGAGACTTGCCTTAAGGAGAGAAAAGGAGTTGTCGAGAGAACAAGAAGAGATCATATGTGCTCTTGAAGATGGAGAGATAAGAGTGGAGGAAGAGACTGTCAATTCCCACGAGTGAGAAAATTCAGATTTTTTTGATTGTGATATGGAGTTTGAGATGGAAGATGATGTTGCAACCAAGAAAGAGGAGCTTCAAGTGATGGTGAATATGTTTTGTGATGTGGAAGATGATCCAACATATGGTTGGATGTTGGAAGAAGAAAGCCAGTTGGGCTTTTGGTGGAGGTGGATGAACAACGATGGGCTTGAGCTCACGTGGGAAAGTAAGATGCATGATAGAGCATCTTGATGTAGGAGGTCGGTTTCCAATGGTGGGATTTGGCCCACATCTAGATCCATTTATATATGGATATGTTTTAGAGGACGGTTTGCGGTCCTATGAGGACGGTTTCGGAACCAGTACGTAGATGTTGAAAAAGGAGAAAGAAATGAAAATTCTTCGGGTGCACGTGGTATATTGGAAGGGGATGCCATGGTCATTTCATCTCGTGATCGAAAGAGTGGTTCTACCACTCACCCCATCTATATGATCACGAGATCGCATTATTTACCTCGGATGTCTGATGTAAAAGCATCCAAGGAATCGGGCAATCTTACATCACCCAAAAACAAAGTGGTGTGTTCATGTGCTCATGTGTTCATGTGTTCGTGTGCTCGTGTGCTCGTGTTCGTGTTTGCCTACAAAGGTTGGAAGACAATTAGGACAACTCATAGAAGTTAAGTTGTTTCAATCGAAAAAAAATGATGTGGGAAAAAATACTATTCATGCCAATACTGTTCTTAAATTACTATTTATTGATGATGTGGCAGACACTATTCATCTTGGTGAGGTGTATTCATCACTGTTCATGATGCTTAGATGGCATGGAAACCACATTTCTCTCAAGGCCCATGTGAGGACTTAATTTTAATTATCATTATGATAATGGGTCGAAATTCCAAGTGGAGACAAGTATAATGTGTTTTGACATTAGTCAAAAGAAAATCCACTAACTTTTTGGAAGCATATGCAAATGGGAGACAACTTTTACTATGCAGATTGCACAACCATGTGAAGTAAATGTTAAAGGGGTCATATTTAAAGGGGAGCAAGTAGAGAGAGTTTTCACATGAGTTACTATTCCTTCACATGACAAGGAGCTCGAATTGGCCTTTAGGGATTGTTTTTCAACCTTGTCTTTTGTCTTTTCTTAGTAGATGCTTTTAGATTTTTGTCTTCTTTTCCACCTCATGGAGAATGATGTATTCGTTATATTTTTGTGCTTCCTCGTAGAGGAGGTCGAATTTTTTGGGTGGATGGTTGTTTTCTTCATACTTGGAGTTCTTTGGATTGTAAATTCTATAAATAGATACTCATTTGCTTTGTTAGATAAGCTAGTTTGAAAAAAAAGCTTGTGTGAAAGCTTTGGAAGCTTCCTTGGCTTGGTATGCCAAGTTTGTAATGTGTTTTGGGATAGCTTGTTTAAGCTTGTGTATAGCATGCATTGTTGGCATGGCCCTTGAGTTTGTAAAGCTTTGAGAGAAAGCTCTTGTATTTTATAGAAATTAATTTAAGATTTATTGAATTTGTGAATTGAATCCATGTGTTTATGAAATTTTTATGAGAGAAGAGTGAGTTGTGGTTGGAGGCCACATCACCTACCTGATCTATATTCCTATGCAAAGGAAGATAGTGGTAAGTAGGGATGTAAAATTTATTGAGAAGGGATGGTCCTCAAGTTCTTAGAAGCCTCCTAGAGTGACTAAAGAAGCTCATACACCGACTGTACCAGAACCCAGATTCTTGTATGATTGATTCCAGCCAAGGAGGAAAGGTCTTACTACCTTCCAATTGAGCACGATAGCCAACATGGCTTTACCTGGCATTATAATATGCAAAGAAGCATGTTGCCAAACCCATTAATTCATTTTGGGTAAGCCATCCACCTAATAAATTTCAAGGACATCTGCATTAATGATTTCTATTTTTGATGCATAGCCTTCAAGTTATGAGTAAGTTGCTCAAGAACAACTCCTTGGGGATTGTACCAAGACCATAAGGGAAACCAGTGATTGTTTCACAATGGCTATTTAAGACAAAGCATGTTGCAGATGGGAGCAACGATAACTACAAAGCAATATTTGTACACAGAGGGTTCTCTTAGAGAGAGGGGGTGGACTATGATGTGACATTTGACCTTGCTACTTGCTTTTATTGGAATTTATATCAGATGGATGTGAAACAACCTTCTTGAATGGTGCCATTGAAGAAGAAATTTATCGAAATCAACCTCCTTAGGGTTTTGAGATCCATCACAGTGACAATCATGCATGCAAGCCAAATAAGACATTGTATCTCTTAAAGCAAACACAATGGACTTGGTATGTTTGCATTGATGATTACTTGTAGAATATGTGATTTTCTAAAACTTCAACAGATTCAAATTTGTATTTCATTCTTGGTAAATAAGATTTGGTAGTTTTAGTGTTGTATGTTGATCTCATTCTTATCGGAAGATATTTGAAACTTATCATGTGGTAGAAGAATGAGTTGGCTATTGAGTTTGATATGAGGGATATAAAATCGTTGCATTGCCTTTTGGGATTGTAAGTTTGGTATGTTGATGGAGATGTTTCCTTGGTAAAGAAAAACATTTGCTGGAAATTCTAAAGATATTTCAGATGTAGGCCTGCAAGCCAATGTTAACTCCAATGTGAGAAGGATTCAGATTTGTTTGACCTAACACTTTATCGGCAGTTGATAGGATCAATTATGTATCTTGTTAATAATTGTCTTGAGATTTTCTATGTAGTTAACACATTGAGTCACTTCATTGTTCAGCCTTGACAGTCCCATTGGAGGGCTGCAAAACACGTGCTTTGCTATTTTAAGAGGACTCTTCATGATGGAATTCTATACATAGGTAATTGGCTGATTTATAAGCATGGTTTTGTAGATATGGATTGGGTAGATGTTGAGGCCTGAAGTCTGCCTTTCGGTTACATTTTTCTCTTGGTAACAATATGATTTCTTGGTCTAGCAAGAAAGAAGCAACAGGTGGTCTTAGTTTTGTTGAGGCAAAGTACAATGCAGTGTGTTCCACTAGTTGTGAAGCTATTTGGATTCATAAATCAGTAGTTGAGTTGACTGATGAGATGCTGGAACCTAAAATTTTCCAGTATGACAATTAGACTTATATTAAGCTCTCTAAAAATCCTGTTTTCCATGATCGATCTAAACATATTGATATCCTATGAGACAAGCTACAAAAGCATGCATTGGTTATTGAATATGTTCCTTCAAAGTTGCAGATTGATGGCTTGCTCACTAAGCCACTACCAAGAGGAAAGGCCGAGTTGCTGAGAGAGAAACATGGTTTGAAGGAGAATCTGTTCCTTGAAAAGAGGGAGTGTTAGTTTATTTGTTCCAAACTGATTCACATCGTCTTATTATTTTCCTACATTTTGGCTATGTGCCATTGTCTATGTAATAAGATAATGATCTAGTTGAATTAAAATGCATTTAGTAAGCCTCACTAGACTTTAGGATTATTTGTAATGTAAAACACACTTGTAATAGGCCATGTGATGAAATTATGGTACCATTTGGATGATATGACATCATCCTTGATATTAACACCCTTGATGGGCTAGTTTTGGTGTTGCTCACACTCTCTCTTCTTTTTCAGTCACTCGGTTAGAGAATAAATTACATTAAGTCAAACTAAATTGATGACTTAGTTAAGGATGACCTCAACCAGTGATAACTTCAAGGTGATACATCTACTTAGTGATTGAGTTTGATTGCTTAGTTCAACTTTGTGAATCGTGAGTTAATGTGTCAATCAAGTTGATTGATTTATAGGTCTTCATTTACATGTGTCAAACTTCGAGAGGCAATCAATAAGAGTTCTATGTAAGAATGCTCGTAAAATATACATTCAGTTTGTTGGATGAACGAATAAATTGCAGATTGCTGGAATTTATTGCAGAAGTAATTTGTTTTGCAGGTTATGAGTATTTGAAGTGCTAAAGTCAGTATTTTTCTCTCTTCTTTCTCTACTGTTCTTCTTAATGTCTCCAGATTGATCCTGCTGCTTGCATGGTTTTTTAGAGGTCTTTCTGTGTCCACAAACTTGGTGCTATCTGCATATCAGAAAGTCTGTGATTTATAGACAGCAGCATTGATAGGTGTTTAAAATATTGTTTTTAGATTGTACTTAATGTTTGCAGGCCTGTTGGCGTGTGAGTTTAATAGGTATCACCCATGGAGTTGTCAAAGTAAAGACTTCACAAGTTTACGGATCACAACTATTTCCAAAGCTCCATAAAATCATATGCACATTCAACTAGCAACATTCCAAGACCTTGTATTATCCTTGTCACCATGTTGTTAACACAGCTCTATCCAAGTAATCAATCCGGGCCATTTTTGTTTATAATTCTTCACATTGTAGGCCAGGTATTATTCAGCACATTGTTACCTCGGATTCAACACATTTTATTTATTCAATCTTGTCATTCTCTCTGTTCCAGTTTCTTCTATGGCATACATCCATTTGGGTTGCATCATAATTTGCATTCGTTACATTTGATATTTTGAACTCTCTCTCCCTCCTTTCAGCTACATTATTATCCATGTTGTTCTGGTTAGTTGCACCTGCATCTTTGGCGGATATCATACTTTGTTCATTTTCAACTTCTTTATATAGTTTGAATATCTGAGTTACTAAGGTGTTCATGAGCATCCACACTTTCATTCTTTGCTCCATTATGCTCAAAAGAATGTTCCCTTCCTAAATTTCTTTAAAGAAACAAAGCTTTTGCAACCTTCTCATAATGCCTGAGTGTGCCTAATGATGAAGATCCCTTCTCCTCATCTTGGAGGCATCGGATCGATCTAGAGGAGCATAGGGTATGTACACCCCGTATTCTAAGCACAATTAAGTGTGTGGGGACTCCTATACACACAAGCATCATGGACCTCAAAAGAAAATTTCCTTTCCCATCTATTTGACATAAACTCTTTGATGTCTTTTCTCTTAGTCTATGCCAGCCTCTTTTTATGTTTTGATGTTTCTTAAAGGATTAGGTTCTTTCCATCATCACATTGCTTAAACTTGTTATTCACCCTAATATTCTATTTTCTTTTAACATCCAATATTTTCATTGCATGGGCTGCTACCAATATTTCAAAATTTCCATAACTACTATCTGTTCAGACCCACACCAATTCAATTTCTGCACAAGCACCATGTCAGTCTCTTCTACAGCTCACTTTTGTCCAAGTCTATTGTAAGGTTTTATGCTCCTGCTTCAACGGGTGAACATGGGAGGCCAAACTCTGACTTTCAATCAGCATATACACTTCACATAAACATAGCCAGTATCAATGCTCATACCAGGTTAAAATCGTAAGCACATTAAGCAATTCAAATTAATTCATAAATCAACATCTATGGAATTAAACAATATAGACACAACATGCTTACCTTCAAGAAAATGGACAAAATGTAGCACTCCAGGTTTGGTAGGAATGAAAAAAATTGGGGATGCAAATTAAGCATTTCAAATCAATTCATAAACCATCATCAGTGAAATTCAACAATACTGACACAACAAGTTTTACCTTCAACAAAAATGAACACAATGTAGCACACCAGGATTTGTAGGAGGGAACAAAGCTTCTTTAGTTCTTTCAGGATGAATGATGAAACACAAGCTTGTCCTCCTCAATCTTCTCATATCTTATATATTTTAAACTTTATTCACAACTGTTCATGTTCAGTGATCTTTAACATCTAACAACCCTTGATTTCTCTCAAGCAACTGTTAACATTACCTCGCATATATCAACCTTGACCACTTCTCTAATTAATTACAAACATCAATGTTGCATCTAATAATGTCACAATATATAAACATGTGATACACCACAACCTCAACATATTCATAAGATCATCTCCTAACTGACACCGTAATACAAAACATGTAAATGAATAACTAACATTAGAGCTGGTTACATATGATTTGATAATGAATGTTATATCTAACAAAAGTGCTTTGTTACATATAATTTGATTTGTGTGGTTTTTTGGTTCCACGAAGTAGCTGATGAGAATTTAGTGGCTGCTCAGTTTATAATTAGATGGTCAGCCTTTGACCAAGGAGGCCCTCCCAATCTGACCACTCTCTTTGAAAATTAGGTCTTCTACTCGTGATTTTGATTGCATGGGTTTTTAGTGAGGACCTTTTCTGGGCCATAAAAACCTATGAATAGATATGCTTGATATTGTAAGAAAATTATGATTATCATTGGCGTTTAATTAATTTTGCACTGCAGCTTCTATAATTTGTGATCTGCAGGATGTATACTGTGTTTATGATTGTCACATGGTAGTTAAATTATGTTAATTTTAAATCAAGTTTTAACAAATTCTGTGTAAAAAAAAAGATCGATGAAGTTTATTGTTTTGATTTCATTGTATCTATATATCTTGCTTGTTTTTCTCATGGAAAGTATACAAATTGACTAGTCTGCAGAGCACCCTGCTCCTGGAACAGCATACACTGGTGCTACACATGTTGCTTATCTACCAAAAAAATAAAAGAAGGGGAAGAAATTCTGGAACTCTTGGAGATTGCTTGGAGTCGCCATCTTCTTCTTACAGTGGGACCATCATTGACAATTGGACAAACGGACATGGTCATGTAAGTGGTTACTCTTTAACGATTATATTACTGCTTGATATTTCAAAGCACATTATTAGCGGTTGTAACATAGAGAAGTGCTATACATGTTGTATTGAACAAATACTTAAACCGTTACTTGAAATTTCTAAGCCTATAACTTCCAATCCATTTCTTTGTTACAGTTGCATACAAAAAAGCTTATAACAACTATCCTAGATTTCAACCCGAGGACCTTTAATTTCTTTACTCCAGCTCCCAACAATTTTTTATTTTTCCTTTAAGAATGTCATTTTATGCCTGATCACTTGGACTAATGATGTCCTGGACATTGCAGATCTGCCCATTCTGATACCTGTAAACAATGGAATGATGCTAAGATACTTGCCAAAAGTTATTTAAGAAACCACATTGTTTAGTGGGAAGAAGGACCATCACCAAATCGCATCCATAAATATTTCTCTTGACATTCTTGGCTGTTAAGGCTCAGTAAGTTGGTAGTGCAACTAACCCATCTCTCCAACTATCTTCAAGTCAAGAAAGAAAGATATTTCAATCTGCCAATTAAAAAGGCCTGTTCTAATAACAAGATTCATTTCAAAATGTCTCACTAATAAAGCATAGTCCAATAAGTGGACATCAATTCAATATGGTGTAATAAATAAGCTGCAAATAACAGATCACAGTCCAATAAAAGCACTTGCATTCAATGTGACTCTTCAATAGAGCTTGGCCAATTAAAAGTGCTTTATCCAATAACAGGGCTTCAATTTAACATGGCTCAGGAACAGAGCTTGGCCAAATAAAAAAGTTTGTTTGAATACTAAAACATTAACTTGATCTGTCTGATAACAGGCCTTGACCCTCTACTAGGGGTACAACGTAGAAAAATACAACAATAATTTAATTAGTCAGTAGCAGATTAAAACATTGGATATACTGGAGATCATTTTGGGATGACTTAAAACACATACAAGCAAAAATCCCATAAAAATCCATAACCTACGTTGGATATGGTTGATTCTAGCATTTCTGAAAGTCAGTTGATTTTAATATGGTTAAAGAGCATCCGTTATAGCCATGTATCATACTCAAGTCCAAACATCTCTTTGAGACAACAGAGCATTTATTGCACTCAGAAGAAGTCAAAAAGAATTTATGATAGTCAAACCACTTTTAGTATAGTAAATCATCTTTTAATGCAGTATTGGCAAGAAAAGGAGCTGTCCACTTATTGTAAGATTGAAGTGCGTATGCCAAATTGTTCAAAAAAGTAATAAGGAATCATACAAGAAAAGTCCAAGATACTGCTAAAAATAGACCAAAAATAAAGATATATTACTGTAGTTATTCCTGGAATAGACCTATTTATAATTTTGTATCAGTACGAGTCGAATACATATTAACTTGATGTTATTCACAATTGAGAAATGGGGCAGGGTAAGGAGAAGTAATGGAACCCAAACATTTATGATTTCAGTTATTCATTGTCACGATCAAATTTTAAGAAGCCAAAACTCATTTAAAAAAATCATATCTTAGTTGACAAGAAGATCAACATTCAAGGCACAAAAATCAAGGTTTCAAACATGCGATTAAGCAAAACATTTCAGAATGAAATAAAAAAAAAAGTGTTGGCCATCATGGCGGACACAAAACATCCGATTAACCATAGCCAACAATCTGAGCTGATTCGGTTGTTTAGGATCGATTTTCGATCTTTTGAACTCACAAGTGTGACATGCAAGTGGGCACGTTGTTTGAGCATAGATGTGGATTGTCCAGACTAAAATGTATAATATTTGGGGCTAATAAGTTGGCCACCCAAAATGCATGTGAAGTTTGTCTAATGACCAATTTTTTTATTTTACCTGTTTGAAATAGAAGAGGTCAAGCATCCTTGTTGGTTGTCTTGACATAGAAAATCAGTGTTTGGGGATTTATAGCTGTCGGAGAAGGGATAGGATTGCCTGTCATGTTTGGATCATCGGAGGGAAATGTGAAGGCTACTTGGGGAAGAGAGTTCATTTGCCATTACCAGCCTGTAACAAGAATAGGACCTTGGGCCAACTGAGGCAGCCTAAGGTCGTTTGGAACTTGTCTAGAGGTGTTTGGCACATGCAGGCCGCATGTATGAGAGGGGATCACTGGACAAGGTGATAGAGCCTCCTAGGTGCAAGGCCAAAGTGATTGGCTCCTCTCTACATGTGAGTGCGACACATCATTGTGAGTGGGTAGTCTAGGTTGTGAAGTTCTCTTGTCGTGTTGTCTTGGCCCACCAATTCAGCATTTTAAAGGTTGAATACTTTGTTTGAGTCGCCTAGGAGAGTGAATACCCCAATCAAACCCTCTCACATGAGTTGACAAATAGTCTATGTTACTAATACAGATACGGGTATGAGAATTGGATACGGAGAATTTTTTTTCGGTTTGGATACGACCGTACAAAAATATATATAAAAAATATAAAATATAAAAATACAGTCATATAGGCAAAACTAACCATATAATATGCATAGAGGAAACAATATAAGTTAAATAACCACAAAACATACTCATAATTCAATGCCAAATATCATAATATTCAATGGTTGAATTCAAATTAATTTTATAATAGGTACATAGCGCAAATGTTACAATGTATGGACAAAAATAAAGACATCAACATATTCATGATGCACTATATTCATTTTCCCCTTTGGGTGTTATCTCTTCATCATCATGTGGTTCATTAAAACCACAAGCAGTAGCAGTGCCACTACCACTAGCACCACTATGCAAGTCGTGTGAAGCACCGTCTAGCTCTATATCAAGCAATGAAAGGTAGGCAACGAAGGCATCCAAGTCAGGAGTCTCTAGGTTCACATCCCAACACTTTGTTGCCCCTTGTAATGAGGTTGTTTGTGTGAGAGAAGACAGAAGTTGGAATGCACATAGACCAAATTCTCCGCCTTTTTCGCAGCCAACTTGTTGCACTTAATTGAGTGGATTAAGTTGTAGGTACCCCAATTCTGCTCAGCTGAGGAGGAATTTGCAACTTATTGAAGGCACAAAGTCAATTAGAATTTAAAAATTAAAAGTTAAAACAAAACATCAAAATATTCAAAAAAAAGGTAGAGAGTAAAAAAATTAAAATCTTACTTGTGATAGAATTTTTATTGCAAGTGGTTGGAGATGGGTGGATGTTTGCTCATGGAGGTACCACCAAAAGTGAACATTCATCTTGTACTTGTCACGAATAGCGCCAAGGGAGTGGCCCATGGAGGATATGAAATGCACAAACTCTTCCCTAACTTTAGTCTTCTACTTTGGATCGGGAAAGAGTCAAGAGAATGTTGCCTTATATCCTTCAACATCCCTATATGATGCGACCCTCCTAGACGAAGAAAGAATCTCTGCATCGTAGTATTTGGGTGTCAAGGCAAAAGCAAGAAGATGCAACGGGGTGGTCATTTTGTTTGGACCAAACCCTCCATTTTTTCGCGGCCAACTTGTTGCACTTAACTGAGTGAATAAAGTTGTATGTACCCCAATTCCGCTCAGTTGAGCAGGAACTTGCAACCTATTGAAGCCGCAAAGTCAATTAGAATTTAAAAATTAAAAGTTTAAACCAAACATCGAAATATTCAAAAGAAGGATAGGGAGTAAAAAAATTAAAATCTTACTTGTGATAGAATTTTTATTGCAAGTGGTTGGAGGTGGGTGGATGCTTGCTCATGGAGGTACCACTAAAAGTGAGCATCCATCTTGTACTTGTTACGAATAGCGCTAAGAGAGTGACCCACGGAGGATATGAAATGCACAAACTCTTTCCTAACTTGGTCTTCTACTCTGGATTGGGAAAGAGTCTAGAGAATGTTGCCTTATATCCCTCGGCAACCTCAACATCTCTATATGATGCAACCCTCCTGGGCAAAGAAAGGATCTCTGCATTGTAGTATTTGGGCGTCAAGACAAAAGCAAGAAGATGCAATCAAGTGGTCATTTTGTTCCACCTTTCAATGAGATGCGACAACACTTCTTTGACGAACCTCTCCATAAGATCCTATTCTTTGGCATTTATGATGGATCTGATGTTCTCAATCATTGAGTCAATTGCATCATAAAGCGCACCCAAACATGGATGATCCATATTCACATATCTCAACATGTTGACGATAGGCTCGATAAAACTGACCAAATACTCCACATGTTTCCACTACACGTAATCCAGAATCCACCCTTTTACCTTTGTGGCCAACTCATTGTTTGTCTGCTTCCATACACTCTAAAAGTTGTTGATAACCATGTTACTCAATGCCTCACACACCTTGACAAATCGTCTCAAGACGAGTGTGTGTGAGGCAAACCGAGTCTCAACAACCTAATACAAAATTAAAATAAATTAATTAAAAAAAAATGTTTAAAAATAAAAACACTACAAATTACAAACTTACAAAATTAAATTAAAAATATACAATGATACGATTCATGAATGATAAAATTAAGAGTTACCTTCAACAACAACTTCAAAAAGGCCCTAAAATGCCTTATGGGACATGTGATAGTTGGTTATGAACATTTGGATCTCGCTCGCCTCCTCATAGACTTGTTTGATCCAATCAATTTTTGTCCTCAATTTTTGCAACATAAGTTTGAGGGAATGGACACAAAGCGTCCAAAATATATGCCTATACCTTGCCTCAACCAACATGCCCGCAACTCTGAAATTTTTAGCGTTGTCCATTACAACTTGAACAACATTATGAGGCCCCACTGCCTCAATGGACTCTATAAGGATGTCAGCAATGAATCGTGCATCCTTCACTTGCCTCTCACAATCAACGGCCTTCAAAAATATTGTCCCTTTATGACTCACTGCGATCACATTAATCAATGGCCTATTTGTCATATCTTTTCATCCATCGAAAATGATGGGCACCCCTGTTTCAATCCATGAATCTTTGATGGGCTTCAATGCATTTTCAACATGTTTTCTTTCTTTTGTCAATAGGTGGTGTGCACATTTTCATAACCTAGGCCAACAAACCCTTTAGGGATAGCATTGATAGATCTCACCCTATCCTGTCAATATGGTGATCTAACAACATTAAATGGCAGCCCACATGCATAAAGACAACGTGCGATGTTCTACTCTGCTATGTCTCTGAATTCATTATGGAATGCCCTATCCGATGGGCCTGCATCTTTTGTTCTCTTGCGACCAAGAGGTGATTCCTCTTCCTCTTCAGTCGCAACAGTAGTGGCAAGAAAGGGGTGTCATGGGGACATCACATTAGCACGAGATGGATCAACAGGTGGTGATCCTTTCTTTCTCAAATGATGCTTCGATCTTTGCCCCACAATGACATCTACCTCTTCTTGCTCTTTGATGTATGCAAGGATCTTTGTCTATGGCAAACCCTTTCTCGGCCTTCCATTTATGCTTGGCCCACCACAAACTCTGATTTCAGCACCAAAAATCGCACACAAATAAACTTTCACTCGACTATACGTGCTCTTATATTTACAGTTACACTCTGAGTAAAGCCAATAAAAACACCCTCCACTAGGCATTTGTTTTAATATTGTCACATACATCTAAAAGAGCATTCGCGGATCAAATTTGGGGGTTATCCCTTGCCCCACCGAATTAGAACTTGCACCCTAAGACATTCTGACAAATCCCTATAGCCCCTGTTAAATAACAAAAAATTGCTATTAAAATTTAATGGTAAAAAATAAAACAATTGCTATTAAAATTTAAAATAGAATCATTGCATTTGATATTTGTGGAAATAACGTTTAAAACTTAAAAGAATAACAAAAAAAAAATTAGCGAACGGATGGGGGAAACTCCTTGTGGGGGATGGCGCGGTTTTGTGAAGTTTAAATCTATTTTTGCACGGATCTGTATTTTTACTTCGGATTTCCGTTTTGTGGCTGTCGTATTGATCATTACCCTGATCTGAGCGGATCAGTGATTTCTAAAGTAATATTTTGAATGCCATGGCGGCGTTTCTTCTGTGCAGAGGGGGTGATCTTGCAGATGTCCGGGTGGATGCAATGGGCGGTGACGGCGACGGATCTGGGGGTTGTGGTTTTGTAAGGGGAAACCCCTGTGGGAGAGCCGCACAGCGTGTTATTAAGCGGCCGTTGTACTAAAAAAAAAGCCCTAACCTTGGCGGCTGCTTTATTCGCTATCACATCCTATCAACTGGGGTCGTTGCTCATATCGAGATGCTTCCAGACGTTGGGGATTTCTCCGACGATTTGTTTGCCATGGCGGCGTATCCTCTGCTAAGGGGGAGGTTGGGCAGATGATCGAGTGGACGGAAAGGGCAATGGTAGCGCTGGTAATGCGGTTTGTTTCTTTGTTTGTGGTGTTGTTTTTGTGGGCAGCGCGTTTTTAGGGTTCGATGGATCGAACCTGGGTTTGGTCGTCATTATTGCTGGTTTTGACGGTGTTTTCAACTTTCTTGGTGACAGAGAAACCAGAGGTATTTTGGGGTTTCTTATTGTCACGGCAAATGCTTGTTGCTAATGATATATATTTTTTAGCATTGTTTCAGGTTGTAAAACCTGATTTTGTTAAGGTTTCAGGTCCTAGTAAACCCTGGTTTTGTTACTGTTTCTCAGTGGGTTTGCCTTCCTTGGCGGTTTGTAATGTTTTATCTTTCTTGATTTGTAAAGGGTTTCGGGGCTCCTTCAAAACTTGCTTTTACCTTAATCTAAAACAAAAAAAAAATTAAAATTAAAACTAATTATAAACAACAAAAAAATCTAAAAAACTTGCCTTAAATCAGCAAATCCTCTTCCTTGCAAGCTCTTCAAGCTCCTTGGTGCCAAATAGGTTGAGGTAATGGTGTAGGTTTAGCACAAAGAACGAGTTTCAAGCTTATGCAACTGAAAAATTAACGAGTGAACAAATGTGCAATGAGAGTGAAAAATGCAATGAAAGGGAAATGTGTTGTTATCTTGTGATAAAATGAGTATACATGTTGCTTTTAGGGTTGGGAATCCACTTTATTTTATTTTTAATAGTATTTTGAAGTCCACTTTTGACTTTTTAATGGGCGAAATTGAAAAAAAATTAACAAAAATCAAGTTTGGCGCCCGAGAGTGCGCAAAGATGCCCAAACACGCTACCTAGGCATCCCCCAACACTCCTCTTGCGCCCCTGTATCCCCCCACGCTCCCAGGACCTGGGGGCATATCCGATAACGTAGTGTGTGTGTATATATATATATATACAACTTTTTCTCTCTTTTTTGTTTTTTTTTGCTAAAGGTAACCAGACCCTAGACCCCAAAAAAAATGTTCGTTGATATTTGGTGTTAACAAACCAAACTAGGAAAATAAAAATATGACGTGAATTTCCAAAATTATATTTACGGATCAGCATTTACACCTATGGATAAATCTCCCTTCTTTAGATCCCATGCATATTCCAATTGCAATAAATTTTAGCAAACATAAAAACTAGTGTCTTTCATCATTTATCCATCTCACTCTTTTCTTCTTTATCATTCTCCTTTGCTTGATTCAAATATGAAAAGATACCATTGAATGCACATAAAGACAATGTCTGTCCACAAGTCTTTCCTCTTTTTGATACCGAGTTTTACAATTTATAATGAAGAGTAAGATCTTTTACTTTGACTAATATATGGCCCAAGAGAGCTTATTTTTTAAATATATTATTTAATTTTTTTTATTTTTACAAAATTAGTATTTTTTCTATTAAATAATTTTATATATACGGTAACTAATATTTATTTTTTAGATAACTTTTATTCACTTTTATTTTTATTTTTTATATTTTCTAAACCAAAATATTTTCACTTTTTCCAACCCTTTATATAAATATACAACTTTCTATCTTTTTTATTTATTTTTTTTTTCGCTGAAGGTACCTAGAGCCTAGACCTATGAAAAACACCAAACTGGGAAAATAAAAACATGACATGAATTTCAAAAATAAAATTTAAGGATTTGCATTTCCACCGATGGGGAAATCTCCCTTCTTTAACTCCATGCACAATCCAATTACGAGAAATTTAACAAAAATAAAAGCTATTGCCTTTCATCATTTATCCATCACACTCTTCTTTATCATTCTCCTGTATTTGAATCAAATATGAAAAGGTACTACTGAGTGCACATAAAGACAATGTTTGTCCACATGAGTCTTTCCTCTTTTTGACACTAAGTTTTACAATTTTTAATGAAGAGTAAGATCTTCTACTTTGACTAATCTGGGGCCAGGAGAAAACACAATGAACAACACTCTAAATGAGGATTTAGATGTGTTATGTGCATATGAGGAAGCTATATTAGATAATATGCAAAGAATCATGAGAGGTAATAGAACTAAAACAGTAAATGTTTTATTAATCTATGCATCATGTACAAAGCATACTCTTGAGAAAGATGTATGATTGTCTATCTTCTACTCTAATTGTTAACTAAAGCTACAAATGTGTATACATATAGTACAAAGCCGAAAAGGCATAGAACCATTACAAATGTGGAAACAGTTGAGCTTGTGTGACTCTTTGCCTTATGACAGTTGCATTGATCGGCGATAGAAATAACGCTCAACATTTTGGCATGGGGTGTTGCCCCTCAATCCCACACTATCTAAGCCTTTGAAGAACACATGCTCCGCCACTGTTGGGATGGAGGCAACAAGCTATTAGCACCTGGCGATACAATGCAATGTGAGTAATCCTTTGTGGTTTGGCATGGAGGTGTGACAAGCCCTACAAAAACCATGTGTCAAACACGCACCGTTTAAGCCATGTGTCGACCCCACACCATTTAATCCTTTGAAGGACACACACTCTGCCCCTATTGGGATGGAGCCAACAAGCTATTGGTACCAAGTAATGCCACGCAATGTGAGTTGTCCTTTGCGGTTTGGCTTGGAGGTGTGTCAAACCTTGCAAAAGTTGATCGTAGGTACCTCAAAAGGCTTGGCACATGCATGTGTGGTACAATGTCCAATCTACACAAATTGCATTGTGCCATCGTTGGAGTGTGTGCGACATCTGTTTGAGATGGGATGATGTTCTTGGAGGTACCGCCAACCCCTAGAGGTTGTGCAGATGTACCACAAACCATTAAGCATGAACCACAATTACTGCAAGTTGTAAAAATAGGCTTTGCAGTGTTGCTGGGACTATTTTGGAGAATCTCTTGGATCATTAACATAGTTTTTTTTATATTAGCTTTAACGACATCAAGTAAAAAGGATGAGTATAAACCATCTTGCCCAACTTTTCCAACCCGAATTAGCCTCTCGGTCTACCATCATATTTCTTGTCCTCCTAATATGTTGGTATGAGATTTAAAAACTCTCAATTTCCAACTTAATTTTCTAAATGATATTGTTTATTTGTCTATCATTGCAATTCCCTTTTTTATTGCTTCAACAATTAGCATTAAGTCCTCTTCCACTTGAAGGTTTCGCCATTGATTTTCCGTATTTAGTCATATTCCATCAAAGAGAACCATTGTTTCTACATTATTTTTTGTATTACGTCCAATAAGACTGAAAACATTAACAAAGGCTATCCACCATCGTCTCTAAATATCTCTTCCCTATTGGGTCATGTAATCCAGATTATGTTGTTGATAGGTTAGCAATTAATCAAGGCATGCATCTCATGTGTGAAACACCCCCTTAAGATTAATTAAGTTCTTTACAATACTTTATCTTTAGGAGATAGACATTATTAATATTATATTAAGCAGTAAATTAATGTCAGTCTCTAATTTACTTGTGTTAAAAATGTTACGGGTGTGTAATTCATATAACGGGTAGGTGGACCTATAAGGTGGTTGAATTCAATGTAGACCAACTTGTTAAAGCTTTGTGTGAGAAAAAATAATGTATAGTGATCATACCCGAACATCATTTTATGAAAGCTTCTTTTAAATAAAATATGTAGCAGCTTTTCCATTTAACCCTATGTTTAAATTTGCTAACAGCAGTATCAGAGCTAATGGTCATAGTTCCATGAAGAAGCCATGGAAGAGCAGTGACGGAGAATTCCCTTAAGAAGTTTAATTTTCCCTCAATGAGATTTTTTTAATTTCTTTCAAAGCTTTTTTTGGACTGAATAATCTTTTTAGAGAAGGTTTGGTGAAGTTATTTTTTTTGTATATCTTAAATCTATCTGGAATTACCTGGAAGTGTTGAATTTCTACCAGAAGCACAAAAGCTTTATTTTGTTGAATATGGCATTGGACGTTGTGAATGCTCTGCCTAGAACATAAAAAAGGTGTTGCTTTCGCTGATAAGCGTAAGTACTTGTTATTGGGCATTGGAAATCTGCATTAAAGCGCTGCCAGAAGTGACAAAGCATTCCCAGAAGTGCCAAGATACTGCCAAAACTGTTGAAAATTACTAAACGTGCTTAATAGGGCATTAAAACTTTCCCTGAGGCATTGTTGGCATTTGAAAGGGCATGTGGCATTTAAATTGTTATTTAACTACTTTTTTTTGGCTTTAAAAAGGCATTTCATTTAATGTTGGGCGTGATTACTCTTACTATTGGGTATTTTATCTAATATTGCCGGGTAATTTATTATTACTGCTGCATGTTTTAATTGGTTGTACAGAAAAAGAAAGGGCCATATAAAAGTTTGTGATATTATATTTCAAATAAGTGCATAGAGAAGTTGGTTGAATGGTTTTGATTAAAAGGGTTGCAAGTTGAAAAGAGGTCTCAAGTTCAATATTTTGCATGTAGTCCATCAAAATCCAGAGTTAGCATGTAAAGTTGAGTCAAGATTAAAATTTGAAACTTTATTTCTCGAGTGGTTGTTAAGAGGAGTTGGTCAAGAGGTTATTTATAAAACATTCAACATATTAGAGGTCAAGTGCAAGGCTATTTTTAAAAATTCTGTAATTTTTAATGTTATAGCCTATGTACATGCCACAAGCTATTTTTTCGGCATTTTTATTTTTCGCAAAGAGGTAGACATGTAACCACTTCATTTGCAAGGTTTTGCCCATTTTGAGTCAATTGGAAAAGTTTGTTTTCGATTTGGAAGTCTCCCCTTGTGATTTTGAAGGAAAATGTATTAAAAACAACAAATTGAGGAATTTAAAATGTATGATGTCTACATTATTGGTCGAATATGACACTTATATTGCTCTAAAATTGAAAATTTGATGTTTTTATGAGGAAACCATGAATGTAACATTGTTTCCCATCATTGGTGATATGAGGGGCAAACCAATTGCATTTTGGGGTTTATAAGTCCCTCGAGATCGATTAAGCTAACAAAGTCAGAGACCCAACCATCTTGAGTTCATTGCTAGCTTTGAGAATAAGTTTTGTTGTAGTGGCATTTTTGGATATATGATAAAAGTTTGATATTTTTTGTCCTATTTTTGGTTTTTGGATTATCCGATATCATTGATGAGGAGCAAACAAGTTATCTAGTGATATTTTTTTATTGTATAGCTTCTCACCTCTCGTCTGATAAGGGTGGAAGATATTGCATTGGTTGTTGATCAGTCATTGGTGATTGTACAATTGGCAAGAGTTGCTAGCACCAGTAGTGTTTGCAAAGTCGTCAATTTTGTTAAGCATCAAGTGAGATGTGCCATACAAAGATACCAAACTATCATTGAGAAAGGATCAATGTGGTTGAATATGCATGATGATGCTCATACTGCAGTATAGGTATAAATGATCAAAAGGGATGAGTATGCCTAGGATGATGCTCATTTTCGTGTCAAAATAGACTTTGCAAAGCAACACCAGTTGATCAATACTAAGATGTACAGAGGGCCAATTGACAAGTTGTGACAAATATCGTCAGATTGCTTCACAATCATTTGCTCCAAATCATTTTTTTCCCCCTTTTGGAATTAAGGCATTTGTTGGATTGTATGATCCAAATCATGTTGTTAGTTTGTTAATAGTTGGTTAGGGCATGCATCTCATGTGTGAGATACCTCCTTAAGATTAATAAAGTTCTTTAGACTACTTTATATTTAGGAGTTACACATTATTAATGTTATATTAGGTAATAAATTAATATTGGTCAGTAAATTAATTTGTGCTAGTAATGTTGCAAGTGTGTAGTTAGTATAACGGATAGTTGGACCCATAAGATGGTTAATTCGATGTAGACAAGCTTGTTAAAGATTGTATAAGAAAGTAGAATGTAATAGCGATCATACCCGAACATCATTTTACAAAAGCTTCTTTTGAATAAAATATGTAGCCACTTTTCCATTTAATCTTGTGTTTAAATTTGTTAACATTCCCCTCTTACTAATTGTGGATTTCCTTTTGCCACTCCATCAAAATTGGGCTTACCCAATATTTAAGAGGTTTCTTCCACACATCTTTAGGCTTTTTCAGTTTATTACCACCAAACCCATTATTAGGTATCTAAAATCAGCTTCCATGTTTTTAGCATTTCCTTATCATCTTCAAATGGCTTATTTGATTAAGGCTTCCAACTATTGACCAATTCTGATATTGAGGCCTTTATCTTCCCCCGTATTCTCTAACCCAGACTTTCTTTATCCCTAGACATAGATTCTAAATTATAATAGCTAGAATTTTTTGTTCAAATATTTGAGTTATTCTCACCAATTTTCTGACCTGCAGCAGTTTCATAAATATCCAATAGTTTCTTAAAAGGTTCTGCTTCTCAAGTAGTTGGAACCCCTGCCATTAGAGTAACACCTACAAGTTGAAAATGTGATATTGAACCACTAAGAAAGTTATGCTTGGCCCTTTTATTCTTCTTTCTTCTTGTTTTTACTTCATCTTCCTTGCTAAAGCTTCTGCCGCTATAATAAATGGGTAGGGAGAGAGCAGATCTATTTGCCTTCACTTCTTTTTAGATAAGAGTATCGTTCTCTAATATGCAAATTTACTTTTTTACTTTCCATTTTTTTTAAACTTGGATCTATTTTTCATTATATAGTAGTAAAGAAGTTTATTAAAACTTCATAAATCCAGCTTTAATGAGTAGCTTTTAATTAAAGGTTATATACAAGGAACTTTAACCTTATAGTCATAGCAACTGCCTCCTCCAATGCTCAGCCACACCAATCAACCAAAAGCACAGCCCAGAATGACACCTTTCAACATAACAACAAACACGGCCTACTCCTAGATTTCCAATAGTCTGACCCTGTAAATTTGAATCGGCTAATTTGGGGCTCTCTAAGTTCTCCAAATATTTAAGATTTGCAGGTCCTCAAATTATATGGTGAAAAATGCAAGCCCTAAGCAGACTTGAACAAAGTTAATTAAGGCTTCGAGATTAGTGCATGATTCTTTGTTTTGTGCAATCTCGGCATTCATTTTTTTCCTATAACCTACAAGCTTTTAGTAAAAAAATATAATGTGGTGTACCTGGCCATTAGTTTGTGTCCTACCTTTCTCCATTTTCTCTTTTTTAATAAATACTTTTCTATTTTTTATCTTTTTTTCAAAATTAATATATTTTCAACAAAATAGTTTTTTATATACTTTTAATTGAATAATTTTTTAAATAACTTATTTTACTTCTTACTTTTCTTACTTTTTATTTCCTTTTTTTGGTATGTTTTAAAACCAAAGTTTTTCACTTTTTCCAAACACATACACACAGACACATATTTCACATCTAGTTTAGATAGTGATATCTTTTTTCTATGTGCAACTTTACTTTTTTATTATCCTTATTCTTTTTTAACTTGCTCTTTTTTTCATCATAAAATTAAGAATATTAAAGAAGTTTATTCAAAACTTTTTTAATCCAAATTTAATGATAAGTTTTTAGTTAAGATTTTATATATATATATATATATATATATATATATATATATTTTATTCAAAACTTTTTTAATCCAAATTTAATGATAAGCTTTTAGTTAAGATTTTATATATATATATATAATTTTGGAAAAAGTGAATATATATAGTTATGGAAAAAGTGAAAAACTTTGGTTTAAAACATATAAAAAAGGATTAAAAGCTTGTAAATTTATTTTTTTTTCAGTTAGAAGTATATAAAAAATTATTTTGTAAATCTGAAATATTCGGAGAACTTGAGAGCTCCAAATTTTGCTGCATTAAATTGACAAGGTCAGACTCTTGGATATCTAGGAGTGGGCTTGTGTTCATTGTTAAGCCAAAAAAATGTCGTTCTGGAATTTGTTTGTTGTTAGGCCAAAAGGTGTCATTCTAGGCTGTGTTTTTGGCTGACTGTCGTGTCCGAGTGTTGGAGAGGGGAGTTGCCATGCAATGGTTTGCTTGATCAATAAAATTAAGGTTAAAAATTGTATATGTAAGCTTAACTAAAAGCTTATCATTTTTGTTGGATTATAAAAAAACTAAATAAATTTCTTTAATATTATATGATGGAAAAAAAAGCAAGTTAGATATATCTATATATAACTTTTTTTTCACTTCAAGTTTAGCTAGTAGTATCTTTTTTTATGTGCTACTTTACATTTTTATTTTCCTTCTTCTTTTATAACTTGCTCTTTGTTTCATTATATAGTAGTAAATAAGTTGATTAAAACTTTTTTTAATCCAACTTTACTAATAAGCTTTTAATTAAGCTTACATATATGGCTTTCTAACCTTGTATCCACTGATGAAGCAAAACATTGCACACCAACTGCCTCATCCATTGCTCACCCATGACAATCATCCAAAAACACAGTCTAAAATGACACCTTTCAGCGTAACAACAAACAAATACTAAAACGACCCTTTTAGACCTAACAATGAACACCGCCTACTCCTAGATGTCCAGGATTCTAACCCTATCAATTTAATGCAGCTAAATTTGGAGCTCTCAAGCTCTCCAAATATTTCAGATTTAAAGGTCCTCAATTGTATGCTGAAAATCAAAGGGCCCATAGCAGACTTGAACAGCTCCCTAATTTCTCTGCAGCTTTCCACCAAAACAGCCCTCACATTTTCTTATTTCCTTTATGCAGGCCATGGGTTGATAGAGGCCATGGGTTGATAGAATCAAATTGCAGTTCTCTAAATTTATGTATTCTAGATTGTGATCTTGTATGAAGTATAAGCATCCAGAGGTTTCACAATATAAAACTGATTTGCAGCCTATTTCTTTAGGATCACTCTTTGCTCTGATACCACTTGATAGAGAATAAACAGATCTTGAGAACTATAATAATATAAATAATTAGCACTGGGACCATTGAAGGTGATACGGGTTTGTCAATAGGCAAGCAACATAGAAGGTTATCGTTGAAGGTGTCCACAATAAATTGTTTTGAAAATATAGTGTTTGTGGGTGTGTTGGTTTTGTAAGAATATCGTACGTTTGAGGTATCAATTATTCATTCTTCTCTTACTGTTATGAAAGTTTGAAGAATAAAACAATATACTATACTCAACCTTTAATAACATAAGTCATATAATAAGAATGCATAGAATGAACATTTTTTGACCGCTACTAAAGAATGAAACAGAATGTTTACTTCGCCATCTAGGAAGAGGAAGATCTCACTTGCTAGAACTTTATTTGTAACAAAATTCAATACTAAAGATCTTCTACCTTGAATTAAGAAATTGATCTTTGCTTTTTGTAATGCTAATATATAAAATATATACATGTAACATGGTATATGATTTTGCAACATTCAAAATTTCAACTTGGACCCCTGTATGTCGCTGAGCCTATTGGCATGTTTATCAACATGAAATTGTGGCTTAATTTAGGCTGACAGATAGAAACGGCACAAGGCAAATTTAAGATTAGCTCTATGAAAATCAATATTCTTTTTAAATTATATCTGAAAAACAAATGTTTTTGTGAATGGGTGTCTTTTAATATTTTCTAAATTTTGTTTTCTATTTTTCATAATTTGCATCATTAAGCATTTTTTATGAAAATATGCTAGAGGTTCTATAAAAATGATGACCTCCTCTCCCTCCTTCACCAAGGGATCGCCTAAAGGCTTCTCCCATAGCTTGATTGAGAAAGTGCAGTTCATGGCAGCACTCTTGTAGGTAAATGCCTTCAACATTGATCGAGTGTTTGTGTCTCCATGAGCAGAGGTATTTCTTTTGGATGGTTATATCGTTAAACTTGTAGATAAGCGCATGGCGCTTCTATAGGGTATGTCTCTTAGGAATTTTTCATGATGTGGTGTGTAAAAAAGTAGGTTTACCTCTGCATTTATTAAACACAAGTTCTTAGCTATTTGATGGATCTAGATGGCATTAGCTAAAAATAACTATGCCTTTGTATCTGAATTTAACATCATTTTAATCCAAAAAAAGACACTTATATATAAAATCAAGTTGCTACACAATAATTTATGAGAAATCTTGTTAATGGTAGAAAAGTGAATAAAAATTCATGTTTCTATTCTATGATATTTCTTGGGCAATAGTGAGGAAATATTATTTGTGAGAAATATGGAATTTATACATTTTAGGAATAAACGTTTAGACCACAGAACCATACAGAGGTGAGACTGTTCTGTAAGAGCATCACAAACCTGAATAACAATGGGCGCCAAAAGGTGGAAAGGGAATTTAACCTTTCCAAAATAACACATAACATGAAACTAATGCTCGCAAATGAAATAATCAAATACAATAATTTTAATCTCATGTGAAGGAATAGCATGCCACCTGTCAAAATTTGATTTGCAAATGCAAACATACAGGACAAACATCTGTTTGTCACACAGTCGCTCCTGTTCAATGAAATACGTCGGAGATAAATAAATATATAAGATAACCATAGAAACCTCACAGGTCTGCCGTGGCTAACGGAAACTTTAACACGTATTATAATGTAGCAATAGAATCTGTATGTGCTTCTTTTTGTTTTTGGTTTTTTTTTGGGTTAGGTAAAACATTGTATTATAATTCTTTAGCACTTTTCAACATTGTTCTGCGTATTTCATCTATTTTCAATTTTTTAGTATTTTTAATGTTGTTATGGAATTTATATCACATGTTCCATGTTTTCAACATTGTTCCGCGTATTTCATCTATTTTTAATTTTTTAGTATTTTTAATGTTGTTATGGAATTTATATCACATGTTCCATGTTTTCAACATTTTGTCCAAAAAAAATCTTCTTCAAAAATTTCTTTTCTCATCAACTCCATGTCTCAAACAGACCCTTTTGATGGGATTCAATGACTCCAGATAGTGATTTTTTGTCTGGTGTACCTAATTTTTCTCAAACTGCCTTTGGGATCACATATAATTTGTAATTTCTTTCCTTCATCAATATAGCCTGAGTCTTAAATTTTGTTATTATGTCTCACAGTCACAAGTAATGCCATATGCCATGCTTGTTCATTATGGATTTAATGGTGATGAAGGATCAATTATGAATAATTTATTAACCCTTAACTACTCAACAAATAAGATATTATTAGAAACCGAAAGATCGCAAAGCAAAATGACAAAAGAAAAGGGAGATCTTAGTTTGATTTGGAAAATGTTAATTTGTTTTGGTTTTGTTTGTCTTCGCTATCTATTTGTCGTGAGTTGACAGATAACGAAGTTGTTTTCTATGGTTCGTGTGTGGGTGATAAATCAGTACTTGTGACCTATTGGAGAAATAACATGGTGAAAAATTGAAGAAAAAGGATAAATTGATGTTTTCGCTTTAACCTTCTCTATCTAGTTATACCTATCTCCAGTCATCATTGATCCTTGCATCTGACTTATTGATTTATCATTGAATATTCCGGCCTTGAATATTGTCTAGTTATACTCAATGTGTCATCCTTTCATGCCCATTTAAAACAAACCATCACACTTTTGTTTCCCATAATCAACTACAAGATCACTCTTTGCAGAGAGGGTATAAGTGAATTACATTGTATGTACACTTTGTTGGATCCTATATACCAATTTTATCCAATGGACGTTAACAGGTAATTGTCAGTATCATTGTCTTCCCATACTCAACTTTAGCATTCAATTAAGATACAATGAGGTTGAACTATTAGTTCTTAAATTCCTTGATTGCATCGAGGGTCCTATGTATGTTCACACTTCAATTTATCACATCCAATCTACAACAATCAATTTTTCTTTCCCATCAAAATTCCTTCTTCCATACTCGTTTTATTTTCCCTCGTCACTATAATACTTCATATTCCAATTTTTTGAGACAGTGTCCACTTGGCATGTACAAACAAGTTAAATCCTAAAGCTAATGAAACATAAAGTTTTAAAAGTTAAAGTTGGACTTCTCCTTCCTACTCGCTTCATCTAATTCTTCTACCACTCAACCAACATTTTCCATTTGTCAACTTAGGGAGGAGAAATGTTTAATTGAATAAAAACTTTGTCTTTCACATCAACCCTCAACTCTGTCTACCATTCCTTGCTCTAGTGGAATCTTACACAGCCACGTAAAATTTGTGTAGGATCGTGTTCCAAAGCAAGAATCAAATAAAGTTAAGACACTTTATATCGACATGTCTACTCTTCACACCTCCATCCCTGTGTTCTTTATTTCTTATATTCGCTAAGCAGGACATGTCTTCTGCATGTAACTTCCATGCTCACTCTATGCCCATCTCCTCCATGTCTTTTATCTTTTCTTACACCATGTTTTATCTATAGTACAGCTCTTCTCACACTATATATGGTCCATTATCCATTTGAATTCTACCCAACCATTTGCCACATTTGCAAGCCATTTCAATTCCATCCCCCCCCCCCCATGTTTCCCACTCCTCTCCCCTCCATTTCCGTCCATGTCAACCCTCTCTTTACTCTCACGACATCTCCTCCTCTCCATGTCAAGCTCGAAACCATCCACCTCTCTTATTCCTCTCCTCTCTTCACATCAAATTTCCATCCACAACCCCTTCACGTAGACCTACCCTCAAACCTTTATCACTTGCCTCTTTGTCCACATCAACCATCCTTCCGCCCTCCTCATGCATCCTTCTCCATGACACATCATGCTTTGTCAAACAGTATGTGCAAACTCTTCTTCATTTCCTTTGTATCTTTGTGCACACTATTCTCCTACACACCAATCTAGACCAAAAAATCAAAAAGGCAGTAGCAATAGAGGGCAACAACCAAAAATATTTTATGTCCAGTGTCAAACACTTCCAATAGCACTAACGAATCTAAGCTAATGATGTCCCCAATATAAAGTCTATCAACTAAATATGAATGCACATATGAGATGACAATTAAAATAATGTCAGGACATCACAAATATAGACAGCAAAGTGGTATGTGCCAAGGGACACATCCATACAAATTGGTAATTAATGTTATAAGCATGTTTACAATGCAAATTCTCCATGTTCCATCCACCATAGATTCTAGAACAATGGGAGGTCCACACAATAAGGCATTTAGTCAAATATGGCCTTTAAGCAAAAAATCAATTTATAATTTTCAAAGATAGACCTATGATAAAAAGAACCATTCAAAAGTGGACATCTCAATATGAGGTCAATAAATTATTTCGCTTGGTAAGAGAGAGAAACTCCAATAAGTAACTTGAATATGTCGTCATACTTTTCTAAGATCGCATCGAGTTGTGTCTACTAGATGGATTGTGCGATGGAAGATATTTGTGCTGAAGCACACCAAATTTTAAAGAGCATAAAGTTTTGTGAATGAAAGATCAACTTGTCGCATTGTTTGGCATCAAATGGAAATACCTTAGTCTTTAGAATGATTTTAGGCACTGCATAGCGCCAATCACCAATGTTAAGAAATACATGTTGCGGCCTCGACTCAGAAACATCATCTCTCTTCTGCATGAATGACTTACCAAGGACATCACAAACGTCTGAAGGCAATGTCAATGATGACTTCATCTTTGAAACACTTAATGGCATAATAGAGTTTGTAGTACTAACTAACACACATCTCTCCACTATGTCAAAGCCAACCAATGATATAAGATTGAGGAAGTAGTATGGTCACAAGGATGAGTGCTTAACAATGTTTGCAGATATAAAGTTATTACTGCTACCATCGGCCACAATGAAAAGGAAAGGTTGACCTTGTGTCAAATCTAAGAATGGTAATGGTGTTCCTTCTTCTCTTAAGGGTTTGACCCTAAAGGTTTTTCTTATCTAGTGAGATTTGTAAGTGTCTTCAAATTGGTGTTTTTGGCAGCTTCACCTTTGTAAGGCAATGCAAGTCAATTTTGAACTCACGAATATCACACAACTTTTCCAACTAGACTTCTTGTTAGGTGGATGCTTTTGTGGTGTCGAACTAGATTGTCAATGTTGTTGATTTTCGTGGTGAAACTACTTCCTAGAAATGGATTTAGCACTTGTGACTTTGCATCATGTTCCAAGGTTAAGCTTATATTCTTTCAAGAGGACCTTATGACATGGAATTCCTCAATTTTCGCAACATATCTACATTCATCTTCAAGAGTATTCATTGTAACTCCAAAAGGTGTTCATTATAAGAAATTCCAACCATGCCCGAATATACAACTTGAGACCAGTTTGGTACTTGAGAAACTTATTAAATATAGTGTTATAAATCGACAATGTTGCAAAGATCGCATGAAAAACTTGTTCATGTATTCCTTGATACTCGTCATACCATTAGCAAAACTGCTGCCACTTGATATGCTAATCAATAACATACTTAATAGGTAAGAATTTACTACAAATGATTTATGCATCTAGTTACACATCGTGACTACTTCACAACCTCCACACATCTAATTATGCATGTCCCATCAACAAATGTTGGTTGGCATAGGCTTCAATGAAACTAACGTGGTTTTCTCCTCATTGTCAAGTCTATTGAAAAAGAAGTATTACTCAATCTATTGAGTCTAAGAATCCAATGCATATGCATCAATGTTACCTTCAAACTAAAGAATGGTGAGTGATGTGGACTTTGAAAGGGTGTCTACGTAAGGTTGAGAACTCTATGGAAGAGATGACCCATTGGGGAATTCGAGCATACATTTATTTTGCCTCTAAAGTGCATCTTTGACCATTCCACAAATATGGTCAAAGGAATGAGTCAGCTGCTATTTGATACCATGCAGAGTGAGCAAGAAGGTAGATTGAAAGATCGTGAAAGTATCATGCTCCCTATACTCTGATGGAATAAAACAGAGCATCATGTGTTGTAATACCACTTATCAGGTTCCCGAGATATATCTAGGCAGCATCATAGTGAACAAGATTGCCCCTATGCCATAAGCCAAAAGATAGATTATGCAACACTCATACAACTAACCAAACAAGAATGCACAATAAAGAAAGACAAACAAAAACAAATTGTAGAACGAAGACTTCCATGGGAAGAAGTATATTTGCCAAATCTCTATGCAAAAAATCCAAAATATCTTTAGCAAAAAAACAAACTTATTAAAAGATGTATTTCATTAAGAAAAAAATAGCATTGTACATAAGTTCTCTAAAAAAGGTGCAAATATCCTCCATACAAGAAAGATTCTACGGATAAAAAAGGAAAGCCTAAATAACCAAGATACATTAGTATATATAATATAATGATACAGGTTCAGAGGGATAGAAGGAAAGTTGAAGTGGTTCCACTTCCATCCATTATAATACCCGAAATTGTAACTAACAATAGCATCAAAGAGGTGCAAGACTCTAGCAACTACTGAAGTGAGGAACCAAACAGATTTAACACTAAAAGGATAAGGCAGAACCAAATCAGGCATTCATGCTTTCATGTTGGGTGTAGGAGTCGAGATTGGTATTGGCAATGATATCAAATTTGGTGCTAATAATGCCGACACAAAGGAAGACACGACTAAACTGAGATGTCTCGATTAATTTGTTTTCATGGATTTTGATGCAGCTTTCATCAGTATTGTCCTAAGCCAGAGTAGCTCCTTGGAATAGAACAGGAGAACCATATAATAAGTAAATTCACAAACCTATACTTGTAAATAGTTTCTTGACTCCAATAATTCCTTCATAAATCTCAGCTCCAATAATTCCTTCGTCAATCTCGTCATAATTGTAATAGGATACAGGTAGATTAATCTTACAAAATGATGATTGATATCAAGATCCCAGCCACATTTGCCAACAACAATATGCATTTTCAATTCGCACCAATCATGAGACTTGAAATTGGGCTTGATTTTGTTTGGGATAATTCTAGTTGATTTCATTAACAACGATTTGTGTTTCTCTTATAATGCCTTGCATAAAACATTCAATCACTTCCCTCTCCATTCAAGACAAGTATATCTGTCAACTGGAGTCAACACCAAGCTTTTTCTTACCCAAGTAGCCTTCAAAACAACAATACATGTCCAATTTATATCATGGAGAATTGTTTGCATCCGAGTTAAAGATTAACTAGTTATCTGCATTACACAAAAAGTATTCTTGGACCTATAGACAACCAAAACTATAATGATGAGTCATTAATGCAGCAAATACAAATAAAAGGTAACGGCACTTGAAACTTACTCCATTGCTATATACACATTTGCATTGTCTTCAAATGCATCATGAAACTTCACCAAGTTGCTATGTCCTGTTAATGCTCTCAGAATTTTGACCTCCCTCCGAACATCCTCAATGGCAATGGCTGTAGTCATCTGTCAATTAAAAAATTGCAAGCAGGTTAAGGAAACCTTTAGTTTGTTGTATTTCCCCAATATCTTTACCAAAATATCCTTACAAGATAGTCAAATATGTAAATTATATGAAGCTTAAACACCAATATAGTTGCTAGAAGAACAGAAGGCAAAGACTAGGAAGTAATTTTCACAAATGCTCAGGAATTTAGTATGACCAAATGTAATAAAAAAATTATTGTAACGAAACCGACAAAATCATAAAAGCTAAAGCAATACCAAAGGAAAACAAGAATATCAACTGAAAATTATGTTTAAAGCTAATGTTTATTAACATGTATTGAATTGAAAGCTAACCTCCAGCTTCTACTGCCATAACCTAGAGAGTTAAAACCTTTCATAAACAAAACTAAGCCATTTAAGTATCAGAAATAAATGATGTGTTTCATGAAATCATATTGACAACGCCGGATCATCCACTTCAGATAAAACAATGTGGAGATAACACAATTGAGCCATCAAACTCAAACCCATTAAGTTATTAACATATCTGCCACTCAATAAGGAAGGAAATTTCTAAAGAAAATTAATTGAAAAATGTGAATTTAACCACAAATCATTATTAGTCATCCTCTAACCTCAACTAAACCAACTCTTGAAAAGGCTGTGACACAAGAAACCAAAACTCGTCATTTCTTTATCAGCTCTTAGATTCAACATCCTCCAGGAGAGCCTCATATTGTAATGATTACATCATTCTCACGAGTAGATAAAATGTCTACGATAGTCACCAAGTAACTCAGGGCAAGGACCTCATCCCCAAACATGTGCCCACATCTCCTGGTGACTATATTTTAAAGTAATATAGCCTGTACCCTTGTTCATATACTCCAAGACCCTAATTCAAAACGATGTCCCCATCCCCGCTCCAGGATGCTGTTTATTTGCCTCAAATGAATGGCTTACAAACAGATCCTGTCCCTGCAAAGAACCCATATGCCTACCAAGAAGTAGGCAAAGAGAATTTCCTAACCTACCAATAAATGCAGGTCTAAGAAAGCAACCTTCAAGTATTACAGAATTTAAAATGGAAACCTTCTGCACAGAAACAAAGGGCAGACTGTGAATATGTTAAGCAGAAATAGGTACTATTTCAAACACGATTCAACAATTTTCTAGGGGTTTATGTAAAATGGTTGGTAAAGCAATGAAAATTTTGGATTTAAGAAAAAGAAAAGAGCCAACAAATACATAATTGTCTTCGCTCTCAGTGTTAAAGATCTTTCTAGGTGTAAATTCGTCATCGATACATGAACAATCCATAAGAGACAACATAACCTGAGTGATTTGTTTTTAGCCAAAAATGTTCTTTCTTCATTAAGTGATGGACAACACACAGGAGAAAAGGGCCGGGTTTATGAGGATATATTTAGTCAAATAGTACGTGTTAAATCCAACCAACATTAAGGTCATTATATTCTTAGCTGTAACAAATGAATAAAGAACCTAGTCCAAAAATAACTGAGAGATGCAGAAATTAACAAGACATATTGAGGACAAAAATTAAGGGTTAATGACGAACTCATGGAACAGCAAATTCCAAGTTTAGAAATGACTGCCAGTTCAGAAACAACTGAAGAATGGGAGAACTATTATAGGTCATGCTTCCTATATTACCATAGCTGCATTTCCCCAGATCAAAGAAATTAAATTCTCTGAAATAAGGGGTAATACAAAAATGCTACCAAAGAAAATTTGGATCACTAACATAGAAATATCAGAATAGTTCAGTATACTGGTTTAGCATCACAACTACATTTTTCAGCAAAACTACGCATAACAAAGCTCATCCCCCATTGGCCTGTAGATGTCTGTGTAGGAATTGTAACAATGGATAATTATAATTGGCAAAAACTGACTGAACAATTACACGAGAATTAAACACACAACCAGCAATTAGATTAGTCCAGGAAAAATACAGGAATTAAACCAGTAACCAGTAGAAGCTGATAAAATGTACATAAAACAATATGCAACACTAAAATTGTAAAACATAACATTTAATCAGCAGTCCAGTTTAGCTCAATATAATCACTCACCAGTCAAAACTATCATACAGTATGTTCTCAGCCTAGGATATGGAATGCTTTGGTTTACCAAAAAAACAATTAATGAAGTTGATAACCCTACCGTTCAAAATCAGAACAGCCATCTATAGGCTTAAGCAGTTGTGTGAATATAAGGACTTCACAATGGAAATCAAACTGATTGGAACATGTGAATTCAAATCAGTTAGTCATATCTGAACAGGCAACCAGCACAGCCTGAAAACATCAGCAAACAACCAAAATTGACAATCCATGCACAGATATTGAAGTGTTAACTAGCATTCAGGAAAGTAATTATCATAAGCCAGTGATAATGGTCATTTGAAAAAAATGAACTCTCAAACTGCACATAGCTACAGCTACTTGTTGCTAAGAAGAGCTCAATGTGTAACTAGATTTGTTTTGAAACCAGAGAAAATGAGCAATGGAAAAAAAAGGAACTATGTCTTTTGTTTTTTCCATCAGTTGAATAAGCACACTGCCATTTTTTCCATTGAGATCTACAATTTAACCTTACCTAATCAACCCACACAACATGATTCGATCATTATGTCACAACTCCATTTGACCAAAGCAAAGATGAGAAAACTTAAAGGAAAGATTAAATCTTGATAAACCCATGCAGCGTGATCTCCCCGTCATGCACAACTGTGTCTTCAACTCACTAGGTACGAGTTAAAACACACAAGAAACCAGAAGAAAAAAGGAAAATGGGAAAAACAATTAAAAGTCAAGAACATGGACATATATAATTTTAGAGCTACTTTATATTGGCTCGAATTCTTGTGGGTACAATTAGCTAAATAAACTATCTCTCAATTGAAGTAAATCGCCACCAAATTCCCAAAGTTCGTCAACAAACTCCTTTAAAAACTTTACACTGCAAATACATAACAATGAAAGAAACAGATATTTTTTCTGCACAAACAAATAACATGGAACAAGAATAAACAGGATTTGGGCAATTGCAGTCAAAGTTATCAACCTTAACAGATTGTCATCCAAAGTCAAGGTTCAAAGACTAATTGATATTTCAAATAAACCTTGTTGAAGGGTCGTGAAACCAAATTCCACAACTTAATTTGATCCCATGCAATCCTCTATTTCTTCTGAACATGGCTACCATGAAAACATCTGACAATTATGATGACTGGGATGTTGGTCAGCAAACATTGGGAATCAAGATAAACCTAATTTAACAAAACTAACACATATTTCTAACCAAAACAAAACATGAATCACGAGATATCAGGATGAAGCTGCGTATGTTCAGTTTGAAAAATCAATTAACATAAAATAATTTAGCTAACACATATAATATTGATTAACGTGATCATGCTGATGTAAGATAGATAATTGACATGTATATGCAAGATAAAAATATCTCTAATGGAATCAACAAACAATAAACCATCTCCATTGAACACGTGCACAATAATAGTAACGTGATCTACAAAGCAGCACACAGAAAAGTGAAGGGGATACAATGTCCTCAACTGTTGCAAGATTATATGTTGAAAGGCGAAGTAAAGTGAATACACTGGCTATACAAAATGTGCATAAAGACATTGTAGGTTGGCAAAAGTAAGATGAGTCCAATGTGTCTGCAATATGTGCAAAATCACATTTAAATTTCTGAATTCTGGATTTAAGTTTTCTACAGGAAAATATTTGAACTAATTTTTCATCCCACAACAATGCAGACTCGTCTAGAAAAATTAGTTCAAATTTCCGTATGTATAATAAAGGTAGAAGAAACAAAACGAGAAAATGTAAACCTGAAAATTTTCTGAATATATAATATACTCGAAAACAATCTGATCAACCATGAGAAAAAACAGCTAATAGAAAGACAAAAGTCGATAATCTTCAAACAGTTGCAAATTTCTGAATGTCGGCTAAAAGTAAAGGAAACTAAACATAAAACGTAAACTTAGATTCTCTAAAAAGAAGCTGATCAACCAAGGAGAGAAAACAGCCCATAGAAAGACAAAAGTCGCTAACCTTAGCCTTACATATGACCTTAACAGCAACTGGCTGTCCTTTCAGCTCTCCTTTCCGGCCTTTGGCAAAGCAAGTGTGACCAAAATGCCCACGCCCTATCTCGCAGCCAAGATCATACTTTGCCGAGAAATTTTTGCTGAATCCAAAGCTCTTGTCCAAAACCGTCTCGCTCTCACTCCCTTCAGGAATTGATGCCTCGTTAGGCTTCACCGACCCGTGCCTTCTCGCAAGGACAGCCTTAATATGTTTTGCAGGAGACGGCGGAGGGAACGGCCTCTTGAAAAATCTCCGGGGAGTCGAATTTGCCGGCGAATTGAAAAAACTAATGTTACTATTATTTGCAGGGCTAGGGCTATAGAACGGAAAAGGCGAGGATTTGCCAATTCCGTCAACTGACGGAGATTCACAAACAGAGGGTTTAGGTTTGCATTTGTTGTTCTCGTTGTTAATCTCGGTACTCCCGTCATCATTTTTATTTTCCTCTTGCTTAGGAAGTTCTTTTGCGGCTTTTCCATGGCAGAGTCCCATGGCAGGAACAAAAATTAAAAAAACGGAAAAAATAATTAAAGATCCAAACAAGCTTTACTCTTACCGGTGACTCACTCGAATTTCTTAATTCTATTTGAACGATATATGGTACCAGAGGAAGTACATGATGTTGTCTCACAAAATGCCCCTCAAAATAACGCTTAAAATCCTCAAATTTTCTCCAGGAAGAAGTGTCGCCTTGTGAATTAAAACTCTGACCTGTGAAAAAAATAAAATCACAGAATACTTTTCTGAAATTTTCAATTTTGGCACTGCAAAGCCTCAGTTTTTTCAGTCTACTATTTATCTGTGAAAGTCAAGAGCATAACCAAATAACAACGGCAAAGGCGTCGTCAATTGACATAAATTTTCTCGTGCTAGTCCAAAGAAACGAAAAAAAATCTTCTGCTTTTCTGTTCTTCCTCTGCTGCTTTTTGGCCTTGTCTTGGTGGTCGTGTTAAACAGTGAGCAACTTTCGCAACCCACGAAACCCTAACGCCGTCGATTATTGATGATGTGATGACGTACATCGTGGGTAATTATTTTATTGCACAGCCTGGACGTACCGATACACGGTCTGAGGCCCTGAGGTCAGCTAGATAAAATCTACTTGTGACGAATAACAAATTACTCCTTTTTTACTGCACTGGAACGCGAAATTGTTTTAAAAAGCTTTTCGGAGGTATTTTTTTTCAGGTGAAGATCCCAGTAGAATTGAGTTAGATAAATAGGGCGTAGGAGATTAGATAAAAGTTATTTGTACGAAATAATAAATAAATAAAAAATATCGGTTAAATTGTTTTAAATGATTATGTTTTTAGGTAATATAGTTTTGGGATTAAACTCCGAGGTGAGGTACCAGGTCTTTCGGGAGATTATGTATCTTAGTGTTGTTGTATTTGGGGAATTTTAATTATAGAGTCTCTCGCACAATTAAACCCATTTAGTTTGAGATCTTATTTGCATGATTTTTGGTAAGTGTTGTGTTTTATGAAAGTTGACTTGAAATTACAAGTCGAATCTTAAGATTATATCTTATAAATTGATGCATTGTGAAAAAACATTACATATAAAAATGTAAAGAGCTAGGGAGCTCATTATGGAGTTGAAACCTTAAACCATATCATATAAATTGATGCATTGAAGAAAACCACCACATATATGAATTTAAAGAGTATGGAAGCTCCATAATGAATGGTTTTATAAGGGACAACAGTGACTCGTGAAGGCTTTGCAAATGGGATTGCAAGTTAAGTGGCTTTGATTGTAGGGGAAACTTCATAATTAAGTGTGCTCGAGTTGGAATAGCACTAGAATGAGTGAGCCCCTAGGAAGACCTAGTACTTCACCTTTATGAATATTATCTATATGCAATGAGTACTGAGTCGACCATTTATATTTATGAAAGATGGGTTCTTGTGAACCAAAACTTGCGAAATATGGGTTGACGTAGGTTGACTCGAAACTACATAGTTCAATCCCAAAACCATGTCACATAAATTGATGCAATACAGAAAACCACCACATATATAAATTTGACGAGCTAAGGAACTCCATAATGAATGGTTCATAAGATTTAACACTCGATGAAAATTTTGCAAATAGGGTTGTAAGCTAATTGGATTTGATTGTGAAGGAAACTTCATTATTTAGCATGCTTAAACCAAAGTAGGATTGGGATAAGGGAGCTTTCAAATAATCCTTGTATTTCACCTATGTGAACATCACTTAGATGGAATGAGATACAAGTCACAAATAAGGGCATAAGTTAACTAATTCAATTGTAAGGGAAACTTTATTATTCAACATGCTTCAATCGAAATAGTATTAGGATGAATAACCTTACAAAAAAATATCCATAGTTTCATGAAATTTTCCGATGGGGGAACGTGAGGACAGATTTTCGGGACAGGGGGCCTAAGTTTGGGGACGGTGATGGGGGGCAGTGGGGGAGCGGTGCAAATACATATAGTATTTGAAAAATTAGTTATAAAAAGATGTATAAGGAATCAGTGTATTGCATTAAACATCAACAATTTAACATTGTGATTTAATCATTTAAGTTTCAAGTTTGATCCATGAACTTCTCCCTCTTAGCTTGTTGCCTCTACTTTCAACTTTCTACTTAATGAAGTTTTTGTGTGATTTGGAATGAGAGGGAGAGGGTTTTTTATAAGCTTTTGGGAGCCCTGGGGGGTGGGGATGGGACCTACTAGCAATTAGGGTTAGGGTAGAGGGTTCAAAAACCCAATTTTTTTTAAAATTAAAAAAAAAGTACTATATGGCATCCACTTGAGCAGAGGACGCCTAGGAGTTTATTAGGGGGTTGGGGGACTTCTGGGCATCCCAGAGTCCCTAAGGTGTCCCCCTTTTGAAGGAGATGTCCCTTCTCAAAAGGAAACGTCCTAAGGATGGTGGAGATTTGTGGCGGAAGTAGCGGAACCACTGAAAGACATCCCCATGACGTCCCCAAGTTTTGAAGGCATCCCCATCCCAAAAATGCAAAAAATTTCGAGAAAGACACGTTTCCATAAAACCTAAAAAATATATGAATTTCACCTCTCTGAACATCATATAAATACAATGAAATATATATAAGTCGACTCCAAAAAATTATCCAAATAACCTTCACCAAAAACCCATTCGAACAAATCACTCGAACCAAAAAAAAGTTATGAGATTAGAAAGTTCGATTTGACCAAATCGATCCTTTCAAATCCAATAAACCACAAGAAGAAACGAATAGGTAGATAAAAGCATGTTGGTCTAGCTTGTGATTGGCTTTTGTAGATTGCTTCCAATGTAAGCGATGCGGAAGAAATTCCACATATTTTGGAAAAACAATGGAAAATTCAAAAAGAGAAGTTTTTTAAAAGTTTAAACGGGATGTTAACTTGTAAAGTTCCTCTATTGGCTATTGTTTTCATCGGTAATGGGAAAAGAAAGCATAACCCTGAGATGGCAGGGAGTAATGGGTACTTGCAGAGTCGTTTGAAGGGCATGTTTGGGGCTTTGTAGGGCTACCGACCTACTTTTAGGGTATGCAGGTCAAATCTTCTTCCTGGTTTTCCTCGATCGAGGAATAATGTACCCCATAAAATATTCATTAACGCCCTCGCTATCAGCGTATTATGTACTTGTTAAGAGTGCATCCTGTCGCTGTTCAGCTTCCCCGAGGATGCGTTGCTCTCTCTCTTTAATTTTATATTGCGTTATAATCTATGTGAAGATTAACTTTCCTACCAAAGATGGAGAGGCGAAGCCAAGCAAGACCAAGGATTTCTGAGTAATCGAGCTTAGCCGTGTCGTATTGTTGGAATTGGGGATATTTTATTTCGGTGGGATTTATTTTTTTAATAATAAAGTTGAGTATTTTAATATTTATTTACGTACATTGGTAATAAGTATAAAATGTTAAAGGGTTTTGCAAGTATTTTAAGAACTATTAGGTAGCATTGAAGGGTAGGTAACATTGAAGGGAAGGAGATATTAATTTTGAAGATTTGTACCCCAAAAGTTTGGTAGGCAGCAATTTTGATGTGCAAGTCTTTTACGTATTGAAAAATATATTTTTTATTTTTTATTAGTTAAATGTGGGATTTGGACGGTCCCATATCATTCATTAGAGAGTTTTTATATTTTATAAAATAGAAGAATTTTAAATTAATGTTTTATAAGTACGTTGTAATTTAATGATAAAGATGGTGGTGTAAAAGGTGTTGCTTAGCTATCTACTAAGTTATAAAATTAAGAGATATCAAAAAAGGTATGAGGTCGAGATCATGTTTAGGACAAATTTGACAGAATGGATATCCCATAGTCTTTAACATTAAGTCGAAAAAATATTTTGTATATCTAATCCGTGTAACAAATAAGATTTCAATCAAAAAAAAAAAAAACGGATTACGCTCTATGAACTATTGTTAAGGTGAGAATAGTATGATTAGATTGCAGATCCATATTTTTAATTAAATGTTAACAATAAAGTGTTGTGTAGTTGAGTAGTGAAAAAAATAAAATATTAAATGATAAATATTAAAAGGAGCAACTTCATTAAATATGTGTTATTAACATAAGGAAATTAAATAATATATTTTTTTAGTTTGTTATTAATTAAAAAATTAAATTTATCAAAAGGGTTGTAGTTCAATTGGTGAGGATGATGGTTACTTATATCTATCCACCAAGGTACAAATCCCTCTAGATTCATGATATGGAGAGTAAGCACTTGAGACCAGGTTTGTGACCTAGGTGATTTTGACGATGTGGATTCCCCTTACTCGTGGTTGATTAGCCAAATGAACTCATTGATTTAGATATATGCTTACTCAACATTGTAAATCCGCTACATATTTATTTCTGAAATATGGGTAAAGATGTTGACATTCTATATAATTCAATGATTCCATGTAATGCTTTCAAGCATATCAAAAAAAAAATTAAAATTTAATGTTCCACAAATGATAGCAATAAAAATTAATTAAATTCTAAAAATGTGAACTTCATTAAAAAAAAATACATGTATCAATTAAATACGAGGCTAAAAATATTTATATTTTCGTAATTTTTAGATAAATTAGATGAGAAAATCTAAAATAATTGATGGAAAGAAATTATAATTTTTTTTAAATAAAAAAGAAGCGAAGAACTGGTAATATAGAAAACAAATGACATTAAGAGAGACAAAAACATGAAGAAATAAGATGAGACATGATATGAGACGTCATGAGCACCAAGACGACACCACCCATTGGAGAACATATAGGATTACAAAAGAAGTTGCTTAAATTTAAATTATCATTTTTTAAGTAAATTAATAATCGACCCCAAGATTTCTTGTTAATGGGTCAAGAGTAAACAATGTTTCCTTGCTAAGGCAAAATTTTGTGGTGTGGTCCCTTCCTCTTACAAGGTTTCTCAAACTTAACTTTGATGTCGCAAAAAAGGGGAACCTTGGGGCTCTGAGGCAGGTTGTATCATTAGGGACTGCTCAGGATCTTTCATTGAGGATGCCTCATTGAATATGGCCAATGGTATTAATAATGAAGCCAAAGCCCAAGCAATGGTGTTTGGCTTTGGGATGCCAATTCAAGATGTCATTAATCATCTCATTATTGAGGGTGATTCAATGATCATTGTGTCTACATTGTGAAATAAGCATGTTGCAGCATGAAATCTCAAGAACATCATGGGAAAGGAATGGCAATTGTTGGACTCTTTTGCATCTTGGTCTTCCCTTCATTATTATAGGGAAGGCAATGCTCAGGTGGAAATACTCGCTAATAGAGGTATTAATCAAGATATGGAGTTAGTCATGGACAATTTGGTGGACGCTTGGGCTAATTTAAATTTTGGTTTGTAAGTATGGATTACAGGGATTTTCTTCCATCATTTCATGATTAATGGCTTGTAATCATTATTTGGTTAGGCAGTTATTCCATCTCAATTGATCTCTCCCCTTTGAACATTTGGCATTAATGCCTTGTTTTGGTGTTGAGCATGTGTCGCTCTTGGTTGTAGCTCTTTTTTGTTTCTTTGTTGTTGGTTGGTTTAGGAGGTTTGTGTTTTTGAGTCTTGCGATTGGTTGTTTTTTAAGATGGCTCTGCACTTAGAGGATTTGGTTATGTCTGCTCTAGTCCTTTCTCTACGCACCAAACAACATGAGATGGTTTTTAAAAACTATGTTCTTGATGGGTGACTAAAATTGGTCTTTTGAATGCTGAAGGGGGAGGTGATGGATGTTGCTAAGGTTATTATTGGGTCAGTTTATATGCAGTCTTTTTGGAGGAACAAAACCAACTCTGATGTGGTGTCCATCTTTGTAACAATTTATTTAGGGTTTCGAAGGATGTTGGGGTGACTCGTCAAGTTGTCGAGTGTTTGGTTTGGTCATGGCTTCATGGTGGCTTGTTGTTCTAGTTAGAGCATTTGGGTGGTGTTGATGGGTATTTGCTTCCTTTTTGTTGACAATAAAAATTATACCGTCAATGAATCAACCCTTTCGCCTATTGCGAAGGTCAAGTTGGAATCATACTAGTCTAATCGTAGGGGTTCTAAAGGTTCATTTAAGATCTTAAAGATGTGAGGGGGGTTTTATTATAATTCTAAAAAATAATTAACAAGCTATCAAAACAACTTATTCCATTATAACAATCAGAAATCTATTATCAAATCATGAATCAGTTTAAAATGAGAATCTGTAATCTATTTTATCCGATAGAAAAAAACCTATTAGTTAGATAGTTTCTTGAAGAATATAAACCTGATTCTGTAATATATATGTATATTCAAATGACATCTTTACTTCTTGCTTGCAATGGTCTACAAATTAATAAAATATAAAAGAGATAGATCAAAGAAAAAGAGAGACAAACACGTAAGCAAAAGAACAAACAAAACTATAAACAACTAATAACAAAGCAAACACTTAAACCTATAACAAAGAGAAATCAACTAAAACAAAAAATGAAGTAAGAAAAGAATCTAAACAAAGAAAACAAAATGTAAAGTTAAGCTAAGGCAACACTCTCAAGTATAAAGAAACTTCTAATAATGTAATAGACAAACTAAACTTAATCTAAAATAAGAAAAACTAGAGAATTTAGCTAGGGAACTGTTTTAAAAGAAACTAACTAAAGATAAACCAAGACTAAAAATCAAGATTAAATCTAAAGGAGGGAAAAAAATTACAGAACTTATGAAATAAAGAGAAATGATCAATCTAAACTAAAACAAACCTATAATCTATTAGATTAAATAAAACCAACCAATGACATAAGCAAAAACCTAGAAATAGTAGACTAAACAAAGAAAAGTAATCTAGTTAAAATACTTATCAAGATAAAAGATTAAATTGACTAGGATAAACAAGAAACTAAAGATCAAATCAAATCTAAAATAAAACTAAATAAGAAATTACTAAGAAAATTTAAAAGAAAAAGAAAACAAATCAAAGATATAAATACTTAAAATTAATCTGAACTGAAACTTGATAAGCTAAAAACAAGGATATAAGAAAGTATCAAATAATAAAATAGAAAATTAAAATGAGTTACTAAATAAAGTAAATTGAAATAGATATTAATCTAAATATTTAAAATCAATCTATAGTAAATCAAAATAACTTAAGAGAAATCTATAATAATCAAAGCAAAAAGAGCAGTAAACAAAACTAATCTAAGAATTAAAGAATAAAAATAAACTAAACTAATTAGAATAGAAAAGACTATAGATTAAAACTATATCTAACCAAAGAAACTAGATTTAAAATAAATCTGAAGGTTTTATTTGTATTAAAATTAGAGTCAATTAATTACAAAAGATATGTGAGTCTGAAGATGAGATTCCTCTTAGCAGAAAAAGATAAATTTTAATGAGAAATCAACATCCTTTATCTATAAAACTTTGAATGACAACTTTACAATCGAATAGATCAATGAAATGTCTTAGAATAGTGGAATGATCATCATTATTCAGGTTGAATACTTGAAATCTATGCATAAGACTACAAATAACAATCATCAAAAGATATTAAACTTGGTAAACTTTAGATAATCAGTAATAGATGATAAATATAACTGGATATACTTGTGTTGCATAAGTGATTACTCAATCATCAGATAAAGTACCATTAGGTCTATCTACAAAAGTTATACTATCTCAAAGAAATTACATAGAAAGAAGAGATAAATGATAGACTTCAAAAAAAATACTTAAATCTTCAATACTTACTATGATTCTATCTTCAAATGAATGTTTGATCTCTTCTTATACCCTCAACTTAGTTATGAAATAAGTTATAACTAACATTAGTTAGTTATTGGTTAATGTTAACTAATTGACTTTTAACAAAGTCCATTAATTAACTAAATTTAGTTAAGGACATATTTAATTAAGACTTTTAAAGTCTTAATTTGATCAAGATATTTAAAATAATATCCCTGGGGTACTAAACCTTAACGGATGGGGACCCATAGTAATTAATAATATAGTAAAATACACTTTAATCATAAAATGATAAATCAAAAATTGATAAATTATACTTATGTTTAAACCATAATGCATTTTTAATTAATCTGAAGCATATATAATTATATCAAAGATTCAAAATCACTATGTTTACCAGTATTGCCAAAATTTATCAAGTCTAAAATATCAAAGCATCAAGCTAAAGTATCAATTTCTGCATGAAAAAGTTCAACTCTTAAACAGAAAATTATCTTGTGGATAACCAATAGTTATTTGAATCTGATAGCACTTCAATCACTTGTTTGTCATGTTCATGAAGGCAAACATTGTACTCCATCTCAATTACAAAAAATTGCAATAATCTAGTCCTTGAGTTAGATGTGTTATCATCAACTTCTAGCTTGATTCTTTTTATCAGCCTAACTTCTCTTGGTGCTTCAGGTTCAGTCCTTTTCACAACAGTGTCTTTTTCAACAGTCTGAGGTGGAATGTCCATGGTTTTATTTCTATTGACATACCCCTACCCTCACAAATTTAGTCTCTCAGTCTTCAAAAGAGGTTCACTATGGGTACCTGACAAATTCAACTTTCTACATTTTCCACCGAGGTCTACATTAGAAGGGGAAGGTGTGTCTGAAAGAATAGCCATATTTATAAGGTCCTTGGCATGGGTTGTCTCTACTTCAAACTAATTGGGTTGATGACAGGTAACTAATTGGTAGGCAATGGATCATCAACTGGTTCACCTCTAAAATTAGGAGGTTGCAGTGGTCAGAAATGAGGATCATGCTCAAGGTGGTGAGATGAACTACTTTGAGAGTGTGCGTGAGCTCCAAATCTTTGGCCACGAAAACCCCTATGACCTCTATAGCCTTTATTGATTGGGTTAATAGGCAAATTATTCAAAATATTCCTGAAATCTGAGTCATAAGCATCAAAGTGAATGGGCATTTTTGTGCCCCTAGGAAATTTAGGCCCAAAACGTCCATCATGAAATCCATCCCTATTAAAACCTCTACTAGAACCTGACTGATTGCCACCTCTATTAGAATTTTGCCCCCATCCTCCATCATTATTAATTCTAATTAGTTGCTCCCACACAGACATATTGAATAATCTAAAATATAGTACCAAAACCTAAGTTTGGAAATAAAATTCCAAAGCAAAATTGTAAAATGAATATGAAAATTGCATTACACCGAAATACACTTCACTATTCTTGAATTCAAACTAAATTGAATCTAATATCGATTTCAACAAATTTTAATCTCAATATCCATTTTAATATAGAAGTTCAAAACCTCAAGATTGTGATTAAGTTTCAAATGAAACTTCATGTTTTCAAACTAGCCTTACATCATTCCAAAAATATCCACATGTATATATAAATTTATGCTATTTTATCCACAACCGACTGATTCAAATTGGATTTTCACCAAATAATTGAAACTCAACATTGTCAAACACATTATATACCAAAACTAGACTAGACTCCCAAGGTGATCATTTTCATACCAAATGCATAGATAATGAACTACAACAAACCATTTGTGATTCATGAATTTTTATATCCATATTCGTACGTATGAGTCTAGAATCATGTAAGACACATACAAACTGATCATATAAAATAAGTTGATGCAAGCTATCAAAATTGTGCAAAACCATTTCATCATTTCTTAGCCACTTCATGATTTCAAATATATCCAAACTGAAACTGTTCATTTCAAATATACTTGTCAACTTTAACTTATAGTTTATAAAACAACTATATATGTAACAAACTGCAGGCACTGAATTTTCTCATTAATTTTGGAGTTCATTAGCATCACCATTTAAAACTTGCGAAACTTTGTTTAAGAATTGACTTAAACATTCTCAATAAAGATAAATCCTAAGTCTGTAACCAATTTCAACCAAAGGCATTTGCATGCTTACTGCTCTATAATACCAAAACCAAGACCCAGAACACATTATGCATGATAACAACTGACAAGAATTTAAACTTTCTCGATATTTGCATAAACTGTCATTATTTAAAACCCAAAAAGAAAAGTAATTGTATACTAAAAAGGCCATCCAAATGCATGTCATGGATAGAAACCCTAAAAACTCAAAGTTTTAAGCATGACAAAATACTGAAAACTTTAAAACTCTGCATGCAACTACACCATAATCTTTTTATTGTTCCATATTCAAAAAGTAAATTTGAATTTCATTCACCCAAAAATGCAAGCAATATTTTATGCAGAGATCGAACACTGTTACCATGAAATTTCCCTTGAGACAGGTTTTCAACCAAAACATTCAAAAATATAAAACTTAAGCTTCATATTCAAAACCCCAAGTCAAAAATTTTCATTTGCTTCCTTCTCAAAAAACATCTGATTTCATGCATAGAACTTTATTATATGCAGGAATAATATCTTTGAAATTTCAAAAACCATAAAACCGTTTGCATGTGAATCTCAAAAACCATATCTAACCCTTTCTTCACTCAATCATGCAAAGATTTATATAGTTTCAAATAAATCATCTTATTTCCAATTCACGAACGCATGCATATACATTCAAAAAAAACCCAAGCCATGTAAACTTTCTGGTTATAAAGATTTGTTTTTTTTTTTAAGTCGAGATGAAAAACTCACATATATATTCATGTCAGTTTTGAGTTTCAACATCCCAAATAAACCCATAAAACAAATTAAAAACCTTTTCAACCATTAAAAATCTGAAAACCCACATGCTCAATCAAGATTGTCACAAATTTAAACACGTCTACATGCAAAAGATTCACTAAAGACTTCAAATACATCCCATATTCCTCCATTTTAAAACAAAACTCATAACTCTAATCTTGAAAGCCTGAAAAACTTTATCTTTTTGTTTTCAAACTTTTTTCTTCCAAAGAATTTTTGAAATGAGACTGATAAAAATTAATATGTTTATACCTAGTTTTCACGCTCAAACCCCTTCCAAATATCTTCTCTAAACCTTGCTCTACAACTCACCAACAATCCTGTAAAATTTTCACTCTCATTTTGAGCTTGCAAATGAATGAATAAAACAAACCTCTTATTCACCCCCTTGAAACCATAACTAACTCGATGACATGTTTAGTTGTTAATGATTTGCATTAACTTTAGCGTACTTAACAATCCTACTAAGCTATTTTGTTGACCCTATCAAATCTATTAACAAACTAATCTTCATACTAAACACTTTGCCAGATTCCATAATCGAGGAGGTTTGTTAGTCATCAATACCCAGTTACCACCAAATCTTCAAAAAATCTTGAAGCACTATGCAAATACAACAAAATTAAATGCACTTGCCAACTCACCTTACCCAGTCTAATCTACCAAGTGGTGTCCATCTCAATCCACTATTTGCCTCATCACCCATCGAAGGGTCTTGTGACTCATGCATTTCACAATGTTATTAACAATATCGAATAACTAAACAAATGACCAAGGTCCTTAGAGATATACCCATTTCTCAACCAATAGTTATATTTTGCAAATGCATCAAATGTATTAAGCAATGCTAAAACCTTAGATTGCTTTTTGATCAAACAAAAGGGTCCTCAACACTTTTGATTAATGCTAGGTCCAGGACTAATTCATGTATTGCACACCATTATGACTTAGCTTTAAAATATGCCATGAATGCTAGCATATTTCTTTTTATAAAATTGAACATGAATGCACACCTAACAAATAAATCTCTTTATTCTCATTTTAAGTGAAGTGGTCCTTTTAGAAGGAATCGATGACATTTTCAAGTAACCAACATGCTATATCCATCTCATCAATCATCAAGAAATAGGAAATGAAAAATATGCTCTGGAAACAAGATCGCCAAATTTGACTATGCACTTAAACTTGAAATAGCTAGACTAAGTATGCCAATTAGATTTCCATAAATTGAGCTATGAATTTAGATGCATAATTAGACAAACTAGACTATCATAAAAATATGAGCAATTACTGGACTATCAAAGGCATATTAACATCTCAAAGAACCAACATCTCAAGTAGTGAATAAACTGAGTTATATATTTTCAAAACTATCTTTCGATTGTACCAAGTTTGCATTGTAATATATTTCAAAGTATTATATCATCACTGCTATTTGAATAATAAATCAAAGCTACTCATTAAGATCAAAACATCACCATATATCATCAAATATGATTGAAAACTGAAAATCCATGCATCAACTGAAATTGTCAAAGTATATTGAATCTGAGTAACATAAAATTGATCACATCTATAATCATATATGCATATTTTATTCATTTATCCATGATGATCTTTGAAACCAATTAAAACATGAATAAAACTTATCAACAAATAATTATAATTTCACAATCAACTGTGCATCTAACAATAATATCAATCAATAGGGTCCCCGACACAGTTTTAGGCTTTATGACAAGGTCATCTCTATGGCAGCAAGTATAAATTTTTTTTGTTGAAAAATTTAGGGGGGTGTAGAAAATAGGCATAACACTTTATTTGGGTCTCATCAAGTAGGACTAATTCCTCTTTCTGTATTTTGAGAATTGGATGTTTATTTTGTTGTTCTTAGAGATCATGTCTAAAATTGGCTTACAACATTTCAAGAAGTTAGTTCAATTGGGATTATGTTGCCTCCAATGCCTTTAGGTGAGTTTTCTACCCCTATTGGGTCACTCAATTGCATTTTAAACCACTCTTGTTCTAGGGAAGTGGTGGGGCAACCAATTATCTAGTGGCTTTTTGTGGGGGGCGTGACATTCTAAGGGTTTAATCTCATCAATCTGAGGCAATGGTAGATGATTTTAGGCTCAAGGTTGGTCTGATCATGTGGTGCTTGGTGATATCTAGCCACGTGAAGTGGTGGTTGTAGAGTAATTTGAGTTATGTGAGTTTTGGGGGCTCTCTTTCCTCTTTAAACAACCATAAAAAGAGGAGGGTAGGTCCTCTTGGGTTTGGTAGTAGAGGTCCTAAGGATCATGAAGCTAGGAGTGGTTTTGGTTGTGGGTTAGGTAGACTCAACATTTTGAAGATTGAAAGGGGAGTTGGTTCATATTCTTCTATTACTATGTTTCTATGATCAATGGTTCGTGGTTTGTGGTTCATGGTTTGTGGTTCATGGCTTGTGGTTCATGGTCCAAGGTTTATGGCTTGTCTGCTTTGATGGTTCTTAGTTCTTTATCTGATGAATGTATTGTTAGGTTGTGGAGCTAAAAGCTTCAACCCTTTGCAAACTGAAGGAACAATGGTTGCTGAGATCCAGGAGCACCGGCGTCGGCAGCAGGACCGACGTCAGTAGAGACCAGTGCAGAAGGCCATCGGTGACGGCAGGAAGTCGGCCGACGTCGACAGAACCAGACAAGCAGGGACCGACATCGGTCGCTTGTGTGTTCCAGAACTGCTCGTTTCACGGACAGTTAGTTAAGTGAACGAAGAGTTTGCATGTTGAGACCAGTTAGAGTCTTGGGCTGCGAGGATAATTGTCTAAATTAAGAGTCTAAGTTATTGTTTGAGTTAGGGATCTATTTATAGACCTATTGGCATGTATTGTTTAAGGCATGAGATAGAAAGGAAGAGTTCCTTCTAGTTGTAAGATCTGTGAGTTGCAGGTTATTGCAAGCTCATTGGGGATTTACATGTAAGTTTGGTCTTTGAATTGCAGGTTGCAGGTTCATGAGAGATCAGCTTGAAGTGCTATAGAGTACTTGGTGTACCGGCAGGGTTATTACTGACTGGTTGGTGAGGTGAACACCAATTCTATGTGTGAGTTGGTTGTTGGGACCGTTTTTTGTGTAGGAGAGTGTGTGAGAAGAATTACTGTACACTTGAGGTGTGGCGAATCTCTGTAAGGTGAAAGAGTGTGGCGGCTCTTTGATGTATTCTTTTCTGTATAGTGTTAATACAAGATAGTGTATTGTCTCTCATATTCTGTGCTATTGGTGAATTCTAGTTACTTGTGTTTCTGGTTATTTCCGCATATTCAATTGCTTATATTTGGTAATCATACTGTGCTCTTTCTGAGGAGCAAGATCCTAACGGGTGGAATTAGAACATGTGTGTTTGTTCTTGGATTTTCCTCCCCCCCTCCTAACAAGTGGTATCAGAGCTTTTGGTTGGGATACTAACAGATTGGTGTAGATCTGGGTAGAGTGTTTTGATTACAGGTTACTCACAGGGTTTCTGTTTGAGTAGGAGTTGAGCAATGACAGAAAATAGTCAACTACGAATGGAAAAGTTTAATGGCAAGAACTACCAATTATGGAGGATGCAGATTGAGGACTATCTGTATCAGAAAGATTTGTACTTACCGTTGGGTGGGGTTGCTAGCAAACCCTTGGATATGAAAGATGAAGAATGGGAGGTTCTTGATCGGAAGGCTCTGGGATCTGTTAGATTGAGTCTTGAATCATCTGTGATTTCTAGCTTATCACAGTGTAAGACAACGGTGGAGTTGATGAAATCTTTGGCAAATTTGTATGAAAAACCCTCGGCTTCTAATAAGGTATTTCTTATGAAGTGTTTATTTAATTTGCAAATGTTGGAAGGTGGATCTGTTCATAGCCATCTTAGTGATTTCCATGGTTTGGTAAACCAGTTAAGTTCCGTCAATATTGTATTTGATGATGAAATTAGAGCTCTCTTAATCTTGTGTTCATTACCTGAAAGTTGGGAAGGTTTGGTAATGGCAGTTTCTAATACTGTGTCTCCTTCAAAAGTCTTAAAAGTAGATGATGTTGTGAGTGTGATCTTGAATGAAGAGATACGCAGGAAAAGCACAGGTGAATCATCTGGAGATGCTTTGAGTGTTGAAGGAAGAGGAAGGCCAAGAGAGAAGACAGAGCGTGGTAGATCAAGGTCGAAAACAGGCAAGAGATCCAAGTCCAGGTATGGCAGAATAACCTGCTAGAAATGTGGAAAGCAAGGGCACTTAAAGAGAGATTGCAGATCGGGTGAAGATCATCATGAAGAACATGGAGAAGAAGCAGATGTTGCGGGTTACGTTGCACAGGATGCTCTGGTATGTTCTTTGGATAAAGTAGAATCTTGGGTATTAGATTCAGGTGCCTCTTTTCATGCATCCCCACATAGGGAATTTTTTCATGAGTATGTCCAGGGAGACTTTGGAGAAATTTGTGTAGGGGATGGTAAGCCTTCTCAGATTGTTGGCAAAGGCAAAGTGAAGCTGAAATTGCAGACAGGCGACACATGGGTGTTAAAGGAGGTCATGCATGTCCCAGTTCTGAAGCGGAATCTGATTTCTGTTAGAAGTTTGGGTGAAGAGGGTTACACAGTAACTCTCACAGCGGACTCTTGGAAGGTTACCAAGGGTACACTTGTTGTAGCTAGAGGTAAGAAAGTAGGTACGCTTTATCTATCTACTTGTTTTACTGATTCTCTTTCTGGGTTATCTACTTCAGCTGTAGATTCGGAGATGTGGCTTAATAGGCTTGGTCACATAGATAAGAAGGAGATGCTGGTTCTTGAGTCAAAGAGTATGCTTTCAGATTTGGAAGGCATGGATGGTGGTTTCTATATGCAGAAGAAGAAGGTGAGGTTTCTTGAGGAATTCGATGTTAGTGACAAGAACAGGAAAGCCTTGGTTTTCAAGGAGAAAGTGACGGACAGAGTTCAGCACAAGATGCAGAGAAATTCTAAGCAGAGCAAGGGTGATTTGGACAAGGGTTTGATCCAAAAAGAGCTCGCGAGAAAAAGTCAGGTCTCACAAGAAAAACACAGAGATCGACGTCGGCAGGAAAACCGGCGTCGGTGTCCAGACAGGGACCGACGTCGGCTATGTGCAGCTCGACGTCGGTGACTCAGGGCAGATAAGGACCGGCGTCGGCCAGGGGAAACCGACGTCGGCAAGGAGGCAGTCGTAGGGAACCGACATCGGTCGGATGTAGACTGAGATGTGATCGGCATCGGTTACTGAGACGAATTTTGGGTGGACAGCGAGTTGTCATGGAGTCTCAAGCGCCCATATGGAGGACTGAAGGTGTAAGTTCCTAAATTCGTCATTTCCCTTCTTTACACTACCTGTTGCTCACTTATGGTATAGAACCAGGAAGTTATTAAAGAAGCAGAACAGGTAGATCTAGTAAACAGTGGGAGCTTGGCATGGATGAGGATGTGATTCCTTAGAGGAGAACCAAACAGGTGTTTTGGGTAGAGGTGCCAGCTGGAAGTAAGCACTGAGAGACGAATGGATGTTTATGATGAAGAAGAGCGGAAATGGATACGTGAGATGGAAGATCAGGGTATATGATCTTGTATTAGCTGCAGGGCAATGGAGGTTTGATCATTGTGTTTCTCTTTACCAGGTTGGATAATATTAGCTACATTATCCTATTTTCTGTATGATGTGCTTGTTGCAGGGTTACATATACAGGTATTGCTGAACTAAAGGTAAAGCTAGTTCAGGTGTATGTCATGGAGAATCTGGGAGCAGCAAGATTCTTTGGCATGAGTGTGATCTAGAGACATGGAGGTCTTGTTGACTTTGTTTCAGGATGATTGTGTGAAGCCGGTTAGCACGCCGATGGTTAGACAGTTCATAGAACAGGTGTCTTGATTCACATAATGAGGTTGAGTGCATGGTATGTACTAAACCTGAGTTTTCCCAAGCAGTGGGAGTTATCACAAGTTTGGAGTCAATCCGGGAGAGTAATACTGAAGGGCAGTTCAGTGGGACTAGCAGCAGGTGCACATGCTATGCAGGGTCAAGTTCTTTTTCTACATGGTTGTAGATGCGGATGTGGCAGGTAATTTGGATGACAGATTTTGCACCACGGATTTTGTGGTGGTTGGTCTTTAAGAGTGATCTTGAGGAGGGATACAAAGGCAAGGGAACAAACTAGACGGTGTACAGGTACAGGTACAGGTTGCAGCTGTTTATCTCCAAGTGGGAGATTGTTAGGTTGTGGAGCTAAAAGCTTCAACCCTTTGCAAACTGAAGGAACAATGGTTGCTGAGATCCAGGAGCACCAGCGTCAGCAGAAGGACCGACGTCGGTAGAGACCAGTGCAGAAGGCCACCGGCGACGGCAGGAAGTCGACCGACGTCGGCAGAACCAGACAAGCAGGGACCGATGTCGGTCCCCTGTGTGTTCCAGAACTGCTCGTTTCACGGACAGTTAGTTAAGTGAACGAAGAGTTTGCATGTTGAGACCAGTTAGAGTCTTGGGCTGCGAGGATAATTGTCTAAATTAAGAGTCTAAGTTATTGTTTGAGTTAGGGATCTATTTATAGACCTATTGGCATGTATTGTTTAAGGCATGAGATAGAAAGGAAGAGTTCCTTCTAGTTGTAAGATCTGTGAGTTGCAGGTTGTTGCAAGCTCATTGGGGATTTACATGTAAGTTTGGTCTTTGAATTGCAGGTTGCAGGTTCATGAGAGATCAGCTTGAAGTGCTATAGAGTGCTTGGTGTACCGGCAGGGTTATTACTGACTGGTTGGTGAGGTGAACACCAATTCTGTGTGTGAGTTGGTTGTTGGGACCGTTTTTTGTGTAGGAGAGTGTGTGTGAGAAGAATTACTGTACACTTGAGGTGTGGCGAATCTCTGTAAGGTGAAAGAGTGTGGCGGCTCTTTGATGTATTCTTTTCTGTATAGTGTTAATACAAGATAGTGTATTGTCTCTCATATTCTGTGTTATTGGTGAATTCTAGTTACTTGTGTTTCTGGTTATTTCCGCATATTCAATTGCTTATATTTGGTAATCATACTGTGCTCTTTCTGAGGAGCAAGATCCTAACGGGTGGAATTAGAACAAGTGTGTTTGTTCTTGGATTTTCCTCCACCCCTCCCAACATGTATTTTTTTGACATGTTTGCTTCAAAATCAATTATCATGTAATATATTTTTTATATGTATTTTTTCCTCAGGATTTGTCCCCTGGTTGGGCTATGTTTAGCCAATGGGGTTTTCCCTCTTGCAGATGGAGAAGTGGGGAGTCCACTTTCTTCCATTAGTTTCTGTATCTCTCATTTTAATATTTGTATGGGTGAGGACCCCTATAACCCTTAATATTGATAATAAAATGATCGACCCCAAATATTAGCTTAATTCTAGACCACCATCCCTATTTATGTTGTTATCATACTTGAAAATTTCTATTGCTTCTCTTAGATGTTGTTTGAAGTAATAGTTCTTTATGGCTAACACCTTGCTATTCTCAATAAAAAACAATGATGTGTTTTGAAGTAATGTTATGTTAAAACTGACTTGACAAATCTTTCCTTATTTATATCTACAACATGTTCATTTACCCTCATGTTGATGGAATGAATTGTTTCCCCAATATTTGACATCCCACAAGAACAATCAATTTTATACACCCCACTTCTATGAGTTGGTTCTAAATTGTCTTTGTACAAATTAACCAACCTTATAAGTTTTATGTGAAGGAGAAAGGTAGTATGGATGTTCTTACCGTTTACAAAATTTACAATTTTTTTATTAATTCCTTCAATATACGGGAGGAAAGCAATAGGACTATTAAGGAAGTCAACCAAAATTCAAGGTATAGCAAGAGTGCTCCTTGTTGATTTAAAGGCTCTAGCAATATATTTTCCTTTTTAACTATTATCAACCAAATTTTCACCCTTTGGAGGGTACTTCAAGCATTATAAATTTGGAATAACATGGAAACACCTCAAGGTTGTGAGTGACCTATTAGAAAGGTGAATCTTTAGGTTATAGGGTTATCTCCCCTTGATGAACCACTTAGGCTCAAATGCTAAACTATCACTTGCTAGGAAAAGGGAAAGAAACCTACTCTAATGGAGGTGATGCACCAAATATACCTGACCACTACCAATAACATGAAAATTCCCTCCAAATGTGAGACTAACTTGCAACAAACACTTCTCCAAATCTACCTCTCTACATCAATACTTCTCATGAAGGTGTGAAGAATGCTTGGGCTAGGAGGACTAGTCAAGAGATCATGGCATGCCACTAGTGAATAGGCTACTCACTCATCCTTCACAACTCACTTAAACACTTCACAAGACCTATAAAAAGGATTCCAAACTGAACATGAATGCAATAAAGGACAAACATGCCAAGGAAGCAAGACTATCACTTAGCAAGATCAACTAGTTACACATGCATATTGAAACTAGTCAATGAAGGAGGTAAAATCAAACTATTCTCATTGATCAAAGGCTTGAAAATGGGTAGAGATTCACCATACCTAGGTAGAGGATGCAAAATTAGCCTATCAAGGCCAATGAGAGAGGAGAGGAGAGAAAGGTGTAGGAGAGAGAGAGAGACAAATGTCCAAGAGAGTTATAATCAAGAGAGGGGTTGTGAAATTATTTCAACATGTCGTCAATGCCATGTGTTACTCTTTTGAAACTGCTCTTCTCCTCCAAGTGGCGTGGAACTTTAGAATTTGGCTTGACACCTTACATTTGCTCTTCACAACTACCCCTTCTTTGGCTTGTGAATGGGCAAGTGGCCTTCTTGATGGTCAAGTCATGTTGAGTTACATTCTTCCTATTCTCTTGACACCTTTAATAACTTTTAGAATCTCTCCCAACTGATATCTCAGTAGCAATCATCATCCATGTGTTTAGGTGTCATGAAACCCCTTAGCTTCACTAGGCCAATCTTGCTTATAAGAGTCAAAACTTATGTTTGTATTCTCAAATGCATTCTATCTCCATGGATGGCCTCTTCATATCATATCAAACTTGAAATAACTCATTTGGATTCATAAAACTACTCCCAAGATCTCATTTTGCATTAAAATTTCTTATTTGGTCTCATTCCTTGTAACCCTAAAAACATACAAACCTCCCTGTGTAGAAGAATTTATAGAATATATTGGGAATTTGAGCACATATTTGAGGATCCAACATGTCTTTACAACTCCGTGCCAAATTTTAAATCCTAAGAGTGAGTGGACATGTGTTTTTCTACTCTTATTTCTCCTCAATTAGGTCTCCTTGCCTAGAAACTGAGTTTTGGCTCAAAATCACTGCCACACATGTGAAACTTATAGGACAATACTCCATATCAATTTTTAGCTTCTGAGACCTTGTATGGATGGGTCAACCATGAAATGGTCAAAAACCCTAGTTTAGGTGATTGAATAGGTATGAGATATAGTTTGAGTGTTTTTCAAGAATTTTCTAGGTTTTAGTACTTGGAAATGACTTGTTGAGAACTATAACATCATCATATAACTTCATCCATTGAAATGAGGTCTCCTGGAGTACATTATAGACTTGTATATAGGCCATTTAGCTTGCAAAATAGTGCATTTTTTTACTTTTTGACCCATTTGTCAACTAGTAGAACTCATGTAACACTTTGAAAGACATTGAAAGGTGAGTATAAGGTTGTATAACATATTTCAAGTCTTATTACATATATGCTCTTGATTTAGAAGCCAATTTATACCTTGCACCTTCACAAACACACTTATAGTTGTGCATTTATGCTTGTTCCATAGAGTATTGTAGTTCCACATGCCAATTAGTACCTTAAAATGGTGCTCAGAGGACCTACTAGGGCTATAAAAATGTTTCTAGGGCCATTCGTGAGCATTATAAGTCATACTTGAATGCATATCTATCTCATCGATCTATTAGGAGGGGTTTAGAAGGGTTTTAGGCATGTTTTGATCTTAGGGAGTGTTCATAAAGAATAGTTCCCCTTTCTCTCTCTTAATACCATACTATGGAATTAAGGGGACCTCTCCACCACTTGTAAACACTATGTAGTCCCATGCACAACTTCATGAGATATCTAAGCAAGTTTTAAGATTCTCTCAGGTCGTTGAGTGTGTATTATTGAGGGCTAGAGAAAGATGAGGTTAGAGAGAGCTATCTTGAATTTGTATTGAACTTATGATGACTTGGTAAGGTCTATAATACTCACCCCTCCATTTTAAATGGTCCTCTTCAATCCTTATTCTTCAGACCTATCATGCTCACTACTAGTTGGTGCCTAGGGTCTATGAGTATAACACTACAAGAAACCCTCATGACTGTGTTTGATCATTTATTTTCTATTGCAGGAGTTCCTATATTCATATAAATGTCCTTACCACCCTATAAAAGGTACATATACTCAAAAAAAAAATCTTTACTTCATCTAGAGTTTAAACATGCAATTCTTCACCATCTCACATAGGTTTTTGTGTGGTCTTAGGCTCAAAGCTCTAAACAAAGTTTGTTCAACATTGGCCTTATTGTTGATGGGTCTGAGGGATATGTATGGATAATGATAGCCTCATATAAATACCTCTAACTTATTTTATTATCCCTCATTCCTGATTTATCTTTAAAACCAATGAGACCTTTTTATGTAGGCATGGAGGTTTTTGAGTGTCATGTTGGCTCTGTCTGTAGAGTTCAAACAAATCTGCCTTGCCCAATCTCTATGATCATTATTTCAATTTATTTTTTGGTCTCAAATTATCTCTACATCTTTTTCATTTGCCTAAGCTAAAATCCAATGTTGTTCATGTGCACTCTACCTTCTCCCAGACCTTGAAACCAACCTACTCTTCCTAGCAAACCTTTCGGTGATCATGAACTGTATATGTAAGGTTGAAGTAAATCTTATTTTGGTCATCTTCTCCTTGACCTATATTTAGGTCTAATGATCCTTAGAGTGTCTTCAAACACTTGTTTATCTACTCAAGACCAATCATAAAACCTTTCATTATCTTCTTATCTTCATGTATAGGTTGCATAATGTCTAGGTCTATAGACTCTCTTAGTGACTATGACACAAGTCACCTCAACCTTGTTATGACTCTTAGATGGCTTGGGTATTTGAATTGGTCTATGAATCCTCTTATACCTACTTTGAATCATGTATCCACATCCATCCTCTTTACATGACCATTGGTTTTAATGTCTAAATCGAGGCATGTCACTTGTATGTCTATCTTTTGCTTGGATAACCTACTAAGAACATATTTATTGGATCCTTGGACTTAGTGATTGTATCAACTCGTGTTATTTTATTATTTCATCAACTTGAATAGATTTTAAATATCTAATTTAAGGTTATACAATCTCAAATCTACCCATGTATATGTACAAGCCTGACTGTGTTCCAAAAATCTCTTGGTGGTAGGTGTCTATAGGGTTGAAATAAGTTGTATCTTGAGTGAACTTGAATGATCTTGAAATGATGTCTTCAAGACCCTCCTTAATATTCAAGGCTACTAATTTTAACTTATACTGTATCTAGCCCCTTTAAACATCAAATTCAATGCAGGAGTTTCATTTTAAGTGCAAAAGAGACTTACAGGTCTAGGCTGACATGTAGGTCTGCATTTTAATGTAAGAAATTCTTTATAATGTTTGTTTTGACCTTTTTAGACTATGATATCATTATTTATTAATTTTTCATGCATTATTTAGGAGGTCAGACCCTCAAATAACTCTGAACAATGCAAGTTTATCACCCTTCAATCAATTTTATGTAGGAGGGTTCAAAACACAATCTGCTTACTAGGAGCATTAGTGCCACTAGAAGACTGGTACAAAATATTCAGATGATTAGAGAACATTTATTGAATTGGAAATATGGTGAAACACATTTGAATGCTTTGAACCCTGTGGAAAACCCTGAAACAATGAAGAAACACTAACAGTCACTTGTAAATTATGCAAAAGGGTAGCTTTCTTGCCCTTTTGAGCCCACACATGTGAGACAAAGCTTAGGTAAATGTTAAATATGCCTATACATACCCTAAATACCCTATTCAATTGACCTCATGCATTTATATTTCTTGAAACTGCCATTGTGATGAGAAATAATGAGCTTGTGGGGTTGACTAGCAATTTTAGACAACCCTATCTTCTTAATGATTGTTCACAAAGGAGATGAGATGGATCTTCAAACCAATGCCACAAATTTTAAGGTTCTTAGTACCCCCTCCTTTAAAAAAAATCTCATCCCCTGAATCTCTCTCTCCTGGCCATACCATCTATGTTAAAATTGCCTTCTAAAGCTTAGCAATGGAGTGATGGAGGTTTTGAATTTTTTTTTGCATTTTTAGGACCTACCCCTATAATCCCAACATGGATTTCACCTGTATAATCTGAAATAACACTTATGCAATTTTTTTCACCTGAATATGAGCTCACAAGTTCATAAAAGTGAGTGAAAACTACCTCTTAAGTGTTGAAATGCAAGATTCTAACCATTTGATGACATATAGGACAGCTATAAAACTCCTCCAAGAACATATAAAGTGTATTTTATGTATTTTTTGCATTTGTGATCTTTGACACATGTTAGAGTTAGCAAAAATCACTTTTTTCCTCATAAAACATTACCTTAAAGTCCACAAAAGAACCTTAACCTTTCCAAATATGCATGAAATGTTTAAATAAGGTGATTAAGGCATGGAATGACTTGAAGGGACACCTAAGGACCTATGACACCACTTGACCAAGTTTCATCACACCATGACATGACTAGGCTAGTACAATGCAAAGATAAACTATTACCTTGACTTCTCCAAATAAACCTTTAACTTTGCTAATAAGACCTTATAAAGACTATTTAAAGACCACTAAAGCATGAAAAGGACTATGAACAAGTTTAATAGGACATGATAAACAAGTTTTCACCTGTAGGTGTTGACATTTTGACCTTGGGTGTCAAATTTAGTCAACAGTAACCATTCTTCTTAAAAACTTTAGTCAAATGTTTGATCTCGTCTTCTAAGTGATCATCATCACAAATTATCAAAGCTCTCATGAAATTTTATTTTGAAACATCATCATTAGCGATTAGATTGGAACATTCACAACTATTAATAGTGAAATGTTTATAATTAATATCATCATCAAGTTAATCAAATGAATATAACTAGCTACAAGTTAAACAATTATAACCAACAAGCATCTTGTGAGATTTAAACCTAGATGATTTGAACTCATCAAACACACTTTACCAACACATTAAGAATATTTGATTCTCCAATATATATATATATATATATATATATATATATATATATATATATATATATATATATATATATATATATATATATATATATATATATATATATTGAAAAACCATTTTAACCCTTTTATTAATAAGTGTCGATAAATATTAATGATTGCATATAGCATACTCACACAGAAGATTGATAATAAAGTATATTACTGGAAATATATGACTAAACCACTTTAAGGAGGTAACCTCTACAACCATGTACTAAGAACATAATTCTTAATATGATGATCTAATAGTAACCACTACCTCCTATGTATACTCTACTTAGGCTATTACTACTCTGTAGGATAACACTACTACCAACATGAAGATATTAAAATTATTAAATGAATAAGCAAAAAGTTATGCTAGCCACACATAGCCTAATACACACTAGTTGCTAAGGGCATAGTAAATGCACCCTCATTGGAATATATTTATGTACTTATATTTTATGTGACCTTTCTTTCAATAAACATTTTAATAACTTTTGTGGCACTTTTATGTGTACAACTTCATTCTTATTTTATTCTTTGGAAAAACTAGTGTGCCTTTTAATTTTAACTACTTGACTTTGATGTCCAATTTTTGAAAATCTTTGCATAGTAGAAGTGATTTCTTGCATTTGATATATTTTTGGCCTACTGTAGATACTAAAACCAAATATTTTTAACATCTCAGTCTTGTATATTTGACAAATACCAATAAGGGCTTTTCCCTTTAGTTTTAGACCTTCTTATTGCCTAAAAGGTCACGTTTGCCATCTCACTATGCCTAAATGCTTATCTTATAGTTTGACCCATATCATTTTGATGAACCAGACCATCTGCACACTACATAAGGCTTAAAACTTGATATATATTATTCACTATCACTTATAAATCCATACCCATTTTCTAGCCTTCTAAACACTACTGGCTATAGAGGGATACTAACATCGATGCTAATGTCCAAATGCTTATTCAGTGTTTAGTACTCAAAATTCATCCAAATTGTAAATTATTCAAAACCAATGGGTCAAGCTTTATATCTTATTGAACAATAATGTAATATATTTTCAAATTGTGCGGTATAAATATAAATCCAAGCCTTCTCATTATTCACATAGCAAATACCAAGTAAACACCTATCAAGGCTCAATCTATCAATTGCACAACTAAGTTATTCTACCATATTCATCCCTATTTCTTTGTTAGTCATATGAGCGGTCATAAAAAAGTCTAAAGCATCCATAAAATAGCCCAAAAGTAGTATTTATCAAGTTACAAGCTAGGTCATTGCATGCATATACATATAACATATTACACCATTGTTCACACACACAGCCCACACATGGGAGAGAACTACATAAGTCCGAGAACCTCCTTAGAGTTTTAGCTATGTAGACAATATTCATTGGTAAAGGGGTCTTTGAGGTCAGCTTAACACCATGAGCCCACTAACTCATTGTAATCAAACACACCCTAAGGGTGAAAAAGGGTGAAGAGCTAGGGTTTGATCCATAAGTAGATATATACGTGTGTTCTATATTTGAATACATTAGTAGAAAGGTGATAGAAAACCCATAACAATGAAGTTGGTCACATCAATATATAACACATATTATATACTAGATAATAACATCACAAAATGAATAATAATGTTGATGGTAGTGTTCTAAGGTCAATAGTAGTGTCTACAACTCCAAAAACATCATTTCCAAAATTTGACAACTATCTCAAAATCTTGATCCTACATACTCCTGCCTATGTACAACTTAGATATGTTTGCACATTATAAATCCCACTAAGTATCATTTCTCCTTGGCATTGTAATCAATATAACATATTTTAAATTTGGTACTTTCTATATTTATCATATCTCAGTATTTCAATTCCAAATATTCATTTATCAAGTTTGTAATTAAGTGGCCAGCTATAGAATAATTTATTCATTCTTGTGTACAGGTTGTTCTATCCCTTTAACCTTTAACAACACATGTATCCAAAAAGGGTAAACACCTACCAAGTAAAGTATTATATGATCCTCTATTAAGCACCACATGGAATAAGGTTTGAATTGTTTTTGGTCCCACTTTAATATGTAAATAATACAACCAAAGGGTTCCCTTCCAATACAATCATATCCCCTAATAGTTTTAGGAATATATGCTAAATCATTCTTGATAAGTCCACTAATATAAATAAACTATTTAACACATATATTTAGACTTGAGCCATTGTGAACCATTATGCCATCTTTTTCATTGTCATCTATGAATGCTCTTATCAATATTGATCCTTCATATGCGTATCATGTGGGGTATCTTCTTTAGTGAACATGCAATTTGAATATATTTTTTATTTTTCTTAATTGAATCAACTGATCCAATAATACCATCTAGTGGATGTTGTTTATAATCCACATGCACAATTTTATACTTTGGTTTATCTAACCAATTGACATTTTTATTATCATTTGATTACACCTAATGAAAATTTTATTACAACACTTGAGCTTGTATGTGTGACATCCATTTGAATTTGATCATTATCAATAAAATCTTATAATTTATGTTTCAAAGCAATGCATTTATTTTTTAGAATGTCCTAAAATAATATGATAATCATAATATATGTTGGCATCAAAATACATTTGAAGTATCAAATTCTCTTGTTGGAGGTAACTTTATCATATTGAATTCAAGTAAACTCTTCAAGACATGATGTGGACTCTCTATAAGTATATTAAATTGTCTATACTCTTTTTATTGAGGCAACACAAGCCTCTTACATAATTGTGTTATATCATTGAAAACCATCTTAACGTCACTCCCATGTTGAAACTCATGTTCATTGATTATAGTCTTAAAAATTCATTTGTTTTGAAATTTCATACATTCAAATTATTTAACCCATATTTGAAAGTATATTCATCTAAGACTTGACTTCAAATCCCTTAACTAAATGACAAAGTCTATTAAAGATTGACTTACTTATTGAAAACCACTTTGTCCTTAATAATTGAAAGTAGAATATTTATAAAAATACTTTGAATCTCATTATCTGATAGTTGATCATTAATCCTAATAATCATGGTCTTGAATTAGATCATATGCTCACCAGTTGTTTCATTTATTTCTTTTCTAACATGAGCTAAGTGTGAAAATGTGACCTTTATACCAATATTTGTTAAAAAATGAGCTAGAAAATCATCCACTAATGTTTCAAAGGAATGTATGGATCCACATGGTAGAGTATAGAACAAATCAAGTGCATACTCCTTCAAGTTCCTTATAAGTAGCTCAGTGAGAAATTTATCATTATGTGTAAAATCTAAGCACAAGGCATAGACAACTCTAATATGATGCGAAAGGTCTTTATTTCCATTAAATAATTCAAATTTTGGAGCAATAAATTGTACTCAAAATAATGGATATGTAAGCACTTTATAATACAATTGGTTTCGAATACCATAATTAGAAGTGACCCTACTACTTGGCTTTTAAGGCCTTTTAGAAACCAATTTAATTTATTGTTGTAAGTCATGCAATGTATGCGTCATGATATTCATTTTGAGATTTTGTGTCGAGATAGAAGGTGAAGTATTAGAATAGATTGGAATAGAATAAATTTTTGAGAGATAAGAATTAACAACATTCAAAACAAATTGAGAAACATTACGTGCAAGTGATGGTTGAACAAGAGGAATTGGAGAAGCATTTTGAAACATTATAAAGGCTTGAGAAGGAAATGAAACATGTTGAGAATTTAGAGGAATGACATTTTGAGAAGAAGGAAAAGCAATAGAAATGTCTTGAGAATTTGACAACATAACATTTTGAAAAGGAAGAATATTAGCAATAGTAGTTACATAGATAGTTTTAGAATAAATTTTCAAAATGACTTCATGGGGAGGTAATTTTTGACAAACAACTTCTTTTAATGCATTCATGATTGTAGATATATCGGTGAGATTATATATAATATATTATTAATACTATCAATGTTATTATCTCTATGTTATTCTTCAAATTCAACATCATAATCATAATCATGATCATCTTCACATTATACACATTTCACATTTAAGATCCATCTAAAACCTTATCATTCAAGGAAGGCACATCTTTGACAACATAAAATTTAATTTTTGAAATAACATTAGGTACATTCCAAGAATCCTATTTTCTTATTCAAGATTGAACTAGATCTAACTAAATAAATATTTAATCGAACCTCAAAATTGTAAATCTAATCAATTATGAAAATACAATTCAATCATAAAGTAAAGACATCATAAGAACATCCTATGATTTGAAATTTCTTCAAAATAAATCAATCAAGGGGTTGGAATCAAACATAAAATAATTATGGAAAAATAAATATGAAAGTATGAAATAAAATAAGCCTTAGGAAAATTTAGATTTAACACTATGTGGAACAAGATCTCACTTTGGGTAGAAAGGCATGACATAAAAGGGTTTAGGAAACCTTGGAAGAACATGCTAAATGATCAACCTTAAAGAAATCAAATCTATTACAAAATAAGTGATATCTAACCCTAGAAGAGGTGTAAGAGACCATGAGTTCACCAAAAATATATTGTTGAGAAATGGATTTCAATCAAATTGTAATACAAATATCCACACACATTTAGTTAGGCATAAAATATTTGTAAAACATTAAATTGGGCCTAATTAATTTTCCAAAATCAAAGCAATAAATGATGAAAGAAAGATTTAAAAATATATCTTGAATATCATGAGATCTGGAGACAATCATTAAAGTTTGACAGTGAAAATCATGGTTTTATGGTAAGACAATAAGAACCTGAAAACTTGTGGTAAATAGAGGACCTTGTCCAAACCTTCTTTTTTTGTTTCTTGGTACCAAAACCGTAATAAATACAATTTTTGGAAATATCACGCAAGCACAAACATTTTTGAAGAATTGTATTCATTACATCCAAGGCACTAAAATCCTCTTCAAATTATTAAAAACTTCACATTGATCATTGGGAAATTGCACTTCTTCCCCTTGCCTTAATTAGGTGCATAGACCTAAAAATAATAAGGAAAACAATGTGCTTTAGGTCATGTGTTACACTAAAGACCAACTAAGCTTTATTGATATTTTTTATGCCCCTCAATGGTGTACAATATTGAAAATAACACTCCAATAATTACAGTAATTCATTGGCCAACAAAACCATTGTAATGCAATGTGTCGCTAGCAAAAATTTAAGTGTTATAACAAATGTTTTGTAAATACTTGTAAGTTCTCAAATATCATTGTGAACAATAAATGTTAGATGCTTTTCAAATGATATTTAAATGCTAAATGCACTAAGATGTTTGTGTATTTGCAGATGACTTAGATTCAAATTAGGACCCTTTTGACATGCAAAACTACATCAAAGTGTAGAAAAAATGAAAAATACAAGACAATAAGACATGTGGGTACTCTCAACTGACCAAAATCACAACCCATCCTAGAAATGCCTTGAACATGTTTCAGGACCCCACAAATAGATTGAGTACAATTATGGGGGAACCAACACAAATCCACATTAATAGGTAGAGAGAGGTAAGGAGGAGGGAAAAGAAGGGGGACACATCAACAAACAAGAAAACATGTTAATTATGCCTAATTTAGATCAAGAATTGATAAATATAAATATAAATTAAAATTATATAATTAAATGACTAATAATTATTTAGGGACCATTTTAAAGTGTTTACCCCTACACATTGATGATGATGATGATTTTGCTCTATTTTTTATATTAATTATTGATACAAATCCATCATTAATTGATTGATCTATAAATGCATATCAAATATCATACATATTAGATAAATCTACGTAAAATACACTGATATATATCATTCTCAAGGTACTCAAAATTCAATACGATATAGGTGCCTCGAGAATGATGTCTATTGATGTATTTTAAATAGATTTATCTAAGATATGTATGCTAGTAACACTCGTTACCATGTAAGATTAATTTTTTTTAGTTAAAATACATTTAATATAAATATTTAATTAATTATTAACATTAAAAATAAGGGAAACATAAATTTTGATATATAAATATATATATAGAGGGAGATCAAAACTATACATATATGACATATATACAATATAACTATAATTTAGAGAACATGGGAAGTAGATCAAAACTGTACGTATATGACGTATATGCAATATATCTATAATTTAGAGAACATGGGAAGTAGAGAAAAACACTGATATGACATATATGAAATATAACAATAATTTTATGAAATTCAAACCATATACATTTGACATTAAAATGAGAGATAAAGATCAAAACATATATGATATATATAAGCAGTATAATATTAATAAGTTTAAGAAATTTCATTTGTGTAAATGAGATCCTCTAACAATTGAAGTCTTTCTTCTTCCTCTTTTATTTTATTTACCCCTTTCCCATTCTTCAATTTCTCAAACATGTCATATGTGGAAGGCAGTGCAATCCTTAATCCATGTAATGACTTTACATATGATATTACCACAAATGTCAAACCTTGTCTTTCTGTAAGTCATATATCAATTATAGCTTTGTCAAGTGTTAAGCCTTGTGATTTATGGATTGTCAATCCCCATGGAAATTTCAAAGGTAGCTGACTCACATGGCTCCTTTGTATTGGACTAATAGGAATTGTAGTTGGAGATTCATCAATAAAAGGAATCCCTATGTTGTTATCAAATTGAACCATAACATATGTAGGTGGTTCAGGGGGTGTTATCCCTATTTTGTATACAATGCTTCGAATATATCCAAGTGCACCGTTGACAAGACCTTATTTTATCCATAAATTTTTGGTGAACATCACCCTCGTACCAACAATAATCTACAATTCAACTTCCAATTATTCATCATCTAATCCTGCAATAATATTGTTTTGTCCTCTAGTTTCAATGCTTCGAGCAACAAATTGATTCAATGCATATAATTTTATCTTATTATGTTGACACATATTCTCATTTATTGCAAATAAATGCATATGTTCATTAAAATCCTCCCTTTCAGTTGTTTCAAGTGAAGCATCTATTCTAGTCATCAACAACTGCCAGTCATTAATGGTTGGATTGACATCTCTTATATTTGTTAGTTCTCAAAACTGTTGTTTTTCTTCAATTTGACCCTATTGTCTAAGAACTTTTTCAAGTATAACAACAGTTACAAATTTTTCCCATACTAATTTTGCTTATCTTGTACTTGCATATGGAGGTCTATCTATTACCGGAGGCAACTATCCCAAATCCCCAACAAAAATCATTGACCTTCCACTAAAGCACATATCAATATTTTCTAGAAATGCTTGGCGGAGTTGAGAATCTATATTTTCAAGCATCTTTTAACCTATAAATCTCATCTCATCAATCAAAATAGATCTAACATTTTTAATTTCTTCTTGATAGGTTTTAACCTTATTCCTTCTAGTTTTTCAAAATCTGAAATAGGAATGATACAAGCTTGTATGTATTATTGATGCACCAATGTTAAATGTGACAACTCCTGCTGGAGAAAGTAGTAAAAGGGGGAAACGTTGTGATTGTGATAACTCTAGAAGTGCCAGTTTAATCCCTCCAATAAGATAAGATTTCCCTATTCTCACCATTCCTTGGATTATTAGATGCAATAGAGATGTATTTTGTCCTTGATTATAATGCCTTATAATTATATCAAATGCTAATTTTTGTTTCTCACTCGGGCTTTCATAACAAAAATTAGACTCTATTTCATCCATAACAAGTAAGCTGTTATCTTTTGCCATGCTTACAAATTTAAGAGATCTATTCATCTGTTCTTCACCCAGGTAATTTGAATCCCAAATTATGTATCTATTAATATCTCTTCGACCCAACATATCAATCTCAAAAACATGTAGATATTATTTTCGATGTAAACCTGATATGATCTCCCACTCATGTTTAGTTGTATTTTGTTTGATAATGCCATCATCTTCATCCTCTATTTTTTTGTTGAATGTCATTATTTATTTCAATCCTTCACTCTATATGAAAAGAATTATATTGAAATTCACCCCAATTATATTTTATTATCTCCTCATCTTGGCCAATGTCTATCTCAATATCACGGAATGGTTTATACAATGGTAACTCTGACCAACAAAAATCTACAAATTTATGACTATCTTGTTCTAGAATGTTGTAAAACCTGGGCCATACCCTTAGAATAGCACATGTTTTTCTTGGTTTCCACTTTTATCCTTTTCTAATTATGGGATTATATATCCAAGATCTTACAACCTCAATGAGTGGTAAATGATCCTTTGAGAGAGGTCTATCAACATATCCTTCAATTATTTACTTTCCATTTTTTTAAATTTCTTCATCCTCTTTTAATACTGGTTTAAAAACTTTACACCCAACATTCAATGATACAAATACCCTGCTACACTCCATCAAAGGAAGTTCTAGCAACATGTGACATGTTTTCATTACACCTATATCTCTTTCAACAATTGTTTCAGTGAGCAAATGTATATACACTCATGCAACATGATCTTCTAGATTTTTAACATTTGCAAGTCGCATCAACATTTATTGATATGTTTTTAAACTTTTCTCTGCTTTTGCAGCATACTTTGCAATGTAATTTACAACCGCATGTTTTGATAGTACCGATTTTCAATCTACATTTGCATGCCATGATTGCAACACATGACGATTATGAGCATTCACACGTTCATCATTTCTTTTTGGCTCATATTTTTATCTCCTTTTTCTAGATCTACACATAGTTTTGATCCATCAAGATGCAAAGGTCAAGGTGCATTGTACTTACATCGAATAAAATTTTATGTTATTATTCATATAAAAAAACACTTAATACATATTTTTAAACTAATGCTTATTATTTTGAAGATAATGATTTTTACCTACAAACCTTTCTTCCTTTTTTTTTCATAGGCAAGCTCCATCTTTACACATGGTATGATGTTCCACACAATTAATCAATTCTTCATAGTCCTATTATGGATCTATTTGATTAATGTTTACTGTGTTCCTCAAACATGGATGCGAGCTCCAATTGCATCCTCCCTATATCACACATGAAATTATATTCATTTATAGTTTTACAATAGTTACTTTTTTATATAACATAAGTAAATTGTTAATCAATTCATACCTGTATGTTTCTTTGATGTGCATCTCCTCGAGGATTCCATGCATGTATGATTCCATCAAAATATGTTTTGGTAAAGTCAACTTGACCTTTATTTTCCCAATCTAAGGTGTCCATATTCGGCAATCCATCCGACCATAAAAAACCATGCACATGTGGAGACCCCCTGTGTTGCCATTCATATCTACACCAAAAAATTTTAACCTTCATAAACTTTTGTAATATCTCTTTTCAAAATAGTGTATTTCTAATGTGCATATAATAATCAACTATGTGTGGGTGGTCAATTATGTTTTGTCACTACCATCTTTGTGCTTCATGTGGATCAGTAGGTGGAGTTCCTAACATCAATGCATGGAGGTTAGGGCAATACATGTCTGTTACACTTAAAGAAAGAAGATAGTTGGCATTCCAATTTGATGTAATAGGTCAATTAACTCTACACAACACTTTGTCTAATAAGAATGTGTGCCTCGTAATGTAGTTCCATATCGCATCAACTAATTTGCAAGGTTAGATTTTGACATATTATCCATGTGTTCACGTAACATCAATTGTAATAGGTAGTTCTTTAAGGCTTTTTTTTACAAATACTCCTGATGAATTTTGTGCTCGATTTGCATTATCCTATTTATGGTAATATACCTAAATCGAGGGTGTGTTTATGTTTCATATATTCATGCAGATGTACATGTTTTAGTCGTGGTTCTAACAAATCACCCCTTCCATTAGGGAATAGATTTGGGAAAGCCATGTCTAATAAACCTTTTATCACATACTCATTCAATGAAGATGTACCAATTTGTGGCCAAGCTATTAGTTCACCTGGATCACCATTTGGGTTATTTACCCAAGCTTGAATCACTTTCATCTCTCTCAGAGCATTGGGTGGTTTGGTTGCCATTGATGACGTGTGATCTACAATATTACCTTCACTTGTCTCAAGTATAGGACCTAGAAAAACATATTCATTGAAATTTGTATTAAATTTCATGTGAATTGAGTTCAATTTTTTGAACACATTTGTAGACTTATTGGTTGGGAGATCCTTTAGTGTTGTTTCATCAATCTTGACATCTTTATATAACTTATCGTGTTCAATCTTATATTTAAGTGCATTATATACATGATATTTATTCATAGTAAAGTTGTATGTAGTTCCACATTGTTGCTTTCTTCACACTATGATAATTGGAAGATCTGAAATATAATGTGGTAATTTTTTTGGAAATTTCCTTAACTTCATGTGGAAAACAAATACTATACCCTTTGTACTTGTATTGCCCTCATATTACATGGATCCCCTGAAGAATTGAATTCACATGGGCGATCAACATCTCTTCCACTTGGGTTAAGTTTTACAATTCAGGTGGTTGGGCCCCAGTATCCATGTTATTTGCTTTATAAAATTGGCGCACACCTTTCTCTTGATGACATATGTTACAAATAGGCCTTTCAGGAGCTCAACAAGTAATCATACCAGGGTAACTCTCTTGACAAATATAACACATATGTGGCAAAGCAAGTTTATCTAACTCACGTCAAAACAACAACTATATAGTCTTGAAATCTATACCAACATTTTTTGGTTATATTATTAATATTTGTTTGTTTCAATTTCTTTGGGATCCTTGCATTTCAATTGACCGTGTTTGTTCACTAATTTTAAAATTATTTTTCTTATTTCTTCTTTTGACAGTGATTGCTTCTGTTTGATTCTTCATAGGCCCTTGCATATCATCATCAATATTGGCAAAATTGAATTCCAATGGCTCTATCAATCTTTCTTGTGGGGTTTTTGGTATACACTCTATTCCACTTTTACTTTCATAAATAGGGCTTTCAACAAATTCCATCATATGTTCTGCTTCTCCCTCCATTGAAATTTCATCATTACCATCCACATTGACATTATTATTTGCAAGATGATGTCTTTGTACTCTATCTCGATTTCGTTGTTGTAGTAGTTCTCTTTCTGCATCAGTGATTTTATCTGCATGCATTGATCTTTGTAATCTTCTTCGTGATACAACTTGGTCTTGTTGAGAAGTTTGTGCATGATGTGCTATCATATATTTTGCATGTTCTCTCATTTGTCCTTCTAGCTCTTCGATTGGTAATTCAGCTCTACGTTTTGTTCGTCATTGTCTTTCATATTCATTTTTATTTATTCTATCCTTATCTATTATCAATAGTTGTCGTTTTTGTTTTTGGTATTCTCAAAATTATTCTCTTCGACGTTCTCGCTTTTGTTCTTCATATTCTTTTTTATGAGGTTCATTTTTATGACTTAAATTTGATTTAAATTTTTTAATTATATTATTTTTATATATTTATAATAATTTATAGATTTATGTTCATTATTTATTTATAATTTAATGTTTATAGGTTAATTAATGCTAATATATATATATTTTGATTGGTATTCGTGAGCGAGCCCTAAATCTGCCTTTTAAAACCTTCTAAACCTAAAACCACTGTTCAAATCTGAATCCGCTAACGCAAACTACTTGCCATATGGATTGACATTTTTTCGAATTTGAGCCGTTTACTAGTGAAAAGTCATTCAAGGTATTTAAAATTATTTTTTAAACCTAAATGCCAAGTTGAATCGTTATTGTATATATATTTTATATATTAATTAATATGATTTCACACGAAACATACATAGATATGACTTGCTTCAATAAAACAAATTTAGGGCTCGCTTCAATAAAGCGTAGTCAACTTGATAAATTTAGGGTTCATTTCAGCGGTTTTAAATTTGGCAGATGTAAGCAATCTTGAGATATTTGGTCACACGCAGTCACATATTGCTAATCTCAAAGAAAATAACCATGGTAATTAATAAGCTATGATAATTTCCGATGATAATTTAATAATTAAATATTTAGTTTTATTTAAGGCGCTAAACATAAGCTTGAACCTGTACCAATTAATACCGTTGTGAATGTCTTTTTTGAGGGTTTAGGACTGTTCAATGAAAATTTTTCCAGCAGGATGATGCAGCATAAGGAATATATACGGAGTAATGAGGACGCCGTATATACATTAAGGAATATATACGGTGTAATGAGGACGCTGTATATACAGAGTAATAAGGACGTATATTAAATTATCATCCTTATGAATAATTTAACATTGTAATAAAATATATTTTAATATGAATTCATAAGATAATATATTAAGAATTAAAATAAATATTTGCTATATATTTGTGTTGTGTTATTGGATTTTTTAATTTTCAACAAATTTAGCATTTTGCTGTGTTTTTTTCTTCTTATTTGTTTTATGAATTTATTTGTATTTTTTTTTTGGTTTGAATTTATTTGTATTTATAGATTTTTTTGTTTTTTTTAAAATCTTATGTCGGTTGCTTTATTTTTTATTTATTCATGTTGGTTTGTTAATTAAATTTTATTTTATAATTTATTTTATAATGTCGATTTTCAAATAATTAATTGTCAATCCATTCACACCATTATACCCTTTCACCCCCTTTCAATGTAATAATTAATATACACAATTCCATTATAATAAAGTAAATTCCCTAAAAGATAGAGTTTTAAAATTTCTTATAATAAAGTATTAAAATTTCTTATAATAGAGTTTTACAACTTCTTCTAATGCCTTACATTGATCCTTAAACTTCTATCATTTCAAAACAATAAAAATAATATATGTTATTCGTACTCTGGGAGTATAATCCATTGGATTTGGATATTATTAACCGAGGGAAATGAAATTCATGAATCTATTTTAAAAGCATTGTTTATTTCATGAAAGCGCTGGACAATTTGGGAGTGTTGTGTATTAACCACTTCATTCATACATTCAAATTCTTTGAGACTTGGACAAAAATGATATGAGATGCATCGATAAAAATTCATATTCTCCCTTTTTGATCATACAGATTTGTTCCTCTAAAAGAGATGCTATTAATAGTGAGAAGATGACCACCATCTTACTATTCGCCCTTGTGTGCATGTCTTAGCGTGAAAATGAGAATATTGCTCTCGACAAAAATATATGTAAGAGTAAAACGCCACAAAAATTTAGTAATTATAAATATTAAAAAATGGTTTTTAAGAGTTTATTAATTATAAATTTATATATTTTAAATGTATCTATGTATTTGTTTTTGGATTATAGGTAAATATTTTTATAAAGTTTGGAGTCATGAATCGGGTAATGTTTTTATAGAGATTAGAGTTATGAATCGGATTATTTTTTTATTAGAATTATGAATCAGTTTGGAGTACAAATCAAGGGGCCCGGATCTTCCATCGAACAAATAATAACCATCACTAACATTACAAGTATCACCAATAGCCACAACCAACCTTACAAATAACACCAATAATACTGACGGGACACAATAGTTATCATAGCGACTCAAACTGTTTAAACACCATCATAATCACAAGTTTCATGAAATCACAAAAATACTCTTAAAACCATATTTATGTACTTATTGATTATTGACTCAAATTTTGTTTTATTGATTATTAGCTCAAATTTTGTTTTACTGACATTTTTTTTGTCATTTTACATTGTGTCCCTTTATTTCTTCTCTCATCTTTTTCTTTGTATTGTCTCTTTTCCCTTTTGTTTTTAGTGGTCTACCTAAAAATGTACAATGTATATTAATGAGAAAGTGTGTCTTATAGGTTTATTTTACTGCATTTGAGGCCTACAGTTTCGTCTTATCCATTTTTTTGTCACTTTGATGTTGGCTTACATGCCAATAAGATCCTAGAATTCATAAATACACATGTACATTAGTACATTTAAGACATTAATCAATACATCCAAACATATAGAGAAGACATCCAAGAATCTAAAGGAAATGAAAAAGAGAATATATGATTTAGTGTCGGTGTATGCTATTATTAAAAAATCAAGTATTTAGAGAACATTCATTATAACATTAGAGATTATATTAGTGACACAATTAAATTATATTAGATTGCTTGATATTGAATTTCATTTTGCTTAGTGCATGATGCCTTCAATATTATGTATCATTGAGGGGTCTGTAAATAATCACTGATTAAAAACTCTACAAAATTTGAATAAAAAGTCCAAAATAAATCCTTTTCTTTATTTGTTATAGATTTAATTGCCTTATTATGATTTAAAGAAGAAGATCAATTTCTCAATGATCAACATAAAACTTAAAAAATTCAGCAAAGTTTTAAAAGTACCATACTTGATAAATAAATTAGTCAAATCATTTTTGTAATTAAAATATATCAAAAATATAAAGTTTTAAAAAATACTTAAATTGTAATAAATTTTCAGATTTTCATTATCTTATCACCAAAAGCCTTAATTTTAATATTAAATTACAATGAATATTTTTAAATTATATACAAATCAAAATACCTTTCTAAACCTTCTTTTAATTAATTAATATTTTAATTATTCTAATTTAATCTGATTTTAAATCCTATCGGATTTAACTAAATCTATATGAATAGATATATTGCATTATTATGAAAAACCCACACTCTAATCTACTTTGCCATGATTTAACACTTTCCTTTGTTCTATCTAAAGAAAACAATATGCTATGGAAGCACGTGAACAATGAGAGTTGTATTTAAAACTGAGGAGCATCCAATAGGATTGATTGAACGCAAGAAGCGTAGACGCATTAGGGGGTAGCTGGTCTTATCCTATCCCCCTTAATTGCTGGAGACCTACCTATAGCCAACCTATTCAACACGGCCATTTTACAACTAGATAATGCTCGTGTCAATGAATACAACCCTTTTTTTATGCCACACGTGGCAATCCCCTTGTAATATATTTAAGTGGCTATAAATGGATTCTTATTCACAAATTGATGAGTGGGTATATGGAGGAGGTCATGGAAAAAACTGGTCAAATATTTCTTACTTAAGAGGGAGGGTTTCTTATTCATATTTTAAAAACAAAAAAAAATTATAACGTATAAAATATTTTAATGAGAAAAGAGATGTATCAAACTCGATTTTGACATCTAACTTTTCGATGATCTATTTTTTTTTAATTTTTATTATTGTATAATGATACAGATAAAAGTGAAAGTTTTGAAAGGAACTTATAATCTAATATAAAATTAAGGATGAGTATTAAAAAAGATTGAAACAAAATGCTAATAATAAATGAACCCATTGATTAAATAGAGTATTAATCAACAAAAACAAAAGCGATCATACAATTAGTAAAAAGTGAACCTAAAATCAATAAAATGTTGGTCACCAAATAATAGAGTCAGAGAACCATACATCGAACATAGCAAAACAACGAAAACCTTTTAGGCTCAAGGCAACATTCAAAATAACTTACTAATCATAGGGCAAATTGGGAAGGGACACAACAAAATAAAAGCAGTTGGACAACAAAATTATCCAAGGGCAGAGAACTATCTTTTTCTTTGCTAGGAAAGGAGACCCTCCATCATCCATTGAGTGCCATCTTTCACCAATTCCTCTACATCTAATCTCAACCTTTTTGCCTCTAATCTTCATCCTTTCTTTTTGACCATAGAATTCAAAAGAGCTTTAGGTTTCATTACAAAAGAATGAAAAAGGGAGGTGAGAAACTCTGTAGGATGAAGAGAACTTGGAGTTGCATCAAGAGTAGGCACTCCTTGTGGAAGGACCCCGCTCTTTGGGGAGACCAAGTGCCTTAATGTAAGATGAGGAGGAGAAGGCACTAAAGGATGCAAGAATTTTCCATGGTTACACCATAGGAATTCTTGATCATAAATCTCATCCTTCTTCCTCCAAACCAATCCAGAAAGAAATAATGAGAGCTAAAGACCCTTTGAAGAGGACCCATATGCACGATGCCCAAAGAGATTGCAATGAAAACATCTAAAGAGAATGTCTTTATAGTTAATAAATTGAGTCCATGAACCTTGAGAAGAGACCAAATTAACCTTTTTTTAGCTTTCATAAGACAAAGGGGCGAACATAAAAATATCCAACTTGATAAACAATTTAATTGAATTCATATTATTAGTGCTTATATCAACTAATGAATAACTTGAATTTTATACCAATTAGGTAGAACAAGCTCTCTTGAAAGAGAGACACTATTTAAATTTTTGTCTTAAAAAGTTGAATATTATTCATGTTATAATCAGGGATAATTGATTTTTATGTCGATGAAAACACCTTGACTCTTGAAGATCCATTGATACCTTTCAAACAATGATATAACTATCTATCTAAAATTCACCCGACCCTTCTCACCTAATTATATAATCATATTATTTTTTCTATGGGTGATGACTTGTATCTTCTCGAGCTAATTATCATTTACCTCTATCAGCGTTGCACACCCCTTCTACTTGTCACAACCCTCTACTTTCTTAAAACATCATTGATGAGTCATTGCCTTTTACTCACACAACCAATCAAAATCAACCCCTTCATGTGATGTTACTGAAGAGCCTCTATAAATTATGGTGCCTAATATTCATCAATTGATAAATGCCTATTATGATTTAAAATGGATTAATTAATTACATTCTTGAACATGATTATTAAAAACTAACCATATCTAGATATGATTATTAAAAACTAACTATATATTTCCAAGCTATATATATATATAAACACAACTCTTAGGAATTCACAATATATGATAGGGAGAATTAAGCAAGGTTTGAATGTCTAGCGTATGAAACATGTGAATGGATCCATCAACTTGTGAGTTTCTTCCTTTCTATCAAGGGTGCCATTTTTTCAAGGATGAATGAATGAATGATTTTAATAATGTCTATGAAACCAAATAATGTATGGGACTATTTAACCCTTTTAAATAGTTTTGATGTGGGTTAAAGGGTAGAACAAGCCTATACACAAAGATGAATATAACTATTCTAAAGCAAGATAATTAATTAAAAACTTGGATAAATGAATATTCTAAATTAAAATGCTAAGTTATTCTAAATATAAAAAATACATCCAAAATAGTAATTCAATTGCAAAAACACTAGGACATCAATGCCCACAATGGCTCCTTTAGTAGATTAGATCTCAACCACACTACTAAAGGAGATAATTGCTATAGACAAAAAAGGCTCAAAATTGTGATTCTTGGTGAAAATGGTGCTTCTTTGTAAATAAGTTTGAATATGTATTTACAATTTTTGGCGCACTTCCATGGCATATACAACTTTAATGTGTCTCAATTTGAAGTATCTGTTAAAATGTAACCCTCTACTTTGCAATTGTGTATAATTTCTATCACAAAAACTATGTCCCAAATATGTAAAAATTGGTGCAATGTGTATATGATGTGACCCAAGTGTATATAATCATGTAAACTGTATCAAATGTTATCAATTGTGTAAACTATATATGTGTAAATTCATGTCTCTATGACATGCCCCCACTAATATGCTCCCACTTTTTAATGAATGGATTTTGGTAGCCACCTTACCTTAAAAGGATAAGATAAATGTATTATATGTGTTTGAATCATGTAACATATAGGAGTAGCATGTCTAAGTAGATATATCAATAAGCTTACAACATGTGATCACAAAAACCCCTAAGATGCATGATATGGATCATGGAAACATCTATACATTAATAATACAATCTCAACAAATAATTAAGTGCACACACAAGATCACTCAATGTCACACAAAAAGTGGGTCTAAGGAGACCGCAAATAAGAGTCATATTCAAATGTCACAAAATCGAAGGAATGACATATTCAAATGTCCACATAACAAAAGAAATCATCATACAGTGGCATAGGGGCCAACAAGAAAGGAATATATTCAAATGTTACACAAGCAAGACAATAGCAAGCAAGAAAAGACACTCAAAGAATTGACAATGTGAATAAATAAAGTATAAGCAACAACATAAGCATATTGTAATAGTCCCTACATATATGTGTTAGCAAAATATGTCATGTAACATAGCATATCAAGTACACTGTGCAAGATGTAATCATGAACAACTACATGAGTAAGAATTAGTATATAAGCTCAACATGATAATGGAAAGTTGATCATAAAATAATATAATTTGATCAATCATGATCAAGGAAGAAAATGCCCCCAATGTAGTGTGCCACATGGGAAGAGGAAAGGTCCAACATTTGTATGTGCATGTATCATGTATCTGGGGTATGCTTGTATCACACTCAAGTATGTATGAAATATATGCATATCTCAAAAAGAAATGATGTGCTATCTACTAATATAAAGTAAACAACATAGATGCCAAGGATCTAGTAAATATTTGAATGCTAAATGTTTTTTGTATTTTTGAATTTATTTGAATGTTTTTATATTTTCTTGAAATTTTGATTTTTTTGGAAGTTTTAATTTTTATGTATAATATTTACGCAAATGCAATTTGTTCATTAGGTTCTTGAGAGGTTTTTATTCAAGTGTAGCCAAGTGGTATACTCATTTTCCCAATTTTTTTGTAACTTTGAATGGGCCCAACCAATTTGGTTTAAACTTTCATTTTTTATCTTTTTATGCATTTGTATTATTTTGATTTTATTTTAGTATCAATTCATCCACAACAAATTTGTGTGATCGAGCTTTTATTTATATGCTCATTTGACACCATCTCAATTGACCCGTAAATGTTCAATAGCCCTTGCGTGCTTTCAACTTAATTGTTCTAACCGATGTAATCATTTCTCTTGATAATTTTTATCTTTTATAATATCCTTGAGAGAAACACACAAGGACAAGATTTCAAGTTTAATTGATAGAACTACTTTTGTAACATAAACCAATGAATAACATGTGCCCTAAGTAGGTGTATGAACACTGGTGCCATATGCCCATAAGGCATTCACCATTTGTTAATGCCAATCCATTATATCATTAACTTTTTGCCACGTATTTTGACAATAGTTTTATTTGTTGCTTATGCTTGACCATTACCCTGTGGGTAATAAGGTGAAGAAAAAGTGTGTTTGATTTTTTATTTGTTGTAAAAGTGTTTCACTGTTTTATTTTTAACTGATGACCCATTATTGGTAATTACAGTTGAATGTATGCCAAAATGAGAGATAATATTGGTCATTAATAGCCTATATATCTCGTCCCCTATGGTAAACTCAAGTGGCATTGCTTCAACCCATTTGGTAAAATATTTTATAGTTGTGATTATAAATTTGTGGCACCTATAGATATTAGATTTATTTTTCTAATCAAATCAAATCCCCATAAGGAAAAAGGCCTGGCGAGACAATCAATTATAACTCATGAGATGTAGCATGATTTAAATTGTTATATTTGTGGAATTGCAAACATATTTTAGCATATTCGATACATTCCTACTCCGTTATAGGCCAATAATAACCTTGTCATAATAGTTTTTGGAACATGGCCTTGCTACTGAAGTGCCCCCACACTCACTATCATGCATTTCTATAAGTGTGGTTCATGCTTCATCTTTGTTTAGGCATAAAAGTAATTACCCATAAAAACTTTGTTTAAATAAGTCATTCCTAATAATAACATAACATAGTACCTCTCTTTCTAGTTTATGTTTGTCCTTTTGTGTGAAATTATTTGGTGTATAGGCCCCTAATATAGGAAATTATAAATGTCATCATTATACCATTCTATATTTGTTGAGCTGCATGTAACAATGAGAATTATTAAAGAATACATTTTATTTGATGTAATGGGAGTTTGTTGTAGTTGTTATATTTTAAAATTTATATAATCATCCTTGATATCAAAAGTCATTAAGGATGTCGCACTGGCCATTGCATCGTCATGATGGTTATCTTTACATGGGATGCTATCAATAGAAAATGTATCAAATGTTTCATTCAGTCTATCCACCATTTCTTTATGTGGAAGTATTTCTTCTTTTGTTTGGTAACGATTTATAACTTGATTAATAACCAATTGACAGTTGCAAAGCCTTGAATATCCTTGATATGGAGTTTTTATGCTTTGGATAATTCAATTATTAAGGCCACTTATTTTGATATATTGCTTGTGCAAGAGAAGGCTAATCTATAGTAAATTGGCATGTATTCACCCTTGGGGTGAAAAATATGATACCTACACTTACACCTATCATACATCTGGATCCATCAAAGAACATTGTCTGTGGATTATGAGATATGTTATATGTTGCTAACTCATCACAAAAAGCATCGATAATTCAGAAAAAATCTGGTAATGGAGCTGCATCTAGTTGATCAACTATAACTTGGACTTTTATTGATTTTTGAGATATAAACTTGAGATCAAATTATGTAAATTGCATCACCCATTTAACTATTTGACCTGTTACGTGGGTTTTTTTCATGAAAAATTTTAGGAGATATTCTTTAATTATAACATGGATCTCGTTACTATATAGATAGCGTCATAATTTTTGTGTAGCAAATACTAATGTTGGACATAGTTTTTCCATTGGAGTATATTTACATTCATAATCAACCAATTGACAACTTATATAGTAAATTGCATGCTCTCAGTGATCATTATTGTATTGTGCTAATAGGGCCCCCAAGGTCTCATGGGTTGCTGAGATATAAAGGAGCAATGGTCTATCTAGTATTGGAGGCATGAGTACTAATGGATTTTCTAAATATGCCTTGATTTTATTAGAACTTTGATGACAAATGTCATCCCATATAAATTTGGTGTCCTTTTTAAGCAAACATGTGAAAGGTATTGTTTTATCAGTCGACTAAGCAATGAAATAGTGAGTTGCCTACATCCTACCTTGTAAGCATCATAGCTATTTCAATTAGTTAGTGGTGGCATCTCAACAATAGATCTTACCTATTTTGGATCAACATCGATACCCTGCTAAGAGATAATATACCCCGGAAGTGAGGAAGATACCCCAAAAACACATTTTTGTGGATTTAATCATACATTAAAATTTCACAACATTCAAATATTTATCATAATTATGTATCATCATCTTGTCAGTGTTTGTATTTTTATATCAAATCATCGACATAATCCTTGATGGTTTTATGAAGGAAATCATGAAAAATTCATGTCATTACCCTTTGATATGTTGCTTCTACATTTTTGAGTCTGAAAGGCATGACGATATAGCAAAATGTTCCCCATGGGTTGGTAAATGTTATCTTTTCTTGATATGTTGGTTTAATTTTGATTTGGTAGTACCCAACAAAACCATCCATGAATGAAAATGTCTCGTACCTGGCTGTAGAAGTAATAATCATGTCGATGTTAGGTGTTGGAAAATTATCTTTTAGACAAGCTTTATTTAAGTCATGATAATCAGTGCAACATAGAATGCCGCCATTAGACTTAGTAATCGGTACAATATTGGAAACCTAATCAAAATGTGCAATAGCTCTTATGAATCTTATGTTGAAGCATCTTTGAATTTCATCTTTTACCAATAATGCCACCTTGGGATGCATTCTATGAATCTTTCATTTAACTGGTTTTGCATCTGGGTATAGTAATGTATTGTGCATTACCACTAATGGTTCAATTCCAAGAATATATGAATAATCCCAAATAAATAATTATATGTAATCATGTAGGACCTGCCGATAGGTTTTGCTCTCATCTTCATGCATCATTGCAGTGAGTAATACTGCTCGAAGAGATTTATTAGCTCTATAGTTATCTCGTAATGTTTATTCGTTTAGCAAAGTGGATCATTATATGATATACAATGTGGTAGGAATCATGTTAGGTACATCATGTGGGATATTGGCATCATTTCTCTCACCAAAGTAAGTATGAGAAGAGGTGGCATGAGGAAACCTATTATTATGATAAAAGGAAGGGAGATCCTCATATGCTGCCAAGTACTCTTGTAATGACTTGTCAATTGAGAACTCATCCAATGTCCAAATTTTTGGCCAAGCATTCTCATCAATTAAATGAGGCTTTACCAATTGTAGATTGGTATTAGAAGTAGGTATATGCATGCATTCTAATTTGGCTCTATAATGTCCCTCTTAGGGAATATTATGCAAATCTAGAAATTATCCATAAACCTTAACACCAACAATATTTTTTTTTGATTTTTTATATCAAATCTAGAAATTATCCACTCTTACTTGTCACATGTCATGAACATTGTACTTTCCTTAGAAATATACAAACTTGCACTCTTTGATTCATAAGAGTCTCGTTATCAACACTCATATGGGTTATTCCTAAACCTGCACATAGAGCAAACATATCAATGAAATAAAAAACTCTTCACACCACTCCTTCAACCACTTCACCATGCCTCATAGGCATGTGATTTAACTTTCCTCCCATGCTTTCATCATTTTCATAGTTTCCATTTGTGTGATGGACTTTCAAAATTCCATTATTGATGTCCCAAACATGGTTGTAGTTATACCATTGCATTTTATCGCTCATAATCAACATTGTGGTAGCCGAAAACTCTTCCATAAGAGTTGCAAACAATCCTTCATTAGTGGTAGGTAGAACATCCTTCCACCTGTGACTAAAAATACTCTTATGACTATTATAAAAATTGTTAAGGGGCTAGTTATGTTGCACATAGCATCGAAAAGAATAGGACATTAGTTGTTGTTGTAGAAAAGTCAAGTGCACTTCAAGGTATATCTAAGTTGGTTATAAAATCATCACACTTAGGTGCAAACATGGGATTATCTTTATGTGCTCAACATTTTACACTCATCTTTGCCGACATCAATTCACATAAGGCACGTGACTTATGTGCTCTCCCCAAGCACAACAGGAAAAGAACCAGGGCCCACGTTAGGCTCGTTGTGCCATGGCATGAAATATCAATTATGGGACTTAGTCATTTGGAAGAAGGATTTTAGTAGATCCATAAACACAAGCCTTTCATGGACTATGATTAGTGGTTTGTAGGCACAAGTCTATTTTAAGGTGATTCTATAATCTACGGGCACAAGTCTTTGTTTTACTAAGCTTAACATCATGTAGGTGCTTTGAAGGGTCAAGGGATTGCTCTTACTTCAAGTATTCATACTCAGGGTAGTGCTTCTAGTAAGGGGAAGAACACTTGGCACACAATCCTTTCTACAATTTGTCATTATGCACATTATGACTGATGTTATCATCTATTACATGGATTCCATTAACATTGTGAACCATGAGCTTGCAAATAACATTCTTAACATACATGAATTATAATTACAAAATTATAACTATTACATTCATTATGCATTCAACTAATCAATATCAAGGATGCATCAACCAAATAGAGCATAATTTGTTGCAAAATTCACCACCATTAACCAAGCTATAAACAATATAGAGTTCATAGTACTTAAAATAGAGTAACGATTTCATTCAAGCTACTTAATGGCCTAGAGGCTCACAAGCGAGCTTGGGTATATATAAATGGTGCCTTAATGACATCCATGCTATTCCTAATACTAATGGTGGCCATCATAATGCATACAAAACTAATTCTCTAGAGCTTCATTGCATCAATTCACATCTCCTTTGCTCACTAGTTCGAGGTCTTTTTATAGCTCTACTCGAATGCCTTTGCCATGGTGGAGTGTGCATGCAAAGTGCTGAACTAGAGCCTTAGTGATCATTCCATCATCTCCATCACCTTGTGAGCTTCATGTTGTAGTTGCCATGTATTTCCCAACCTAAAATATGCCCTAGTAATCCTAGAAATGGTTAGCCACCTGCCAGTTGGCACAAGGTAAGTATTGATTCCTCCAGTTGATACTAAGATTCCAAAATAAAAATCATTCAAAATAATCACCTCAAACTGATGTTTCTATCATGATGGTGTAAATCCATACATACCAAAATAAGGGGCCCAACATTACCCCATACAAAATTGCTAGTTCGTCCTTAGACTAGGATATCAAAGTCTTCAGTGCGCAAAACTCAAGTGCACTCTCCTTAAGCTCAATGCTAAAGTCCTCAAATCCCTTAATATTGAGCTTGATTTCCTTCATGGTGCTATTTATTTCTGTGGAGGTGGTACTAAGTGCGAGCACATCATTCTTGTCCAATTCCTTCCTAAAGGCCTCTAGACTTGCCTTATCTTTTGCCACACCCTCATTCAAGATTGCTCCTTGATCGTAGGCCTTAGACTACAAGGCAAATAAGAGTGTTTCCATGTTCTATTCTTAGTCCTTTATCTGGGTGCTTAGTGCATTGACCTTCCCCATTATCTATGCATACTTTGACCTACTCATAAAGTACACCTATGCCATCAACTTCTCCTTCTCCTCCTTTGCCTACTTGAGGTGTACATCTATGACTGATGCTTGGTTGGAGAAGTTCAATAAGATGGTATTGACTGCATTTACACCATCTTGTATCTTTAAAAATAGGTCCTCTACCTCTTCGAACTTAGCAACAAGCTCCTTTTATAGTACGATGTAAGGATCTTCTTCTTTTTCTTCTTGCACTAGTTCCAGTTTCATCTTTGGGAGCATATGCTCCACTAATACACATATTTTATCAACCTCAAAGAGGTTGAATGTATTAAAACTAACCAAAATGGATGGTTTGACTGTATATATGTGCTTGCATAACTAATGTAGCTTTAATTTTATGGCTTACACTTCATCTTTGACATCCTTGCAGAGTTTCTTTCATTTTTTTGCCCTACCATCATTGATGATATTTTTACATGCAACTTTTGTAGCCATTCAAATAAGCACATTCCCATACCAGACTGGTTTCATGGTGTGAGGGTTGATGATGAGGGAGTCATGCCCTTTCTCAAGTTCTTTCGAGCCCAAAATAGCCTTTCTAGGCACCTCAAAGTGCAACTCATCCATGTAGTGATCAAATGCAAATGCAATTTTTTTGTGCATCCTAGATGTGGTAGCTAGGGGGTTATGAAGTAAAACATGTAAAATTCTTCATCCTTCCATCCCTTCTGCATATTTTCTCTTATGATCAACTCTACGCCATCCTCTTTGACGATGGTTAGCTCTGTTTGCTTTTCCTCCTCTTCATTGACACCATCACTTTCTTCAGTTCTTTCCTTAGAGGACTCATCTTCTTATTCCTTAAGGGGTTCTTCCTTAGAATTTTCCCCTTTGTTTGCCTCTTCCTCCTAGGGTTTCTCAATGCTTACCTCTAGGTTTATTCCCTCGATGCCAGTGTTGCCTTCTTTCTGCTGGGGTTCTTCTTCAGTCTCCTTTTGTTGTTCTAAGGTGCCAGTATCGCCTTCCTTTTCTTCAGGCACCCCTTTACTACTTTGGCATGCCTGTTGTCCAGCTTGATCCACTTTCCTGGTGGGGATGCTAGGTGCCTTCTCTATTGCTTCAATGTTTGGTGCGGCACCCTTCTTGGTCTTCTTCCCTTTTTTGGCCTTCTCTTCTTTGGACTTTTCTTCCTTGGCATTTGCTTTTACCTTAGTCATTCTATGTTATTTTTCAAGTGCCTGCACCTTCTCAATATCTACCTTGTTTAAGCCCATTTTTTCCATGCCTTTATCTTTTCTTCTTCCATTTACGGAGGCGGCGTGGAAGGTTCTTCGTTGGATGAGAAGCTTACCAACTCTTCTACTTCTTTAAATACGATAATTGTACCGCTTTGGAGAGCCTCCTATACATTGAAGTTAATACACAAATTTATTGAAATAATAAATGTAATGTAATTACTCAAGATAAAATAACTAGTTTTGATTTTTTATATTATAATAATTTTTATAAGACTTAACACTTACTCTATAAACTTATTTTATATTATAGATGTTTATTATACTTTTAATATTTATATTGTTATTCCCCATATTTAATTTTATATTATTAGAAACTTTACAAGGCTTGACCCTAGTTACATGAAATTATTTTATATAATAAATATTTATTTTATTTTTAATATTTTTATCATATTCAACTTATGGGACTTTTAAATCCTTCCTAAGTCATTATTTAGAACTTTATAGTCATTTTTTATATCTAGAACCTTTAGGTTGTTAATAAAAATTTCACTGTTTTAAAGTAAATAAAATAAATAAATAGATAAATAATTAATTATTTTTATAATCATTTAAATGTTTTAATGAGTGGAAGGTAGAATTGACATTTTATGGTTTAAAATTAATATTTTTAATATATATTTTAGTTTAATTAAATGAAAAAAAAATCAAATGACATTAATTTATCTATATTTATAAGAATTATAGCATGAATGTTATATATTTTTAAATAGTTATTTATTGTACACTTATCAATAGTCTTTTGGTCTTTATTTCACATTATCTTATATATGCTTTTTTATGTATAGGTGATTGACTCAAATAAAATATTATTAAATTATTATAATAAATTTTAATGGTTTGAAACCTCTTTCACTTATCCTTACATATTCTTTTCTTCTATTTTATGGTTTTCTTATCTTGTGTCAAGATCACTTATATGACACTAATACTTGTTAGGACTATCTGTATGGTCTTAACTCCTAGTCTAATTTCTTGTACCTTCCCCTGAGTCAGAAGAACCCATCTTTCCCTTTATTTATTTCTCATTTATAGTCATTTATTCAATTATCTATATTAAACAAGTGAGAAATATATTTTATCATCCAATACATTCCTATCATAGTGAGTAAATAAATTGGATACATGTGTGGCATATTTTGTTATGCATTTTCTATTATTGATATCTTTGTTCAACTTATGGTATCTGAAAAATTACAAGGGCTAGTTCGCTTATGCTAGTAGTTAATCCTAATATGCAAATACCGAAACCCAATTCTTATCCATGATGGACTAAAAATATGAGGTGATTTAAGGAAGGCAAGAGTCAAAGTACACATCTAAGACAAAAGGAGACAAATAAGTGAAAAAATTGGAGATTTATGCCACAACTTTAGGTTTTGTCAGGACCATACAATTCAATAGGAATTTCTCTATGATCCTAGCAGTTGACCATCAGCCTATGTATAGTGATAGCAAGGTGACAATCACATATATAAATTTGTGTGTTACTCTCATTCATTGGAGCAAGAATGCCTAAACAAACTAAGAACATCCCGTGTCTCTCTCTATGTCTAGTTATGTATTTGATTGAGCACAATTTCTTGCAATTTTCTGTGCTTTAGGATGTTTAATTATAGGTACACACACATATTGTGTTCAGACATCCCTCTTAATAGTTGACGATGGTTAATATTAACTCAATCATGAGATCCTAATGCAAGATAGCACATTAGAAACTATCACATTGTAGACACCTAAAAATGGCACAAAGGCATTGATAAGATGTTAAAATTGCATGAATTGAGGATGTTTGTGTACTTGTCAATTATTTCCTAGTAGTATTAGGTGTTGGTACATTTTTAAAAATTTCAATAGTACTTAACCCTTCTCTCAACCCCTCTAATTATTATTCCTTATTTTCTCTAATTTTCCCTATTTTGAGCTCCTTGCATAGAGTGTTTGTACGCTTTTGGAACTTGTTTAGAGCATTGGTATGTTCGTGAGATCTTTCACATGGCCCCTTGTGGCTAGTGTTCACTTGCTTTCTTTGTCTTGCCTTATTAACCTTGTGACTATTTGGTGTTGGTTTGCATGCCAGTAAGATTCTAATTTGAATTAAATTGCCTATATATACCAACATTATAGTTCAATATATATATATATATATATATATAGTTCATAGGAATATATTGAGTACTTACAAGTATTATAGAAGAAATCAAATAATTATTAGAGCATTCATTGAAGCATACAATTTTATGTTTAGACACACACCACAAAATACTAGTTTAAATGTAATTAGAATTGCTCAAATCATTAAGATTTGTTATTTTTGAGATTGTTATTATCTAGGGCCTTGACAAATATCAAGATAATTTACAAATATCAAGATAATTTTAGAATTCTTTGGTTTATCGCAGGGCTCAAAATATATATTATTTTCCTTAAGTTTTTGGATATTGTAACATAATTAAAGCTAGAAGAAGAAATATGTTTTACAAGTGATTGGACGAAAAATGAGGAAAATTGAGTCCAAGCAAAATAGTTGTCAAATTATTTCAAACAACTATACATTTTGTTTAGAAAGTGGAAAATACTTTGTACGATATCATGAGAGTACAAATTGTTCGTGAAAAGTGGTACCAAATTTCTAAGTCAAATCTATACTTCTATTAAATATACATTTTTACTATCACATCTTGATGACTATCGCCCAATCACTCATAAAAATCAAATAAACTTTATTAATTTATAAATTTTGAATATTATTTAACCCATTAAAGATAATTAAGTATTTATTGTTGGTATCATAAAAATTAGGATACCAACCCACGACTTTTAGGAAATATGTAATTCATATTATTATTGCATTTTTGAAAGATGAAGAGTCGGTGTCGCTTTAGCAGGGAAAGTAGGATAGTAGCACTAATCTATTATTAGCCTTAATAATCACATATCTGACATTGATGTCCATAATTAAATATGGAAATGTGGCTATAGACCCAATTTATACCTTCATTGGAAGAAACAAGGTCTCTTTCTAAGTACCATCATGATCTGCAAGTAAACATAAACAAATTCTAAGGGATAAACGACAAACGTCAATCCATATACTCGATTACTTTATTTCAACTTACATACGGGATTACTTTCTCCTTTCCAAAACATTTATTGGGTGCATCGGATACCTTGCTTGGCTTGGCTTTATTATGCATCACTTACAATCATAAAAGTTAAAGAATAGCCATCATCCAAAATGGACAAAAATGCAAACATCAATCATGGTAGATTGGACTGAGTTCTTCGAATGGCATTGGAAAGGCATCGAAATCTATTTAGATTTGTTGATGTAGTTGTTTTTATCACTGCTCCAATGCTTTCACTACATAAAACATCATAATAAATAAAATATAGATATTTTGAATAAATTTATCTAATAAATGTCGATAGATATTAATATAATTATGTTAGATTTAAAAAGAAGGGAAAAAAATTCTAAACTTTATCGTATGTAAAAAATATAGTAATATTAGGAAAAATTATTTTATGACGGTCAAATGGACGTCAAATTTAAGGCCATCCATTAATTATTATGTATTTATGTACATTACAACCCACCACTACTACTCTCGATTGTCATTATGAGATGTTTATCGACATTTGTGATAGTCAAATGTACATCAAATTTAATGTCATCCATTAATTATTATGCATTTATGTATATTACAACCCACCACTACCACCCCCCGATTGTCATTATGAAATGTTTATCGGCATAATAAATATATTATTATTTAAGGTATTTGACCAAATTTTTATTTGTGATTGGGTGTCCTTTTAAAACACCTAAATACATAGAATAGGCTTATTTTTAACTTTCTAATGTTTCAATCGTGAGTTTATTTCAATCTTCTAGTAACAAAAAAATATTTTACTCATCATGTCTTAGGGTTTTGAACTTGCATGCTGCTGCAAGTTCTTCTAGGCCTATATTTATTTGGTGATTAATCATTCTTAGTCTAGTCCTCCACCCTTTGGGCAATGTTTTCTTATTGAATGAATTCCCCACAAGAACATGCATTGTTAGACACTAGTCAAGCTACTAGAACAGAACATGGCACATTAAAAAGCCAAAAAGTTTGTCCTAAAAGTGATTTACAAAGTAATGTACCCACGAGGACTAAACCTTTGATAATAATGTATTCCACTCCTATTGGTTGAAGTGCACGGTTTTTCCTTCATAGTTTTGCAGCATGTATCCTTGCACTAGTAGGCATTGCACTCACTCTCGTCTTTTGATATGGGGAATGCCTATCATACTACATAAGTGTGGCACAAAAGACTATATGTGGTCAAATACTGACAATAATAATGCAAATTAAAAGGTATACTTGAGGGACTCCTCTTGTGCATAGATAATTTGTCACCTCTTAGAGAGAAATGGTCCACATTGTTGTTAGTTCGAGCTTCTGGGTGATGGTCCTAAATCAATGCTCCAAATTAATAAATCTAGCAACATGTTTATTTTGAATCCAATCCTTAAGAAAAAATGTAGGATGTCAGGTCCTTGAGAATACATGTGCATTTGCCTCTGTGTTCCCTCATGTGCCACACTACTTGATAATGTACCATTACTCATGGTAGCCTTGTTTAAAACATGCTATGCATGCTTACAAATTCCAAGGGATGTATGCATTATTCCTATACTTGAATGCTAAAAAGAGGGGTGTATCTTTACCCATGCTTTCTTCTCGAGGATGTGTGAAGAATTCTTGTATGCAATAAAAATTTGAAGATGAATCATATCCGCATGAGATGCATTTTGGATGCTTGGGAATGTAGCAAACCTAGAACTCTAATACCAAAATTGCAGTGGCAGTAATTCTAGGGTAGGTTAGTCAAAATAACATTAAATTGATATCAATTTTGTAGTTTCCCAAAGTTTGGGGTATATCAAATAAAAATAACACAAGTGTGATGGAAATATTTTTTATCTCAACATAATCCAATCAAGTAGAACTTGATATAAAGGTTGTCCAGGTGCAACATGAGTCTGATGTCCAATATAAAAACTCTAAACTAAAAGTATGAATTCGAGAAACCCCATGTGATTTAGTTATGATAAGAACCATGAGGCTTCCTATGTAAGTGAAATACATGTTGTTACGAAAACATATGACTTAATGATGACGTAGAATTATAGTAATGTTGGTTGATCCAGAACTCAGAAGTTTTGGTTGACAAATATTTCAATAGCAAAAAAATAACACAATAACAATGAATTCTCTGAGAAGAGACGTCGTATTACTTAACAATCACAATACAAATATAGGCTTATCTCTGAAAAGAGATGTTTTGTTGAATCAAATAAATTGTAGATACAAAACATACGCTTATCTCTTAGAAGAGATGTCTGCCTTCCCTTTTCAGGTTATAATGCATTTATACATATTTTGAAAACATCGGGGGATTGAGTGGCTCGAGGAATTAACAGGTGACAATTTAAGACTGAGTGGCTCGAGAGAAATAACTGTCGCTGACAAATTGACATCCCTGAATTAAAACAATATAACACTCGAGGACATAATGGCTCGAGGAAATAACTGTCACCGACAATGTGACTTCCAAGAATGAAAACAATACAAAATTTGAGGAATTAACTGTCACCCAACAATTTGGCGTCCAAGATTTAAAATAATATAAAGCTATGCACAACCGTACTCGGTCTACCAACCGCTCGCTCTGAGGTCTTACAACAATCGCTTCGACAGCCACAGTCCATTATACTGCCACATCTTGGCACTCGTTATACCACCCGAATTATCACTCAGATCATTCCTCCCTCCTTGAAAAGCAATGGTCCCCATTGCATCACTGTTCCCCTTCAGGTGTGGTAGTTGTGTCTTGATTTGATTGCCGATGCACACTTGGAAGGGACTGTGGTTTATGGAACTGTGCGGGGCCCGATTGTTCACCATTTCTATTTGACCATCAGTCTGTGAATGGAAGGCTGTGAACTTCTTCAGTGCAGCATCTATTTGCTTTTGTTGTTGTGTTGTCAGGGCTGTAACATTAGCCCTTTTGGATTCCTGTGGCTTGACCACCATGAAAATAAATTTCTTGGTGCTAAGCAGAGAGACAGATGTGGAAGGTGGTACTTTTGGTACCTTGTAGTGCCATGTTCCAAGAGTGAGAGTGATCCGTCTAGTTCTTGATTCGTATATACCATGTCGATCATACATGAATGGCTGACCAAAGAGTACATCACAAACATCTAGATTAACCACATCACATAAGACCTCATCTTGGAAAGGTTGTATTGCATATGAGAGAAGACATTGGTGGGTGACACGAAGGTTTCTCCCTATACTCAACCATCCAATACTGTATGGTTTTGGGTGAGGCTTCGTGGACAAATTTAGGCTTTTCACAACATTAGTAGAGATTAAATTCTTTTGACTTTCGCTATCAAGAATGAAATGCAGAGGCTTACCTTTCACCCATAACTTAGAGTGAAACAACCTTTCCTTGTCATCTAACATCTCGTCGTGTGTCTGTGATGAAGCTACAATGGCTTCAAGATCAACATCTATAATTTATTCTTCAACCTCTTTGACTACAAGGTCTGTATGAGGTAGAGCAGTAGATGTTGAGGATGGCGACTCAGAAAGTAGTGATTTGATAGCTCGACATTCTTCTTTGGAGTGAGTTCTAGATTTGTGATAACCACACCACTTCCCAGTCTTTCCTTCCTTTTGCTTCCAATTTTGGCCTCGTGTTTGACCTTCTTTATCACTTATCCATTTTTAAGACTGATTCTTTATATCCATTCTTCCATGCTTCTGCTAAATCTTTACTGCAAACTTGTATGCCTCACCGATGGTTTCTAAATTGAAGAGCTCCATTTCTCCCTGTATGTACTATTATAATCTGCCACGATATTTGAGAACCTTGTGTTTCTCACTTTCTTGGATACCCAGTCTCACAAATAGAGAATGAAAAATGTCAGTGTAATCTTGGACAGATTGTTCCTTTCCTTGGTGAAGTTACTGCCATTGTATGTACAGATCATCATACGCTCTGATGGGATAGTATTCTTCTTTTACTGCTTCCATAAAATCATCCCAAGTAGGTTCCACCCCAAGGCCAATGATATCTGTACTGAACCTCTTTTTGTACACTTCCCACCAGTTTTTCATGGGCAATGATGATTTCAAAAGAGCAAAAGTGATATTTTCTCCATCGATTAACTTATTTACAGAGAAGTAGGAAGACAGTTGATCCAACCAATTTTCCACTACATCAGCATTGATTTTGCCTTCAAATGTTGGAATATCAAAATTTACCTGAACCTTGAAGGGTGTTGGGGAATTTAAAGGAAGTTCCCTCGATGAGGAGCCAGGATGTGTAGTCGCGGAGCCAAAATTTCCCATCAGAAGTGTTTGAAGAATTTGAGCAAATTGTTGGAGCATCTGTGCTTGTTGCAGCTGGAGGGCTTCATTCACCATTTCCTTGAAAGGATCAGATGTCTTGGTGTCATACGCCATTTGAAGTCGTTTGGGGTGCACAAGTGGAACGTTTGGAAGCTCTTTCACTTCCCACCCAAGTTTCCTGTATCCTAACCTCGTCCTCGGGATCATACACTCTCAAGACCAACCGCTCTGATACCATTGATCTAGAACTCAGAAGTTTTGGTTGACGAATATTTCAATAGCACATAAATAACACAATAACAATGAATTCTCTGAGAAGAGACGTCGTATTACTTAACAATCACAATACAAATATAGGCTTATCTCTAAAAAGAGATGTTTTGTTGAATCAAATAAATTATAGATACAAAACATACACTTATCTCTGAGAAGAGATGTCTACCTTCCCTTTTCAAGTTATAATGCATTTATACATATTTTGAAAACATCGAGGGATTGAGTGGCTCGAGGAATTAACGGGTGAGGATTTAAGACTGAGTGGCTCGAGAGAAATAACTGTCGCTGACAAATTGACATCCCTAAATTAAAACAATACAACACTCGAGGACATAATGGCTCGAGGAAATAACTGTCACTGACAATGTGACTTCTAAGAATGAAAACAATACAAAATTTGAGGAATTAACTATCACCCGACAATTCGGCATCCAAAATTTAAAACAATACAAAGCTACACACAACCCTACCTGATCTACTAGCCGCTCGCTCTGGGGTCTTACAACAATCGCTTTGACAGCCGTGGTCCATTGTACCACCACATATTGGTGCTCGTCATACCACCCGAATTGTCGCTCAGATCATTGGTACACAACACCCTATAGAAATAAGATAAGTTATGCAAGTGTTAGTGTGTGTTAATGTGTAATGAGATGTATTGTTATCTAGACCATTACTAATATTGAAAATTGTGCACTTGTAAGTGTGCTTTAGTGATGAGGTGATATTTCCATAGTTGTCAAGTTTTATCCACCCATGGTGTAGTTTAAATGAATGTCTAGCAGGGAAAAATTTAGTGGCCTATATTTTAAAAAACTTAGAGGTCACTAGGTGAATTGGTTTTGTAATGGTGGTGAATCACATCGAAAGGTGTATAATATCATAGGTGAATTAAGAGGTGGTACATGGAAAATACAATATTATGAAGTCAGTTTACTGCATCATATAATTGCCTTACTACATCATGTAGTCATTCAATTGCACTTCACCTAACTACATTGTATAGTAATTCCACTGCATGGTGCAGTCATCTCACTATGTCCTATAGTTGTCCAACTACATCCTGCTATCATTTGACTATAGAGTGTAGTCACTTGATTGCATGGTGCAATTGGGTGACTGCATGATGCAATCATTTGGTTGCATACTATAGTTGTCACCAAGATAACCCCATATAATCACCTATTTAAGGCATCAACACACCCCATTTACCACTTTTCAATTTCTTACTCTAGCTATCCTTGCTCTCCCTCTTCACCTAATTTTCTAAATAAATGTATTTACTCCAACTATCCTTGTTCTCCATACTCACATAATTTTTAAAAGCAACTTCTTTAACATCATGGATTTCTAAACCTCTTCTGACATAGGTTTTGATATCAACTCCTCCAAACAATGATACAAAAATGTCATGTGCATTGGGATCCTACAGCTTCTTGAGCAGGATGATACACACACGGATTAGATCTACCATTGCAAGTTTAAAGGGATTATCTACATGACACAATACAAAAGATAAACTCATCTTCTAAATTATCTGTTATTAAACTTTGATAGTTTCACATCAAAATTTACTCTTCACTTGAGCTCCCATTATGTTTCATTCAGAGTCACTTCAGAGGACACACATAGATTAATAGGCCTATTGTACAAGGACGTGTAAGAGGTCACAACAAAGGCAATATTAACCAATGACGACAAGAAATATTTGGAGTTTGTTTATGTGCTGCATCTAGATGGTATTATGTTTTTTATTTTATAATCTATCAATTTTTTGGACTCGTTTTACATCTATTAGTCATAATTTCTTAATGTGTTAATGTATTTTTTCATTATAGTTCCCAAAGTCACGGTGGAAGGGGACTTAAAGATGAAGCGGTGAAAAATCCTTTTCTACTTGGAATGATTGAACTATTCGAGGCCATATTTGTATTGCAGGGAAGGCTTTCAGACATTTCTTACTTGGTAATTATTTATATTCTATGTACTCTTAGCGGTTAGTAATTTGATTGTTGTTCATTCTTTTCAAATAGAATTAGGGCTAATGTGAATTTTTTATTCGAAATTAAAATTGCACATGTTCTACCAATTTTATTATTGAATTATACAATGAGTATTTTTATGACTTGCAAGCCACACCTGTTCCAATTGCTCTTCATCACTAAATGTTTATCGAATCACTCTCCCTAGATGACCAAGAGGTTAGGTTACATTGTACTATTATTATTTTTAAATAATTAAATAACTAATGATTTTTTAATCTAAAAATATTCTCGTTATTTCTTTAAAAAAATATTATCTCAAGTTATTTCAAGAAGAAATGCATCAATAAAGGGTCATCAACCCCCTGAGGCAACTGCTGATACAAACATGGAGGGTGACATAGAATCATCTCTGGTACAAGTATTATAAAGGAGAAAATGCATGCAGAGTTTTATTATGATTCTAGTTATTAGTCAACCTTCCCCTCATGTTACTAGTATAACTTGATACACAATCTCAACATTGATTTATTTAACAAAAATAAGTTTATCATTGTCATTATTAAAATATCTTTTTTTTTTACAACACAAATTGTAGTATAACATTGGCTATAACTTCTAGAGTTCATTTTCAACCAACATAACAAGGTGCATGAATTTATTCAATGTTTTTATTTTTGGTCAAATAGATTGTAATTGGAACATATAAATTAATAGTACTAATAAAGGATTGATATTTTTTGATTTTTAATCTAATTTACAGGGCTTTCTTCCTCTCCTTCTCAAAATAGAAATTGTTAATTCTAATGACCACCACCACCACCTTGCCTTGTAAATACAGGAAGAGGGAAATGTTTAACATTTTCAATAGAGAGTGAGGGGCACATTACAATTTACAGGATCAAAGTTTCCAAACTTTTTGATTGACAGTCTCCCGAGTATGTTGAGAACCACTGCATTGCTTAAATAAATTGATCTTGATGAGGAGTTATTGGGGATTGATAGTGGCACCTTCATGCCATATTTTAAAACTAATGATATAATATAGGGATCCCAACCAAAAAATCAATCATAGCCTCAATCTACACCTGACAATCCACCTAGTAGAAACACCACAAAATGATGATCAACACATTTTTTTCTAGTTTCTAATTTATTTACAGATAGTACTAAGGCCTTTGTTAATGAATGTATTATTGATAACCTTGATGAATTAAAAGCATGGGAGTATAGGGAAAAAGTATTTATACAAGAAATAAATGCATGTTTTCACAACCACAACCATTGCAATCAATTATATGCAATGGTTGAACATTAACATGCAAAAATTGATGTTTTATTAAACCAGGTAGTTTTTGATACTATTTTAGTGAGTAACAACTTTAATAATAATGTTTTCAATATAATGTTAAATAGGCTTGAGAATTTGAAAGCAGAATTCCAAACATACTACAAAAAATGGAGAAAAAATAAAATCCTTATGGATATCGCAAATATAGAAAAAGAAAAAGCTGTGGTAAGTTTTTGTTTATTATTTTTTTCAATAAAAGTTATTTAATAATTTTTAACTAATTAACATTTTTTGCTCATTTACAGTCAAAATATAATAATTTGAAGAATCAATTTGTTGTCCTTACATGCATTTGAAGACTGCACACAAAAGTATATCTGTAACCATTGCTTTCAAGGAAAAACTTGTTTTAATGAACAAGCAAAATAATACATTGAAGAAAATCATTAAAGAACACGACTTGGACCCTGAAATCTTGTTTAAAGATAAATCTGAAAAGGACCCTTCCTTGCTATGACCTTGATATGTTGCTATAGATGAAAGTGTTAGAATAATTAATTTATCCTAGCTTATATGTAATAAATGTCACATGGTGTAGTTACACCTTTGAATGACATGTAGAGTAGGTTAGTTAAGTGTGTTATTTCCTATGTGTGATTAGTTATATTGTGAGGCTTAATCACCTATAAATTAGGAAATTTAATCTCACTTGACATATAAATAAACACCTCTTGTAGTGCTTTTGTTAATGCAATTACTTTCCATCTTTCATTTGGTATTAGAGTAAGTTATCCTGAGGAGGTTTCAAAGTGGTGGAAAAAAGGTAGAGATTGAGAGGATGTTTGTGTTAGTCTTGATAGCAACACGCTGCTCTAATTTCTGCCATCCCATGCTGAATCTCTGATAAATTGTGAAATAAAAAAATTAAAATTTTAATTGATGGTTTGATTATTAAAATTTCAATTGTTTATTAAATTTGCATTGAAAGGCCAATCTATAATTTTTATGTTTATCACACACATATTTTTGGATCTAAGATCTATATTTAGATAGGTTCTTTGAATTATTTTTCAATAAGATCCAATAAGATCCACTCCCCTACCAACCTAATCATCCTTGACATCTCCATATTCATTTGGTGGAGGTAGTTTGAAGATCAATGTGCAAAGGACATAGCTGAATATATTTAGGCATCATTTTTCATTAATGATCTATGGAATTTAGCACTGAAATACTGAGGCATTGGAATAGGTTATTATACCAAGGTATTGGAATATTCAGAGTTTTCGATGTTAGATAAAGACCATCTCTAAGATAAAATCTGTATCCTTCCATGGTGCCATTTGACCAATAGTGTTCATCAACCTACAACCAACCAAAGTATTCTTCCATCATTCCAATCACCCACTAGTCTCCTCTGCATTACCTCTTTGGTCAACAGCTTGCCAAAGACTCCTTATTCTGGTTCATCCAAACACCTACAAATAAACTTGGTAGTAGATCAAATTGAGTAGCCAACTCATTCATTGGTAGCAGATCAACCTTTTGAGTAGCTAGATTAGTCAGATTTGAGCATTAATGACATCTAGCAAGATCAAATTTCCCATATCCCTTCATCCTCCATATTTCATTGTGTAGATCTAACCTGATGTGAGTGTGGTAGAATAAAACAATTTGGCATTGATTACCAAACATGCTCCAAGCCGTTCCTTTCTTCCATTCAGGTTCACGTAGTTTTTTTTAAATTCTATTTTTAATTATATATTATGGCTAAATCAATTTATTATATTATTATATAATTTTAAATCCATATATTTATCCAAGAGGAGTGATTTTTTAATTGGGCTAAATTTATTGGATGGGGCTATCCTGTTTATGAGAAGAATAAAAGAAAGGTCATTTACATTTTGAAAATTATCATTTGATAAACTTCATTGGTGAAATTTTAAAATGGAAAGTGAATATTGTAAGGTGAAAAACCAATTTTTTTAAACAGTGAATTGTCTAGCCCAAGAGGTTCTTTTGACAAGACAGGGTATTTTTTCTGCAATTATAAAGACCAAAAAAAGGGGAAGATTTTCTTTTTTCACCCCCTTCAAATCATGTTGCAATGGGAAAATTAAGTTGTAAGCTCCTTGGACGCATATTGGTTGAAATCGATGACAAAATTCCTTAGTTTTCCATTGCATTCCAAGATGCATTTTTGGCAATGTTTGACGTGCTTTATGTGCTTGTGTGTGATGTCATTTCATTATGTTTGTGAATTTGTAACTTCTATTTCCAAACATATTTTTTTACACTTACAACTCACTTGTAATTTCTTGTCATACACAAATTTGCATTTCACAATGTCTAGTTCTGTACCTCATTTTATGCTCCTTGACAGATAATTGCTTCATAATGACAACCACGTTGCTTGGAAAACAAAAGTGCAAACATATTTAAACTTTGAAGATATTTGGTTAGTTGTAGAAGGCACATGGGTCAAACATACAAAAAATGTTGATCAATAGAAGAAATATGACAAAGTTAATAAAAATGCTAAGTTAATAATCATGTTTAGAGTTTCAAATGAGGTACAGCTTCATATCCGAAGTGTTACAAATACAAAAGATACTTGGCATAAAATTAAACTAGTATATGAAGCTAAGAATCAAAATCAAATCTTGCATCTTCAGATCCAATTGCACACTCTCAAGCTCAAATCAGATGAAAAAGTAGAAACATTCCTTAAAATGGTTACAACTTTGTGGGCTTCTCTTCAATCTTTGGGAAAACTAGTGATAGATGATTCTTTGGTCCCTATAGTCCTTAGAGCACTGCCCCCTGTATACCGGATCTTTATGACCAATTTATCACAGGAAAAAGACCAACCTTTGAAGTGTTGGTTAATTTGTTGTAATAAGAAGAAACTTTGCATAATTCGAAGGAAGTAGAGGATGAGCATGTAATCACATCAAATCAAAAGGGGAATAAACCTATGAAGGCTATAAAATAATATCCAAAGCAAAATCATCAACAAAACTAATAAGGGAATAAATCACATTTGTTTAGAGCATGTTGAGTTTATGGAAGACAAGGACATGACTTAAACCATTGTTGGTACAACACATTTCAAAAGGGCTCATCAAGTAAGAAGCCTTCTTACAAAAATTCACCATAAATAAAAAAGAAGCAACCACAATAAAAAAATAGATGGAAATAGAAAAATTCCAAGCCTAAATAACATGGAAATGTTGCTGAAGAATATGATTCTTCAAATGAGGAATATGGTTTAGCTACTCAAACACACGAGTCTACCAATTAGCCAAGTGTAATTTGGTATGTTTAATCAAGATCAACCAGACAGATGACAGGGAGAAAAGAATGGTTTTCTACATTGACCAAAATAGAATCAAAGGGAAATGTATCACTTGGATATGATACCTCATATATAGTACAAGGCAGTGATGACATCAAACTTCAACTTAGAAATAGAAATTATAACATTTCAAATGTTCTTTATGTTCTAAGACTCACAAAAAAATTGTTGTTTGCTAATCAGCTACTTGACCACAACCTCATGGTTGAATTTGATCGCCAAAATGGTCAAAATTTTTGCCACATCAAAGACAAGTCTAGGCAATTGAAAGTGATTTCCAAGGATTACAACATTGGCAAAATGTGCTTGATTTTTTTCAAAATGATCATCAAACACTTGTGGTCAAATATATAGAACTAGGCAACTTATGGGACAAAGGATATAAACACTTAAGAAAACATGATATGGTTTGTGGTCTTCCCAAACTCGAGCAATATTTTGATGGGTAAGTGCACACATTTGGAGGACAAAAAAGGGCCTACTCATGGATATGATTTTTTTGAAATTTTAGAAATGTGAACTTCTGTAGATAATTTGAGATGGCTACACTCAAAATTTGAATATGGTATGAAAATATGAATTATAGAATTTCAAGTCTAATTTCTAAAAAACTATTTTTTTTATATAAAAATGGCTAAGTATAAGTAAGTCAAACATCTAAAATTTAAAGAGGATCTCCTATTGTTTTTAAGAAAACATAGTAGATAGATGGCCGTGCGACCCACCATTTTTTAAGCATCGTTAAATATTGTTTGAAACCATTTTGTGAATATTTAGATAAGATCTTCTAGTGTGTTACAAACTTTTTTTATATATTTTTTCAATATATATATATATATTTGTTATTAATTTTTCAATTAAATAGATACTGAAAATTGACAAAAAAATGGATAACCGGTTGTGTGGTCCACCCTAACTACCTCAAAAAAAAAATTTATTTTTATGAATTGTGTATAATTAGGCCTAATTTTTTACCATATAATTTGTTTTGCGCTTGGATAAATGATTTTTTTTATATAAACATGAATAGGCATGTATAGGTGTGGCATGTAGTGATCTAAAAAAGGTGTTGTTAGAAATAAATATAGTTTGAATCCTTAAGATAGCCTAAAAATTATAAAAATCATATATTTAGAAAGAGGACAATGTGCTCATCATGATGGTAATAATTTTTTTATTTTTGATGTTGAAATCCATAGTTTATTTGGAAATTGAATTTGAAATTTATTGGTTCTTCTTAAAAGTCTCAGTCTTGACTGTAGATGCACAGTCACAAGCCTTTGGCCCAGAAATCTAAGTCATTTTTGACCCTAAAGGCTCAATTTGAAATTCAAATTCAAATAATGCATATGCACTATAAAATACATAGACACTATATAATGCGTACATGTTATATAATGTATTATATAATGCATACGTGTTGCTTTATCATAAGACCAAAACCATCTCCACAAGCATGTGAGAGTTACACATGCAGCCAACTTTAGCCATAAGATTTTATTTAATACTGTAAATGTTATGTATAAGTTTACATTTATATTGTTACATTTATTTTATTATACTTTAAATTTATTTTAGTAAATATAAGAAATTAGGGTCACTTAGTATCTGATAGAGTTGGTCTCATAGTTACACACCTTACGATGTGAGAAATGGTTTTTCAAAATTCAATCATGTCAGTACTTAGGCATTTTTAGGGTCTAAGTATTAAACATAAGGATTTTAAGACATAACTTTTGCAATTAATATCCAATTTTAGTAAATATATAGTCATTTTTTATGTTTTTATGCTTTCTAGATTAATTCTTGATATTACTAGGAGTCTTAGGTTTATCAAAATTGAAGTTTTTAAACCACTCACTTTGAAATTGATGCAAAGTGGTGTGATTGGGGTAGCATACGTCATACTGATAACCTGCACACATCAAATAAACACTTTGTGTTAATTTCACTTGTTCATCATCCCTCCCTCATCCTTGATCACTTCCTACTCATGCCTCATCACCCCTAATCACTCTCCCATCATTATTAATTATCCCTAATCACTCCCTCATTAACCCTCACTTTCCCTAGTCATATATAGTCACTCCCTCATGATCCCTAATTACTCCCTTATTGACCCTCATTATGCCTCATCATCCATAATAACTCAATCCTTGTCCTTCTTCATCCCTCATCATTCCATCATTTACCCTCACCATACCTCATAATCTTTAATCAATCCCTCATTGTCCCTAATCACTCCTTCATTGGCTCTCACCATCTCTCACCATCCCTCACCATCCCTAATCACTTCCTCATTGGCCTTTACCATCCCTATTCACTGCTTCATCATCCATAATAAATCCCTCCTCATCCCTCATTATATTTAATCATTCTCTTATTGAACATCACCATTCCTCATCATTTATAATCACTCCCTCATTTCCCCTCACCATCCCTCATGATGTAGAGCCCTATTGCATACTCTACTTGTCCAATCTCTTTGCCAATATCCACCTAACTTTCACTTTGTCTTTTCTTACTTTATATCTATCTTTGGACCTTGCATATATTCCAAATTCACATCTTCATTTTATTTATTTAATTTATTCTCCACCTTTATTTGGATTATCTCACTAAACTCTTCAATCTATTCTCCTTAGTCAATGCATTCAATCTCTCTTACTTTGAGACTATCCCCCTTACTAGTCTTTATAGTTTATAACAACTTGGATCAAATCTTGTCTCCAGTTACTTAGGCTTTAATATGGATATGATAAACTTCCTTCCACTCCTTTGAGTTCTCTCTAACTTCTTATCAACCCTACTTATCTTCTCAACACAATCCTCATATCATACACTACCTCTTACTTTGTCATAAAATCTTATTATATGAATTCAAATCATCAAATCAACCTCATTTATGGATACCCTATAACATATCCCATCTCTTCATAAAGTTACAGGCTTTGGTTCAACTATTTGATAACTTCTTTTGGCTCTTTCTCTATTGAATTAGGTCTTTACATTTCCTTTTGTCCTGTCTACCACACAGTCCTCCCTCATCCATACTTATCCATACTTACACAACTTAAAAAAACTATATTAACTTTTGTGAATGTTTAACTCAAAATTTTCACCAAATTTCATGAATTATTGATAATTACAACTCCTAAAAACTGTCTTTGAAAGTAAAAACCCTAATACAGGGTTTGGATTGGTTTTATAGACTTGAGAAGGGTCAAAATGAGATTTCAATTTTCCAAAGGCATTTATAATGACTTTGACTATTGTATTAGGTATGATTTGACCCTATGCACATTTTACAAGTGTTATATTTCCATTTTTAAGCTACACTAGATCGACTTAACAAAATTTGAATAGATTGTGTACTCAATCACATGTCTATAGTAACCCAAGAAGAGATTATTTGTTCTAATTAATTCCAAAAAGGGTTCTAAATAAACATGAAGGTTAAAAATCCTCTGCACAATGTTTACACACTTTTAAAAATCAATACCTTCGATTTATAACACTCAAATTTCTAATTTTATTGAGATACCACTTTGACTGTGTTAAGTTTCTTGATGACTGTAGGATTGAAACCAATTTGGAAGGCACAAAAACCTAAAAAATGACTATATGTTTACCAAAAATGGATATCAATCGCAAAAGTTATGTCCTAAAATCCCTAAGTTTAATACTTAAACCCTAAAAATGCCTAAGTACTGACCTGATTGGATTTTGAAAAACTATTTTTCACATCGTAAGGCATGCAACTGTAAGACCAACTCTATCAGATGCTGAGTGACCCTAAATTATTATATTTACTAAAATAAAATTAAAATATAAGAAAATAAATGTAACAATATAAATGTAAACTTATACTTCACATTATATAACACGTACGTGTTATTTGAATTTACACTAATGCGTATACATTATTATTTTCTCAATAACATGATCATATTATGGCTCGATAATTATCAATCCATAATTTAAATAACACAATCATGTTATTTAATAACATTATCGTGTTACCTAAAATGTCCATGGAATTGTCCCCCAACTCCATGCACATAACCTGATATATGTACCAGTTGCTTAGTACGAAAACAAAGAAGAGCTCACTTTGGAAAGACTGAATATTGATCACTTGGGAAGTTAGACTTGGTACACACCAATCTATGTGGACATTTTAATCTCAATCTTAGAGGATACAAATACTTTCTAGTTTTTGTTGATGATTACTCATGGAAAATGTGGGTATATTTATTGAAGACTAAGGATTAAGATTTTCAAGTCTTCAAAGAATTTAAAGCCACATTTGAAAATGAAACTAGTAGGAAAATCAATACCCTCAACTCAGATCATGGGGGAAATACACCAATAAAGAATTCTTTGCCTATCTCAGTGTGAATTGAACCAGTCAATAATTGATAGCTCCATATTCACCTCAGTAGAATGGAGTTATATAATAGTATAATAAAGTTAATATAGAAATGTTTTACAACATGGTTGAGGATGCGAAATTGCCTAATACATATTGGGAAAAAACTTATCACATTGCAGCCTACTTGTTGAATAGGTCACCCACCAAAGCTCTTGATGGAATCACACCACATAAAACTTGGATAGGGAATAAACCAAAGGTTACTCTCCTTTAGGTTTTTGGTTACAAGGCATACACACATGTTCTTAATAATAAAATGAATAAGTTGGATAAGAAAATAAAAAAATGTATTTTTGTGGGATACAATGCACAATCAAAAGCATACAGGCTCCTTGATCCAGAAACAAAGAAGGTACTAATCAATAGAGATGTAGTGTTTGGTGAAAAGAGTGGAATAAATCCACCCTCTACATAGGAAAATGATACAGGGAAAATCCCTATAATATTTTTAGATAGTGATGGTGAAGGTGAAAAGGAAGATAGTCAAATAAAACCTCCAACACCACCACCTATAATTCAATTATGCCCAAGTGGTATACAAGTACTATATGAGATGTTAACTTGAATGGAATACCTGATAAATCCACTTCAAGACTGAGGACTTAAAGTATGGCTCAAGAAGAGGCTAATATGGATCTTATGATTATTATTAAATAAGCTTATGAACCCTCAATAGTAATAGAAGCCCTATAGTCAAAACCTTGGAAAGATGCTATAGATGTAAAATATCAATCACTGATAAAGAATAACACTTGGAAGCATATTGATATTCCACCAGGGAAGAATCCTATAGGGTGAAAATTGGTATTTAATACCAAGTATAAAGTAGATGGAAATATTTATAAGGACAAGTCAAGGATTGCTGCAAATGGGTATGCTCAGAAAGAAGGCATTGACTATGAGGAAACTTTTGCTTCCACAACTAAGATAAAGACTATAAAAATGGTTTTTGCTATGGTTTCACAGTTTGATGGAAATTCCATCATATAGATGTAAAAAGTACCTTTCTCAATGGAGATTTTCAAGAAGAAGTCTACATGACTCAACCTTAAGGATTTATGGTACCTGATCTAGAATAGAAGGTGTGTAGGCTTATCAAATCTCTCTATGGGATAAAATAGGCTCCCCAAGCTTGGTACATCAAGATTGATGAGTATCTCATACAACATGGATTCAATAGGAGTCCATATGATCCTAACCTCTACCTCAAATAACATGGTGGGGAGGTTGTTATAGTGATTTTTTATGTCGATGATCTAGTCATCACTAATAACATAGTAAATATGATCAATGCAATAAAGAATGATCTCAAATAATCATTTGACATGATAGATCTCAAGATGATAAACTATTGTCTTAGTTTAGAGGTATGATAGAAGGAACATCACATTTTTGTTTCATAAATGAAGTATACCAAGATAACACTTGAGAAATTTAGGATGATGGATTGGAAGCCTATTGCAATACCTATGGAGATAAAACTTCAGTTGTCTTGTACAGATCCATCACCAAAAGTAAATGCAACTCTCTATCAATAGTTGATTGGGAGTCTCATTTACTTGATATATACTAGGCTAGATATTAGCTATGTTGTCAACTATCTTTCTCGGTTCATGTAGGAACCAAAGGTGATACATTGGAAATCAGTAAAGTGGGTATTGAGATACATTAGAGGTATAGTTGAGTATGGCCTAGAGTACAATAAGAATGATGAGTTATTATTGATAGGATACATGGATGCATATCACGCAAATTGTATTGATTATAGGAATTTTACTTCTAGATTTGTGCTCTTTCTAAATCTAGTCCAATTTTATGGGGAAGTAAGAAGTATACTTGTGTTTCTAGATCTTCTACTAGGGCAGAATATTGCATTGTAATAGGATTTGTCTATGAAGTGATATTGATATGTCACATTATTTTAGGACTTGGAGTTCTATATACTCAATGTATAATTCTGTATTTTGATAATTAGGGTGTTCTACATATTATTCGCAATCCAGTGTTTCATGAGAGAACCAAACACATCGAGGTTCAGATTCATTTCATATGTGAACATGTTGAAAACACAACATACAACTCTATTATTTACCCATTTAGGATCAGTGCATAGATGTCTTCACAAAGTCACTTGCATGTAATAATTTTGAGGCATTAAAAAATTCTCTCTTTTTCTCTTCAGGATATAATCAATTAAGGCGGGCAATGTTATAATAATTAATTTATCCTAGTCTGTGTAATAAATGTCACATGGTGTAGTTACACCTTTGATTGACATGTAACATAAGTTAGTTAAGTGTGTTATTTCTTATGTGTGATTAGTTACATTATGAGACTTAATCACCTACAAATTAGGAGATTTAATTTCACTTGTTGATGTATACATAATCACCTCTTGTAGTTCTCTTGTTAATGCTATTAATCTTCGTATTTCAAATATCAATACCGTGACAAAAAATCTTATAGAGTCAAGGATCCTTTTAGAGGCCATTAATTATAGTCAAGTGGATGTTTAAACTAGTTAGGGAATGGTGATAGACACCCAAGTGTTTGAAAAACAATGAAATTCTTATTTGGTATTATATTATGTTTTTATTTTGGAAAATAATGAAATTTCTATTGGAGTTGATCCTAAATAATATATTCTACAATTTTGGCTTCTATACTTGTATTGTTTATTTCTATGGATGTGCATCACTTTTTTTTGTTTGAATCAATAAAATGTTTTAAGACTTTGGAATTTTAGTGGCTGATTATGCAATAATGTTTAATAAATTAATGAAGTTTCAATTGGTTTATTGCAAGGCTCAATATTATTTATTTTGATTTAAGAATGTGAATTTTGTTTAAAGTTGTAAAAATTAAAAAGAACATAATACAGTAAGTATTATTTTTTTAGAACTTACTATTTTAGAATGTTATATATTACAATTAAAAAGTACGTGCAAAATTAAAAAATTCATAAATGAAAAATACTTTTAAATAAATCAATTATAAATAAAAAATAGTGTTAAAGAAATCAATTATAAATAGAAAATACTATTAAATAAACAAAATATATTTATCACATAACTGCATGTAACTCAAAAGATTTCAAATACATACAAACTAAAATTTAGCTGGCTTCCTTGACCTTCTAATTGTCCATGTTCTCTTCTTTTGCACACATTTTCAGTGTTTTTTTCAACTGAAGATTGTGTTGGCTAAGTAGAAATATCATCTGGTGGTGTTGAGTACTCATTATCTACATCTATGATGATGTCCTCCAGTTTGCTTTTCCTTTAATTCTATGAGGGCATTTTATACTTGGGGGCATCTTCCAATGGAGGCATATCTTCAAAAGGGTTATCAATGGGTTCTGCTTGCAAAATGGGTATAGATCTTATAATTATTATTAAAAATTTGTCCTTAATATGAAAGTGTAAATAATTAAAAATACAATAAATCATATAATATTTAGTACCTTTGTTTGGAATTTAATATCTAGGGATGTCTTCAAGTGGAGGCATGTCTTCAAAACTATTATCATTGGGTTATGCATGAAAAATTGTTGTAGACTAATTATTAATAAATATTGTAATAAAAGTGCAAATAAATAATAGAATAATAAATCAAATAATATTTAGTACCTCTGTCTCATATTTCATACCTAGGTACATCTTCCAATAGAGGCATATCTTTGATCGTATTATCATTAGATTTTGCATGCAAAATGGTTGTAAATATTAATTATTATTAAACCCTAATAGTAATGAATAAATAATAACAATTTATAAATTAATATTTATACATGTGTTTACCCTTTGGCTGAAACAAGATAATAGATTTTTCTATTTTTTAGATTTTCTTGAAGCTTTAACATTCTCCAACTATATAATGAAGTTATTCGACTGCATTTTACAATTGTATGACTATATAATGTTGTCAGCCAATTACACTATGTAGTGATCCAATTACACTATGTAGTCATCTGACTACATGATGTAGTCATCTGAATACATGGCACAATCATTTAACTACATCTTGTAGTCATCTGATTGTGCCATGCAATCATCTAACTACACCTTGTAGTCATCCAACTACATACTACAATCATCCAAATACATGGCACAATCATCTACCTACAAAGCATGGATATCCAATTGTATGGTGTAATCATCCAACACTTCTTGTTATCATCTATAACCTTCTTATTATCACCCATTACCTAGTTTCTATCACCTGGATATTGGTTACAGAAGCATGACAATAGATATCAGTGCTTGAGATAGTTTGTAGTTGAGGAGTAAATACCATATATAGTGGTGAATACCCCCAATTTGAATTTCTTGGTACTAACGATATACATTTATAAGGGGAAATTTATTTTAAAAAGTAGGTGAGCTAACCCTTAAATTTAAATTCTACCCTACAATTTAGGTGATCCTGTGCTATCAGCTACCCCACAAAATTATCAAATGTTGAGTCCAAAAAATGAAATATTCACAAATTAATGAAGATTCACCACTAAAAAAATCCATGATGTCTAGGCATTTACATATAAATGTCTAAGAACCAATAAGTGGATTGGAATGGCTTCTTTTTAAACAATACCAAAAGGATGAATATCCTAACATTGTTTAGATGCAATATTGTTGTGTGTATGCATTGATATATTTCATCTTTATCTTTTACTAGTGATCTCTCTTGTAGAAATCATTAATTCATCAATCTACATGATTACACATCTTAAGGAGTGCACCGAGAACGAGGTGGGGTTATATTTTAGTGCTTTACAAGAGATGTTTGTAGACTATTTTATAGTTCTTTCACCACTATCAATCTAGCCTCCATTTTTTTCCCTTATTCCTTCTTGATCTCCTTTTATCCAGTTATCTAGCTTTATTATATTTCCTAATCCATTAGCATTGTAGATATAGTTACTTCTAACCTATTTATCCCTATATTATATCAACATGATTGATATAGTTATGAGTTTACCCGTGTCTTCTATACTATATCATAATTGACAATATAATATTAGGTTGGCTGATATCATTCTAATTTATCGATTTAGATTGGTACTGCCAACTTAGAGTCATAAATGATGTCAAGGTTTGAATTCATATATATAGGGGTCATAAATATCATTCCCAACACATAAAACTCACATGCTCCACTTGTACTCACATTTATTCCCTTAAGTAGTAAAAAGATGTGTTATAGGATATAAACTTATTCCTGTTAAGATCAATTCTTGCTCAAGGTCATTGAAGCTCAATAAGGAGTTGAACCAAGGTGTGCCCTAGTATTTGGAGTTTCTAACTAAGGACATCTAGGTCTTTATCCTTGACATTTGAGGTCTTCACCTACAACATCTCTTTCAAAGTGCCACTAGATCCAAAGGGGGAGATTGATGCACTAACAAAGATAATCTAAGATAAGTATCTCTATCCCTATTCTATTTCCCCTAATTTAATTAGTAAATGTATATGTTCTGCTTATTATTAGAGTATAATGTATGTTGATGTCCTTTCTTAGGTTATATTTTTTCTGCATAAGTTGGTGTAGTATAGGTTACTTAGGCTTGCCATTACAATTATAATTTAGGACTTAATCTAGGACACATTTACCTAGACTACATTACAATCATCCTTTATGGAATTTATAAATTGTTTAATTTAGTTTACCATCTTGGATCTAGGCTACCATCATTTGTCAATTTCTTGCATGTGGTTTCCTTAATGTATATTTTGATTGTTATACTAATAATCTTAGCCACATACATTCTAGCTAATTTGATGTGAATCCTATTCCACCGTTGGTTGGATTGTCTTCACATTTACATATCTAGCTCCTTAGAACTTTTGGTTTGACAAATATCACTTATCAAACCCCATTTCATATCCCTCTAGTCTTATGATTTTACCAACATACCTTATTTTCCAAATATTTTTAGAGGCATTTAGTTTTGGCCAAGTGCAACACTTTTTTGATAATTTTATTGATAAAACCAACTAATATTTTTAAAAATCTATACCAACAATCCTAATATTATGAAATTAACCAATAACCATAAGGATTATAAACAACTTACCACTTTTATCTTTTATTTTTTTCTCAAGATCACTTTTCTAATGATTGTAGTATGGATTCCACTATATCTAAGTGTTATGAGCCATACAAAAATCCCAAAAATCCTTGGAAAGCTAAGGTACTCAAAACCCAAAAATTTATGGGCAAATAGAAATGTGACCCAGAATATACAACTGAGATGCAAACTTTTATCCAAGAGCATCTCAAGCATATGGAGAAAGGATTCTGCAATTGTTTATCATATCATGATAAAATTTTTACAAATATGTCTCCTTCCCTTATGTATAAATTTTCTAATAGGACTTGGGGCAAATCAAATTTTGACTTCCCCTCTCTCCTATACATCTACCATGCCTAGTCTGGAAACTACCATAGTAGGTCTTAGATTTGGTGGTCCTATCCAAATCACTCATAATAATATCAATATAAATTTTACATCCAATGATTCTCACCATAACACTCAAGCTCCTACATCAAACCAAAATGTAGATAATCCTAAACAAGTAATATTACAAGTCATAAAATGAATGGCTAATATGTAAGCTTCCAACAACACCCAAATGCTACAATTTCAAAATAAACTTATGAAAATAAAATCAAAACTTCAACATGTTCAATGGGTATGCCAAATCAAAATCCCTTGCACCCCCTCTTAGAAATCATAGTGGAAATTATTAATGTAGGTTTTTTATTTCATTTTATGGTTTTTCCTACACATGTATTTATATTACTTAGATGTATTATTGGGGTCACTTAGGTGTAATAATGAGTTAATTTATATGGACATACAAATGTATAATTTTTAGTCAAACTAGTTTGTGTGTACGCACTTGTCGTTTACTAATCAATGTTGACATCTTGCACATGGTGCTTACCATCCATTTAAAAACTGATCTATCTTCACAACGATAAATGTAGATGGATTTATGCTTCTCTTTTCGTATTTATATACCTTTCCTCAATGATATTATCATATATTTTGAATACAAGCTATTATTATACTCATTTTTAATTCCTCTCTTGTAATATGATGTTTAGTGTGTTTGAATTCTACTAGTTCTCAATCCTAGATCATGACCCATTCTGACATGGTATCATAATGGGTTCTTTTAAATGAACAAATTATTTTGTTGTAATGTATTTTAGAGTATTGACTATTTGAGTTTGTATAATATAGATCCTCAATTCTTTGAGTATGTTCTTCTCTCACATCCTTGTATAATTTGAAGAAACATAAAAGAATGAGGAATAAGGTCTTTGTATAAGTGGTTGTGTAGGTCACTTATTAGCCTATGTGTTTTTGATAAAAAAAACAATGCCATTGAGTTTGGAAGGCCCAAAAATGTTAGGATCACCTACTAATTTGTTGAAAATGGAGATTTTATAAAAACTCATTTTTTATAGATTTTTGGGTTAATGCAGGATAAATATGTACTATTCATTATATAATTTTGGATGAGCTGCAATTATTTTTCAAAAGGCCATATTTATGGGGTTTTATAGAAAAATACTTGGTTTATTACCTTTTTTGGTTGTATGTATAGACATGTGTGACCTCAATTTATGTGCATCAATGTAATGTGTGTTTATGCACTATGGACCACATAAGGGTTTATGTGCTCTATCTTGATGACCTCTATTGATCACTCTATCATTGTGTGTATTTTCACAATGGTGGATACTACACTATACATGAAATCTATGACCTCTATTGGTCACTTTTTTAATGTGTGTATTGAGCAATGGTAGATACTACACTGTACTATGAACTTTGATTACCTCAATTATCTCTACTTGTACATAATATTGTAATTGCACACTTACGATCTTTACTATGCTGATCTATTCCTACTATACACTATGCATCATTTATAACTTTTAATTGATTTTAGTGTCTAAACCTATGTGGACTAATCAGTATCTACGCTCTCATATGTATCTAAACCTACATAGTTTATGAAATGTGGATGATGTGTACATGTGGATGACTTATAACAACAATGCATATATTTGTATGCAATGACATATAGTTATGCATCCATACATGTATGGTGTACACTATGTATTCCATAATAAAATTTAGGACATGTGGTTAACACCTTCATTATCCCTAAAAAATTTGTCCCCACTCATGACGTCATGTTTGACATGTTTGGAAGGAAAATCACAGAACAACATCAACCACTTTCCAAAGCCTATCCCCTAGTCACATGGTAGTTTAGCCCATGATCACAACCGATCCAAAAGGGATAAATAGTTTTTAAGGCTTTATTTTATATAAAAAAATGTGCAAATGAAAAAAATTACATAACTTTTCAAAACCTAAATTTATTTGTACAAGAATTAAGGAAGAACTTGTAAAGCATACAACTTTCTTTAGTAAGGTCATTTTGAGGTGTATTTTTTTTTGAAAGTATGTATTTTTTTGAGTTATTTGGATTAGTGTTATTTTCATGTTCTTGTTTGGTTGGTATGAGATACTTTAATCCCTTGTTAAAAATGATATATGTACTAAATATAAATTGCTAATTATATATGCACTAAAAAGTGCCAATTGTATATGTATTAAAATATATAGTGTCAAACCTCTGTAATCTTGGGGGATTATTATTGATATATTTAGGGGGATTATTTTTTGACTTTTTTTCTCTCATTCACTTTAATTTATAAAAATATCCTTCTTTCATTGCATTATGGATTGTAATTTGCCTCTGCTTATCACACCATATCATTATCATGAGTGGAAATCCAAAGTAAAAATATTTTTGAGTGAGGGTTTAAAAAAATATATTATGGGTGTTAAAATTGAACCAACACTAGATGAAAAAAATACTAACTGGATCAACCCATGTGATGAGGCCTATGGTCTAATCTATTTGTCTGTACCTCTCAACTTATTCTTTCACATTGAATCTACAAAATCACCAAATGAGGTTTAGACCATTTTAGAAGAACTCTTTGGGAAATAGGATGTAATAATAGGTCATGAGATATAGAATTAGCTAATTATTTAAGATTCACTTAAGTTTTAATTGAAATTATGTGGCATAGAGAAAAAGGATGAACAATTGATCCTTTCAATTCTTGCTAAGTTGGGACCTGACTATTCTATTTTCATCTCTACCTTCCATGATACTAAGAGTGTCCTAGGAGCTACATAGACCATGCCATCCTTAGATGATTTTTTGAAGGCTTGACTAGGGAAAAAGATAAAATTATTTATATGGGCACATTAACATTGAAGTCCTCTTAGTCTGATTCCCTAATTATTAGTCATGAAAAACACAAGGATTCAAATTGTAAGGATAAAAAATAAAATAATAAGGACTATGAGAAAAATAAGGGTCATAAAACTTATGATATGTACCAAAAAATGACTAAGACCTCATATTCAGATGTCAAACTTAAGATATAGAAGGTCAAATGTGCATATTGTGAGAGAATTGGGCATGATGAACATAAATGTATGAAGAAATAAATAGATCACTTAATAAAAATTCTTGAGAATAATAATATATGTATCCTTGAGTCTTATTTATCCATAAATTTAGATAATGGGGTATCTAAGGTTAAGGAGATTATACTAAACTTTACATAAGGGTGGTGAACTAATCTAATAAGCAAGCTATATACACATAATATTTTCAAGTTTTATCAAATACTGATGCTTTACATCTTGTAGGAACTCATCGAGGCTAAATCTCTCTAAGTTCACACCCTAAAGGGTGCACCAAGAAAGGGGTGGGTAGACCATTGGTGCTTCATAGGATTTTTGTCCCTTATTACCACTTATTTCCAATCCAACTATCTCCTAAAACCATTCCCTAAGCTATTACTCCTCTTTTACATACTCCTCCAGTCTTTTCCTAGTTTCCATCCTTCTTTTCCTCACCTTATGTCCCTTTTGAGAGTCAACTGTACTTGGTCAATGGGGTTGACTCTATAAAATTTTTAGCCTTTGTTTATTGTACTAGGTCAACTAGGTCAACCCTATATAGTTTTAGGTGAAATTCACTTAGGGTCTAGGTTAACTCTTGGTTGACCTAGCCCATGACCTAGTGAATTCTTATCCTTAATTATACTAGGTCAACTGAGTCGAACATATTGACCAAAAATTTCAAAAGAGAAGGGTTATATCCATCTATATATATAATATCATTTCATCATTATTTCATAATCAATCAATCTAGAGTTATTATTTACTTACACTTATTTATAATCTGCTCTTCCACCATTCTACTTGAGGAGTATTAGCTTAGGGTTTCTACTTGGAAAATTTAGTCTTGTGGAGAAGTCTTAAATGTTTTAGCATTTATTAGTGATCCTTACAAACCACAACAACCTCTTTTAAAGCCCCTTTGGCCAAGGGAGAGATTGAGTCTCGATGGGTTCATCATTTAGGTAAGTATTATCTAACTTTACTCCTCTCCTTATTAGATAGAAGTAGCATAAGTATTGGATTCAAATAATATTAATATTATTATTCCATGTCTTAGGGTTTTACTCATATATAACTTAATTGAGATTTTCTTATATATGTTTATTTTGTTTACTAACCCCCATGTTGTGCCACAAGCTTTGGTGAGCACTAGATTAGATTTGCTTTTCTTGTTATTAGTTTAGTGAGATATCAAAACATAAGACTCCCTTAGGGTTATTACATGATTGTGCTTTATTGGAGGCTTTGGAACCCTCCCTAACATAGTGTATTATGGTAAGAGATCCCATAATTAGGTCTAACATATCCCCATATTATTTATGTTCTCGATTATCAAATGTGTCCCCAATTGAAAGTGTATGGTATGATCTATCTTATCTGAGTTAGAAGTGATTTATAGACATGATGCATTTATAATTACATACATTCTGGTGAACTTGATGTGAATCTAACCCTTTTAGATTTTATTTCACATTTTTCATTATTTTATCATTTTATTTTTATATATTTGCGATATTGGGTCGACATTGTCAACACAGTTCTAACTTCTATGCACAGGTTTAACATGTAGTCACACCAATACAACTCTTTTCTATTTATGTAGGTTTTTCATTATGTACAGGTTAGTAGGTCAATTTAGTCAACCCTATAAATTTGTAGTCATGTAATTCATACTACTAGGTTGACTTAGTTGACCTTGTATATTTTCATACATCCAGTTTAGGCTATTAGGTCGATGCTGTCGACCTTGTACATTTCCAAAATTCCAAAAAAAACATACTAGGTTGACTTAGTCGACCTTGTACATTTTAAAGCATCCAATTCAGGATACTAGGTTGACCCAATCAAACCTGTACATTTCCAAACTTCTAGAAAACATACTAGGTTGACCCTATTGATGTAGTACAATTTTTAGGTTTTCAAAAAATAGGATCTACAGAGTTAGGTTGACCTAAACACTTCTTAGGTTTTTAGTAAATAGGATCTATAAATCCAGGTTAACCCAATCGACACAGTTGGTAAAATTTACAAGTACAAATCAAGGTACTTCAATAACAATCTTAGTTTCCTCTGCATCCTCTAACCCACCATGATTCCATTCTATCCTTCTCTATCACTTCTAACATTTGTTACAATTTTGTTTTTCATAGTTTAAAATCTTTAAAACTACCCCTATATAGTCAACTAGGTCAACTCTATTAATGTAGTTCTATATTCTGTATTCTATTTGAAAAACTAGGTCTTCACTGTCGACATAGTTCATTTTTAGACCCTTGATTTTGTGGTAAAAAAATGACACTATCGACTCTATTTAGTATTATCTACATACACTATAATTTTAATCGACATCTTATTGTGTTTCAAAGTTAAAATTAATAATTATATGCTAGTGATTAGATCACACTTTCATTTCTTATTGTTTACATGCTTAGAATAGATCACATAGTCTAATTAGGTGGTTTTTAATATACCATTTAGTTGTACCATTTTCTCTTTTATACACACACTACCAAATCACAAAATCTTAAAATGCATTTTAATAATTGACTACCCAAGGTCCACCTACTTGGTTTTCAACACTTAGGGAGAAGCTGATTTGGTTTTTTGTCTAAGTATAAACACGTGGTTAATGGTATATATTGGCTAAGAACCTGACACCCTTATCACTTTGGTGTGTGAAGTGAGGGGGTAGGCCCTATACCAAGCCAATACCATTGCCAATACAGATCCCTTTCAACCTAAACATCCTAAAACCATTATTAGATTTCTTTCTAGTTATTTTCTTACATCCAACTCCCTATCACATTTTAAAATCATATTATAAATAATCTAACAACATTTAGGATGACCATTTAGTTAGCTTTTACTTTCCAAGTTGATTTCTTTCTCTTTGCTCAATTACATGTTGTATTGCAAAATCTTGCATTAGTTAGCATTGGTGCAAGGTTTTGTATTGTGTGCTTCAATTGGATCAACCTAATTGACCCAATTGATTATGTATTTATTTTAATTTCTTGATTTCAAAAGTAAAGTTTTCAAATCCTATTTTCTATACTAGATCGACCTTATTAACTATGTATAGTTTCCAAACCTTATTTTCTGTACTAGGTTAACCCTGTTAACTCTATTGGTTTCTAAACCTTATTTTTTGTACTAGGTCAACTCTGTCAAATTTGTATAATTTCCAAACCCTATTTTCTATACCAGGTCAATCCTATCAACTCTATACAATTTTTAGACCTTATTTTGTATACTAGGTTGACCCATTTGACTCTGTATCTTCTTCTGCTTTCTCTATCTGCCGACCCAATTCTCTACTTCTCTTTCTTAGCATTTTGTTCATTCCTTTCAAGTCACCATGAAATCTCCTATCATAATATTTTTGGATAGATTGAATCCATTTAGAAACTATATGTGATGTTCATTTCTCACTCTCTTTTCCTCCCAAGAGCACCATCATTCTTGGGGAACCTCTTCCCCTCCTTCCATGATCTATAACATGGTGCAAATCACACCTCAAGATGAAGTTTATGGGTCTGATATTTTTTATACGTACCAAGATACTTATCATCTTGAAAACCTTATAACTAATGTGGGATCAATTGACATAAGTTTAATCAATAATCCCACTAATAATCCATCTTCTAATAACCCTGTCCCTAATACTAATTCGGGGAGTGCTCCTACCAACACCAACCCACCTATTTATACAATTCAAATTCTTACACAAGTTATCCAAAAAATGAACATAATTTAAAACTCTAACACTAATCAAAATATGCAACTCCAACATTATTTGATTAATATGGCTAATCAACCTTTGACTATCCATCCTCAAGCTAATCCTAAATACATTCCTCTACCTCTTAGAGATGCCTCAGGCAATGTTATTCCTCAACCCATAATGAATAACAAGATGCTCAAAACTATTTAAAATGAGATTTTATCTCCCATAATTATGTCTATTGATATTGGTAAAATATCTCCAACTATCAATTATGATGGGACTAAAGACCCAGCCTCATTTCTCAAAGCCTTTGGAAATCTTTACAAAGAATGGATACAAACTAATAATTTTTCCACGACTAAACTCTTAGTCAAAAATTTCATTGGAAATATATTAGAATGGTACCACTAATTACCCCAAAATTCCATTTGTCAACTTGAATATTTGGTCAATCCTTTAGTTAAAGTGTTTCAACACAATTATCTTCCCAAAAATTATTTTAGCCACTTCTTAAATGCTAAGCAATCTCCCATTAAATCAGCTCATGAATTTATCAAAAGATGGAAATAATTGGCCCATAAAGCTGACCATAACATGACTAATGATAACTTGTTCAAAATCTTTAAAACTACTTCGAATCTTCTTCGATATAAGGTTAAAACCTTTGCTCTCCAAACACTTAATGAAGCTCTTGATCAAGCTAAATGTCAAGACTTTCTCATGAAGCAATTTAAACCTAATCCTAAACTTTTAAAAGGATATTTTCAAAAATATACCAATGATATCACTAGTAACACTCCATAAACCAAACCCAGAGTTACCAAAGCCAACATCCCTTCATAATTTCACACACCACGTTCTGTGCAACAAATGATACAATTTTACCACCCTTTAATCCTTTCACTTATCTTAACAATCCTCCTATGTGGTATGACCCTAATTAATTTTGTTGGTTCCATGTTGACATTTGTCATTCCCATAAATATTGTATAAGGCTCACTAAATTAGTTGTATTCTATATGCTTGGTGATTCATTTAATCATGAAGCCATGATCAACCTTTATCATCAAGAGTACACCACTGCTTCTCAAAAATGATAGGTTTCTAAGCTTCTATCTCAAATAACCAAAAATATTTTTTTAAATAGTCAACCAAATACCAAGGATGTTTGTGCCATTGATGTCGATTATGGTCAATATTATAACAATTCCCAATATGTTAACACTACCAAGGTCAACCATCATCCTAAGCCAAGTCACAAAGATCCTATTACCAAACCTAAAAATCCATCCTTAGAAGAACAACTTCTCAAGGATACTACAACCACTAATCTAGCTTCAGAATCCCATGAGGAACCATTTCCTCCTTCCTAACCTATAACCACATCTATTCCTTAAAAATATACTTTACCTCCTAAACCTTGTGTTGGTTCTTCTTCTAAACCTCATTAGAACTTTCTTGAAGAACTTAACTCTATGCTTTGTAAGATTTCACTCATGGAGTTGGTTCGTACTTCTCCTTATTATCACAATTTACTTATGCAACAATTACAAGAAATTGAAGATCCATCCTCTATAGATGAAGAAACACCTTCTATCGAAACTCAACCTATCAATGTAAATACAATTAAAACTATGTGTCCTTCTTCCAAGCCTTATATTGAATTTCTTGAAGAAGACATGATCAATGATGAAATTCTTTTGTCATTCTAATGATCTACCACTCTTTATTAAAATAACCATTAATACTACCCTATCCATAAAGTTCTAATTGATGAAGGCTCTGGTATTAATGTGACATCTTTGTGGCTTATCCAACAACTTGGTTATAACAAGGATCATCTCAAGCAAACCCATCTTACATGTCATGGTTTTGATAAGACTAATCAAAAGCCACCTGGTTGCATTTGGCTTCCACTAACCATTAGAGCTAAGACCATTCGAGCTAATATTATGGTCTTTGATTTACCCTTCACTTACAATATACTCCTTGGTCACCTATGGATTCATAGAATGAGGGCCATTGCTTCTTCTAATAGCCATTGTATTAAGTTTTTACATAATGGCAAGTGATATAAGCATTAGGCTGATCCTAACCCATGGAGTATTCAACTTCCTAATCCGAAATCTTAGCATCATATTCCTACCATTCCTAAGATCAATAGTGATCCTTTGCTTGAGTTCATCAACATTAATCCTCATTTACAAGTCACTCTTGTAGATTTTGATGATGATGAACCTAATGATTTTTAACATACTTGTAATACTACCAAGCTAATTCCCTATATTTTATAGTGGCTTCGTCCTTCTTTATTACCTTAGGACCATACTATTCCTCTTACTAATGAGATCATTGACTTTCCCCCTACATGTAATGCTCAGGAGCTTTCTTTACTTGAATATGCCTTCACTTACAATGATTCTAGAGTGACCAAATTATTTCAAGATCCTCTCATCATGTCTCCACGTATGTTTAATGATATTAGGATTTCACCTTCTAAAATGCCCCCTGATTCTCAAGCATGTACAATTTATCCAACATATGATGATAATAACATGATGGCCCAAGCTTAATCTCAAGACTTGGATGTCCAACATTATAAAAAAACCTTAGCTCAAATTCATGCTTTTAATCTAAATGTCCATACCATTTTTATGGATAGTGACTTCAATCCTGACGGTTATGTGCCTCTTACCAATTCTCTATTTCTTGATACTCCTTGGGTAGTAGAGCAAATTATACCTTCTGAACCTCTAGAAATTCCTACATCTTATTTACCACCTAGAGATCCAATTATTGCATTTGATCCTTCCCCTATCACCAAAACCAACGACACTCTAATCCCTTTTGATCCATCTACCTCTCATACTCTTGAGATTACACTAGATGTCAAGGCAACCACTATCCATCAATTACATTCTGAGTATGTTCACCATGGTAACCAAATTCTAGAAATTGAAGTAGATGTTGAGTATTATGGTCCTTCCCACCTTACCTAGTGACAAAGCTATTCTTGAAATACTTCATGCCCGAGAACCTCAACTTCCTTGATAACATCATAAAATTAGGAATTTTAAAATGAAAACCGCTTATTTCAACAAATTTATTGCTAGCACTGATCCCAAAACTAATCTAATTTCTTCTTTACCTAATGCACCATATCACTTCCAAGATGGTAATTCCATGCTTATAAAAAAAACAATTCTCATTGAGTATGGTACTCCATCCTGCCCTCGACCAATTACAGTTTCTTGTGAATTCTCACCTACCAAACATGATAATTTTAGCTTATTATTTAATAAATATCATGATATTTTCACATGGTCCTACGAAGACATGCTTGGTATTGACCTTAGTATTATGGTGCATAACATTATTACTTATCCTGATGTCAAGCATGTACATCAAAAACAAAGGAAATTTCCACCCAATGTTTCTACCTTATGTCACAAAGAAATCATAAAATTACTCAATGTTAAATTTATCAAACCAGTGGAATATTTTGAATGGATTTCTAACATTGTTTCCATTCAAAAAAAGGTCACTATGGTCATTCACATTTGTATTGATTTCTACAATCTTAACCTCGCTTGTCCTAGGGACAACTTTCCTTTACCTTCGATAGATGCCATTATTGATTCCATAAATAGTTATGAAATGTTATCTCTTATGGATGGATTCTCGAGCTACAATCAAATTCACATTACCCTCAAGGACCAACATAAAACCACTTTCACCATATAATTGGGTACCTATTGCTATGTAAAGAAGCCCTTTGGCCTAAAAAATCCCAGAGCCACTTCCTAATGAGCAATAACTCATATATTTCATGATCCTATCCACAAAATTGTTGAAACCTATGTGGATGATCTCATTTATAAATCTAAAATTCGTAAGACTCATCTTTATGATCTTGCTATCATATTTGATCACCTTCTTAAATACAGAGTTAGACTAAATCCTTACAAATGTGTTTTTGGTGTCACATCTAGAAAATTGTTAAGATTCCTAGTATCTCTCCACAACATCAATGTTGACCTAGCTAAGATTAGTGCTATCATCAACATGCCCATTCCTCATTCCATTCTTGAAATTCATACGTACTTAGGCAAACTTGGGGTAATTAGATGATTTGTCCCCAAAATGATGTACCATATCTACTCCATAAATTCACTTCTTAAGAAAGGTAATGCCTTAGAATGGATGTAAAATTGTCCAAAAGCCTTTGATAATATGAAAGAGTCATTGCTTCACCTGACTACACTTCATCCTCCTTCTAAAGATTGACCCTTGATCCTATACACTTCTTACACACCTATATCAGTTGGGGCAATGCTTGCCTAATAAAAGAATACTAGAAGAGAGTATGCCATTTATTACATTAGCTGAGGCCTCATGAATTATGAGACATGTTATACCAAAGTTGAATGCTATTACATCAGCATCTATTTCACAACTAAAAATCTTTGACACTACATGCTGTACTAAACCACTTATGTCATCATTCATTTTGACCCCCTTCATCACTTTTTCTCCAAATCATTTCTTCCTAGAGATACAATTGGCAAATGGATGGTCCTCCTTATGGAATTTGATCTCCACATTATGACTCAAAAATCTATCAAAGGATAGGTAATAACTAATCAACTTACCATAGCTCTAATGATAGTTACCAATCACCTTTAAGATAATCTTCCAAATGATAATATTCTCTATATTAAAGGTCTTAATCAAGCTATCTCTCTCAAAGTTACTTTCATAAATTTACCACTGATCTTGGAACAAATAATCTAGATGAATACACTATTCCCTCGATAGTACTAAACCTAAAGTAGTTATAGAAGAGCTAATTAATGTCAACTTACATGAGGATACTTGGACCCTTCACTTTGATGATGCTTAATTCCTTCAAGGAGTTAGGATAGGTTGCATTATTACAAGTCCTCTTGACAAAATCATACCTTTAGCTTTTCGATTCACCTTTAATGTCACCAACAATATGGCCAAATAGAAATCTCTAATCTTAGGCATGAGAGCTACTCTTGATTTAGACATTTAATACCTGCATACCTTAGGTGACTCTCAGCGTATTTGCCACCAAGTCAACGATGATTACTAATGCAAAAGTGAAAATATCATTACCTATCATCAAATTACAACCACTCTCATTAATGATTTCATCTCTTTCACTATTGAACATATTCCCTAAGATCAAAATTCCATTGCTAATTCCTTGGCTTCTTTAGCTTCTTTCTTTCATCCAACCAAGTTATTTTCAATTCCACTTTTCTTATAGAAATAAGAAAATCTCTGTCCTCTACTCAACCACCAGATTCATTTATCTACCACATTGAAGCTGTCACCATTCAATAAAGCCTATGGTATAAAGACATCATTAAATTTATAGAAAATTAAACTTATCCTCCTAACTTAGATTCTTATGAAAGGACTTGCATTCATAAATAAGCTTTTAAGTATGTATTTAGACATAACATCCTTTACTATTGTAATGATGAAGGTACTATTATAAGTTCAATTTGCACCTTTGGAGAGAATTCTTTAGGCTCACTCTAATTGAGCTATATAATAGGAACAACCCCAGGCCGTGGGTCACTTATGATGGGGTTGGACCTCTAGAGAAGGTCAGATTTCTCTTGATGATCACCTAGACTAATGCTAAACTAATGCTTCATAGGGGAAAGGGTTAAAAAGAAGAGAAGGGTTCTTAAGAAGGCTAAAAGGGTGATGCACCAAAGTTGAATGGATACTCATATAATCTAGACCTACTCAATATCATAGTTTCACTAATTGCATAAATGTTTCATAGAAGAGGTTCCGAGTAAAACAATAATCTAGACCTGTAAGTTAGTTTAAAAACACCTTTAAAGAGGCAAGTAGAAGGACAGTAAACTAGGAAGAATCTCCTTCACAAATTAACCATACACAAGTACACTAATCACTAATTAAAGATAAGAGATAGGCAAAGAGTTGATATTATTACTTTAAAATGTAGTTCTCACAACATTTTGATAGGGTTTAACCATATCAAATGAGCACACTTTTGCAAGAGTCTCAGTGAGTATCCTTGTCCCAGAAAAAAATGAAATTTTTTAAGAGCTGAGAACCCCTTCAATAGGAAAGAGACTAGGATATATAAGAGAAGGAAGTGTTAGGAATTAAGTGAATGTAAATTAGATTTATTAACCACCATAAAATCACAAAATTAGATTTTAAATGTGTGATAATCAGATTTAATTATGCGGAAATAATTCCTTCAAACCACAGTTTAATGAAAGTATAAAAGGAGAGAACAAAACCAGTAATAAAACATAACACAGATATACCATGGTTCACCCAATGTGGGCTACATCCTCCAAGAAATTCTTAAAATAAAACAATAATTTGAAATAAGATTATAATGAATTCTCATAGAGATAGAAAAATCTCCTATATAAAATGTTGCACAAAAGTTGCACTTTCGTCTGCACTTGTACTTTTTTGTATCTCACAAGATGCTAAACCACACCTTGTGAATGAACACCTAAACTTTTCAAAACACCTACACTTTGACTCTGTCTCTCAAAATCCACACCTGCAAATAAAAATTATCAACAACCTCTCATAGGTCACACCACACCCTGTATACATAACAAATGATGTGGAAAACATCATCTCAAGAGAAAATCACCATCCTCACCTAGGATAGGATCTATCCTCAAGATGACACACCATTTCCACCTTTCAAAGCATATATAAAATGTCCTTAGAGGAGGAACATGCCATTCCTCTCCAAATGGGACAACTTGCAATGTGGAAGTCCAACCCACTTCCATAATACATCAAGAAATTATTAAATACTGCATTTAATACTTTTTCTCCTCCTAATGCATCATAGAAATAAGTAAATACAACATTTAATAATTTCTCCTAATGCATCATGAAAATTATTAAATACATAATTTAATAAATTTCTCCTAATGCATTGCAAAAATATTAAATAAACAATTAATTCCCTAGAACAAGGAAATCAATCCAACTTCCAACAAACATGGAAGTATACATGAAAATTATTAAAAAAATATTTAATAATATTCACCCACATGAGGAGCAAAGGAAAAATGCACTCCCCACATCCTTGGAGCTCTCTAGATCCTAAAGTTTACCAACAAGGTCATGTGATATCCCCAAAAGGCTCCACACTCAACAATCTCCCACTTGGACACCTTTTCTCCTGAACAGAATCTATCACTGCTCCATGACCACTAAGGCCAACCAAATCTAAACATAGTCTCAAATTGTCCAATGTGATGACCTTGGTCATCATATCCATAGGATTATGGCTAGTATGAATCTTCTCTAGCTTCACCAAGTTCTCCTCCAAAGCTGTCTTGATGAAGTGATAACGTAACTAAATATGTTTCATCCTCGAGTGGAATGCAGAGTTCTTTGCCAAATGAATAACACTCTGATTATCACTATGTAGTCTCCCAACTTCTTTCTCATGCCCCAAATCTCAAAACAACTCTTATAACCAAATCATCTCCTTGATAGCCTCTATGGTAGCAACATACTTTACCTCTATGGTTGATAAAGCCATAACCTTCTATATCCTGGAAATCCAACTAATCATTATATCTCCAATAGTAAATACATATCCTATCATACTTCTCTTGCTATTAATATCCCCTACCATATCTAAGTCCACATAACCATGCAAAGTGGTATCTGATCCACCATAATATAATGCAACATTCTTCACAAATACCAAAGAATCCATTTCATTGCCTACCAATGCTTATAACCTAGATCACTCATATACTTGCTCACAACTCCCACTACTTGGGCAATATCTAGCCTAGTACAAACCATGGCATACATCAAGCTACCAAATGTTGAAGAATAAGGTACCTTGGATATCTTAAGATTTTCAACTTCCATCTTGGGACACTGCTCCTTTGATAATCTAAAGTAGCCTGCCAAAGGAGTACCGAGAGATTTAGCATCCAACATACTAACCCTTTCCAATACTTTATTCACATACTCTAATTAGGATAAAACTAGATTCTTCTCATGAGTAATACTCATACCAAGGATTTGATTTGATGCACCCAAATCCTTCATAGAAAAGGAGTCACTAAGCTATTTTTTGAGCATATGAATATGCTATATGTTCTTTTTTGAAACTAACATGTCATCCACATACAAACATAAAATAATAAAAGAACCATCATCCAAATTTTTGATGTAGACACAATGGTTAGAATTACACCTTTGATATTCTTGTTCTAACATAGAACAATCAAATTTCTTATACCATTAACGTGGAGCTTGTTTCAAGCCATATAATCTCTTCTTTAATTTGCACACGTAGTTCTCCTTCCCTTTCACCTCATATCCCTGTGGCTACTTCATATACAATTGTTCATCCAAATCACCATGAAGAAAAATAGTTTTCACATCTAATTATTTTAAGTGAAAATCTTCAACTGCAACTAAACCAAAAATAATCCTAATAGAAGTCATTTTTACAACAGGAGAGAAAATCTCATCAAAATCAATACATGATTTTTGTGAAAACCCCTTGACCACTATCCTAGACTTATACCTTTTTCTCCCTTGATCCTCTTATTTTATTCTAAATATCCACCTATTTGGAAATGCACTCTTGCCCTTGGGTAACCTTAACAAATCCCATGTTTGGTTCTCCATGAGAGATCTATGCTCTTCATCCATGGCTTGTTCCTATTTCAACCTGGTATCTGCCTGCATTGCTTCCTCATAACAATTTGGTTCTCTATTGTCAGTGAGTAACAAATAATTCAAAGAAAGATAATTTTTTTTTGGTGTTTTTATTACCCTGGAAGATCTTCTTACCATATGAGTTTGGGGTCCTTGTGTAGAAGATTCCTAAACTGATTCATTAGATACTTTGCCATTTGCAATGTCATGTAATACTGTGTACTCTTTTTGTTCTTGTTCCTATTCCTGCAACTGATCCTTATACATGATTTTTTCATTAAAGACTACATCTCTAGATTGAAATATTTTCTTGTCTTTAATGCTCTATAAATGAAAACCAATGTCAAGCTCACCATATCCAACAAAGGTGCATTTATTTGATTTAGCCTCTAACTTGGTCCTATTCTTTTTCTTAATGAGGGAAAAAGCCTCACATCCAAAAACTCTAAGAAAAGAATAATCAACATTCTTACTAGACCAAGCTTGTTCAAGAATGCCTCCATCCAAATGCATAAAAGTTCTTCTATTAATCAGATATATTGTTGTGTGAACTACTTCTACCCAAAACTATAAAGGCAACCCAACATGTAACCTCATGCTCCTAGCACATTCCATTATTATTCTGTTCATCCTTTTAGACACCCCATTCTACTGTGGAGTTCCTGGAACCATCCTTTGCCTATGGATTCAATTGTTAGAGCAATAATCAAAGGAAGCATTACTATAATACTCACCTCTATTATCTGATCTAAGACATTTCATTTTGAGACCTATTTCATTCTCATCCAAGGCTTTCCACTTCTTAAAAGTGTTAGATACATCAGATTTATTTTTAATACAATAAACCCAAACTTTCCTAGTTACATCATCAATAAAAGTGACATAACAATTGCAACCACCAATAGAAGATACTGAGCTGGTGCCCATACATCTGAATGTACCAACTCTAACTTGTGCTCTTTCTTTGTGGGTCCAACTTTTAAGAACTTAACCTGCTTCTATTTCCCATACACACAATCCTCACAGAAGTCTAGACCTAGATCTTTCAATCCAAACAACTTATCTTTTAAGATCTCCATGCCCTTATGGCTCATATGACCGAGCCTATAGTGCCACATAGTTGCATTTCCATTTATAGAAACTAAATCACAAGAATGAACACTACTAGTCAAATATAAAGTACTAACTTTCTTACCTCTCGAAATCATAAGAGATCTTTTGGTAACTTTCCAAGAATCTATAGTAAACATAACCGAATATCCTTCATTGCTCAATTACCCCACTTGAACCAAATTTTGTCTCAACATAGGCACATGTCTAACATCCCTAAGTAGCCATAAGTTCCCATTTTGCATTTTCACCTAAATAAAACCTTTCCCTACTATATCACATGGTTCATCATCACCAAGATATACATGTCCTAGATTCTCTTGAACATAGTTAGAAAAATAATGCCTATGTGGGGTGGCATGAAAAGAAGCCCTTGAATCTAATACCCAAGACTCAGTAAAATTATCCAAATAAATAATTAAGACATCTTGACTAGTTTTACTTGATGTCATATTTACCTCATTCATTTCCTCATTGTTGCCCTTCTTATCCTGGAGTGACTAGTAATCCTTCTTTGAGTGTCCACACTTCCCATAATGCCAACATATCATCTTAGCTTTAGATCTTGATTTAATCTACCTTTTGACTTTCCACGGTTGCCTTTACTCTTTTCCTTTTGCCTCCCTCTAGTATCAATAGACAAATCATTACCTGAAGATGATTCATCAATGCTTTTCCTTTGCATCTCTTTGCTAAGAATCACACCTACAACATCCTCAAAATTCAAGATTTCCTTGGTAGGGACTACATTACTCACAAACATAACCAAACTATCCCAACTATCTGGCAAAGAACATAAAATTAGAAAATCTCTAACTTCATCATCAAACTTAATTCCAATTGAAGTGAGCATACTTAAAACCGTATTAAAATCATTTAAATGATTAAGAATTAAACCATTCTCAGACATTTTCATGTGAAACAATATTTTCATAAGAATTTTTTTATTTGAAGCTAAGGGTTTCTCATACAAATTTATAAGCTTATCCATTAGATCCTTTTTAGATATCTGATCTGTAATGTTAAATGTAATAGAAGATGCAAGGCATAACTGAATGGCTCCCAATGCATTCTGATCAAACAATGTCTAATATGCATGTCTCATACTTATAGGCTGTCCTTCTTTTCCCTCCAAGGGGAGTTGAAGTTCCTTCTGATATAAGTAATCCTCCATCTTCATTTTCCACAAACCAAAATTCTTACCATCAAACTTCTCCACTCTGAATCTGATTTCTTCTCCCATAGCTCCCACTCAAGCTAATAACCTTTCCTATGATTTACCACTTTAGCTAAAACACCACCAAAGATATAATACCAGTTGTTAATAATTAAGTGAATGTAAATCATATTTCTTAACCACAATAAAATTAAAAAACTGTATTTTAAATGTGTGAAAATCAAACCTAATTATGCGGAAATAATTCCTTCAAACCATAATTTAATGAAATCATAAAAAGAGAGAATAAAACCAATAATAACACATAACATAGATATACCATGGTTCACACAGTGTGGGCTACATCCACCAATAAATTCCTCAAATAAATCAATAATCTAAAATAAGATTACAATGAAATCTCACAGAGATAGAAAAATCTCCTGTAGAAAATGCTGCACAAAAACTGCACTTTCACTTACACCTGCACAATCCTGTACCTCACAAGATGCTAAACCATACCCTATAAATGAACACCTGCACTTTTCAAAACACCTTCACTTTGACTCTATCTCTCAAAATCCACACTTGCAAATAAGAATTATCAACAACCTCTCATAGGTCACACCACACCCTGTATAAATAGTAAATGGTGTGGAAAACATCCTCCCAAGAGAAAACTCACCATCGTCACCTAGGATAGGCTATATCCACAATATGACATGCCATTTACACCTTTCAAAGCATATCTAAAAGGTCCTTATAGGAGGAACACACCATTCCTCTCCAAATGGCACAACTTCTAATGTGGAAGTCCGACCCACTTCCATAATACATCAAGAAATTATTAAATACTGCATTTAATAATTTTTCTCCTCCTAATGCATCATAGAAATAAGTAAATACAACATTTAATATTTTATCCTAATGAATCATGAAAATTATTAAATATATCATTTAATAATTTTCTCCTAATGCATTACAGAAATATTAAATAAATAATTAATTCCCTAGAACAAGAAAATCAATCCCACTTCCAACAAATATGGAAGTGTACATGAAAATTATTAAATAAACATTTAATAATATTCACCCACATGAGGAACAAAGGAAAAATTCACTCCCCACATCCTTAAGAGCTCTCTAGACCCCCAAAGTGTACCAACAAGGTCATGTGATAGCCCAAAGGGCTCCACACTCAACAAGAAGAGAGAGATATAATTTGGGAACATGCCATCAGAGAGGGAACACGCCATACTAGGTCATTAAAGAGTTTGGAGTACCACCTTTTATTCAATGAATGCCTTGCCACATTTTTGATCAATCAAGACACTGCACTTGGTTTACTAAGTAGAGAAAGGCTTTGAGAGTTCTGAGGATGCATTGAATGCACTTAGCTATGAGTTCCAACCACTAGGTCCTTTCCTCCATTCATCATGCTATATCCTACTGAAAACAAAACTTCATACTCATGAGTTTGATAGAAACATGGTTTTGTGTATTTTAGGTAGCTATTTGTAAAAAAATGGACATGCTGAAGGACAAGGATGCTCTACATTAATAATCTATTTTCTCTATTTCCATGTTTAGATCATAGGTCCCACCTATAGATGGAAAACTAATATAAAGTCATTAGTTTTCCCATAGTTATCCATATAAATGCATACTTATTGACCATAGCCTCTTTTCTGGATCCAAATAGGTCTAAATAGGCCCACTTTATCTCTGTAGGAGCCAATAGCTCACCATACCCAGATCCTTATTTAGAAATGGTGAACATAGTCATAAGAATAAACCTTACAAGCTATATAAATGTCAAACTATAGGTCCATATTAAGCTCTAATGGTGGTCTTTTATTTTCCTTATACTTAAATGCATCACTTTGACTACTCCATGATGTTTGAATGAGCTTCAATGGCATCATGAATGACCCTACAAAACCTTATTACCCTTGGTCAAAAATGGCTTCTCAACCTCCATAGAATATCCTAGGCTTGCCTTTATTCTAATTGGTTGTCAAAATCTGACGAAGCTCATTGGCATATTAACTTATCTCACTGTATCAATTTTGATTTATAAGAATGCCCATGAGTCATTGATCTTCTACCAATTGAACATGTTATTAACACTTTTCATGCATGCATTTGCTATTGAGATTCATTGACCCCTTTTACCTCCACTCGCCATTAGATTTGAATGTATGATTGAATGCGTGATATTAGATCTGACTGGGAACCATTTTAAAAAAAACCAATGGCTATTTTATGAGGTCAAAATTTAATTGTCTATGGGACATCATTTGACATCCATGCGACTATATTTTATGTCCATAGACTATCAAATTTAAGCATAGATGGATTTTCGTAATGTCTTAAAGTTGACATTAGCACATACGTCTTATGTTTTAGGTCCAACTTTGAAGGCCTATAACTTGGAATGAAAAAGTCATGGAAGCACCAAATTTTTAGGTGATTCTCTTGAGACTAAAAGGAATGAACCCATTTGATATAATGGTCTTGAGAGCCTTCTAAGTGTGTCTATAAAATGCTCAAGTTGACTGGTCCATTAAATCCTACATGACACCCTGATGATGGTATAATTTGTTTGGCTAAGTATGGGAAAATTAGAAAAATTTGATTGAGGAGCCAAATTTGAACATGCATAACTTATTTTGCACTTCAGTGGATGACTTGAAACTTAGTGCATAGCAACTAAAGACCAAACTGAACAAACCCATATGATCATTTTATCTCAAGATTACCATATATGCAAGATATAATACCATCAATATGCTCACTTGGCTCTATTTGAGCTCCTTACAAATTGGTTATGGGAAAACACTGTCAAACTACCTAGGAGCCCAACTTTGCACATGTGTATCTTTTGTTTTACTTTGCTAGATGACCTAAAATCTAGTACGTATATTCTACAAACAAAACTAAATAGACCCATGTGATCAATTCTTTTAGAAACTACCACACATGTGAGATATAACATCATAAAACTATCCACTTGGCTCTATTTGAGCTCCTTAAAAATTAGCTAAGTATGGAAACTTAGTGAAATTTGACTAAGAAGCCAGCTTTGGATCTTCATATCTTTTGATGTGCTTTGGTGGATGACCTAGAACTTGTTGCATATGTTCTTGGGACTAATGTAAATAAACCCATATGATCAATTCTCCTTTATTCATCCACACATGGTAATTATGATGTCTGCAAAAGTTCCTACTCAAAATTTTTTCTGTGAGACCCAAAATGTCAAGATGACCACAATGAAGAGCCAAATGAATGCTATGCACTTTCATACTTATTCCAAGCACTCTTAACATCCCATAGGGTCTCTATAATCTATCCATATACTTATCTATCAATAACTTGATCTATATGGGTACAAGCTTGGTTTATGGGCCAAAAATGGCCAACATCTTTGGTGTCTCATAGGGAAGCATACCTACTATACTTGAGAACCTAGTCTATTTGCCTTATCTATTCTATTGGGCATATAGTCATTAGCCTTTGTAATTGAGATGAACCTATATTGAAGAAACAAGGACCAAAAGAAACAAGACAAAACAAAATACCCAAGGTATTTTGGAAAAGGAAACAATAGAATATAAAATAAATGTGCATAAGGCACTTAGAGGAAGGCATAAAAGCTACTCTAACATGTACAATATGTTATAATAGATGTAATACTTCTAATAATAAGGTATTAAATGAATGACATTGATTAATATGGGTAATACCTCTCCATCTAGTTGGGCAAGTTGAAAAGTCTTGTGTTTCTTGCATCTATGGATCAAATAAGGACCACTCCACAAGCTATCAAACTTCATATGGTTATTTGGTTTGGCCTTATTTGTCTCCTATTTGAGGACTAGGCCCCCCTCCTTAAATCTCATTTCTAGATCTCTCTTTTCAAAGGCATTTTTGACTTGAGCTTGATGTGATTCTAAAGTTTTCATAACAAGGTCCTTGGTTTCTTCCAGCTTCATGAGCTCTATCATCTTCACATGCATGGGCTCATCCTCCATCAACTCAAGATAATGGTCCAACTCCAATGCAGGTAGCTCAAGGGAGATAGGAAATTTATATTCCCTTCCATACATAAGAATATATGGGGAATTTATAATGGCAATTTTAGGAGTCACCTTATCGAACCATAAGGCTATCCTTAGCTTGGTGTGCCATGTTCTCTGATTCTCTTCCATGGTCCTCCTGATGATCTTTAGAAAATTCTTGTTTATGGACTCCGATAGTCCATTTATTTGAGGATAGTAGTTTTAAGAGGTACTGAGGTAGATGCACAATTTGAGAGCCCATTCACTTGTCTTTATATGAAGGAATGCCAATGCATTATTTTAAATTATGGTGGCTGGGACACCAAACCTAGTTATAAGGTTGCCATAAAAGTCCAAATTTACACCTTCACTAACCTCTTTCAAAGCAATGGATTCCACCTACTTGGTGAAGTAGTTAGTTAAAATGATCACACATTTATGCCCTACATTTAATGGTGGATTGATCATCCCTATGAAGTCTAACCCCCATTACATGAAGGGTTGCTCCACTTGAATAGGATTGAGTGGAAGGGCTGCTAGTTTTTGGTTTCATGCAAAGAGAGAACACTTTTGAAATTTTCTAACCCATGCATGAGTATATTTGAAAAGATTGGTCCAATAATAGCAACCCTCATTACCTTTGTTGCTATGGTTCTAGGTGCAAAATGGCCTCCTGTAGGTCCATCATGGCATTGCTCCAAGAGTTTGGTAACTTGGTCATCATCTATACACCTAAGGAGTACTCCATTGAGGTCCCTTCTAAAAACATCCAGCTTGATGTGATTCTAAAGTTTTCATAACAAGGTCCTTGGTTTATTCCAACTTCATGAGCTCTATCATCCTCACATTCATGGGCTCATCCTCCATCAATTCAAGCTAATGGGCCAACTCCAATGCAGGTAGCTTAAGGGAGATAGGCAATTTATATTCCCTTCCATATATAAGAACATATGGAGAATTTATAATGACAATTTTAGGAGTCACCTTATTAGCCCATAAGGCTATCCTCAGCTTGGTCTGCCATGTTCTCTAATTCTCTTTCATGGTCCTCCTGATGATCCTTACAAAATTCTTGTTTATGGTCTCTAATAGTCTATTTATTTGAGGATAGTAGTTGGAAGAGGTACTAAGGTAGATTCCCAATTTGAGATCCCATTCACTTGTCTTCATACCAAGGAATGCCAATGTATTATCTTAAATTATGGTGGTTGGGACACCAAACCTAGTCATAACGCTATCATAAAAGTCCAAATTTGCACCTTCACTAGCCTCTTTCAAATCAATGGCTTCCACCCACCTGGTGAAGTAGTCTGTTACAACAAGCACACATTTATGCCCTACACTTGATGGTGGATTGATCATCCCTATGAAGTTGAACCCCCATTGCATGAAAGGTTGATCCACTTGAATAGGATTGAGTGGAAGGGCTGCTAGTTTTTGCTTTCATGCAAAGAGAGAACACTTTTGGAATTTTATAACCCATGCATGAGTATTTTTGAAAATATTGGTATAGTAATACCAACCCTCATTACCTTTGCTACTATGGTTCTAGGTACAAAATGGCCTCTTACAAGTCCATCATGGTACTGTTCCAAGAGTTTGGTAACTTGGTCATCATCTATGCACCTAAGGAGTACTCCATTGAGGTCCCTTCTAAAAAACTCTAGCTTGATGTGATTCTAAAGTTTTCATAACAAGGTCCTTGGTTTCTTCCAACTTCATGAGCTCTATCATCCTCACATTCATGGGCTCATCCTGCATCAACTCAAGCTAATGGGCCAACTCCAATTTAGGTAGCTCAAGAGAGATAGGCAATTTATATTCCCTTCCATATATAAGAACATATAAAAAATTTCTAATGGCAATTTTAGGAGTCACCTTATCAACCCATAAGGCTATCCTTAGCTTGGTGTGCCATGTTCTCTGATTCTCTTTCATGGTCCTCCTGATGATCCTTAGAAAATTCTTGTTTATGGACTTTGATAGTCCATTTATTTGTGGATAGTAGTTGGAAGAGGTACTGAGGTAGATGCCTAATTTGAGATCCCATTCACTTGTCTTCATACCAAGGAATACTAATGCATTATCTTAAATTATGGTGGCTAGGACACCAAACCTAGTCATAAGGCTATCATAAAAGTCCAAATTTACACCTTTACTAACCTCTTTCAAAGCAATGGCTTCCACCCACCTAGTGAAGTAGTTAGTTACAATGAGCACACATTTATGCCCTACACTTGATGGTGGATTGATCATCCCTATGAAGTCTAACCCCCATTGCATGAAAGGTTACTCTACTTGAATAGGATTGAGTGGAAGGGCTGCTAGTTTTTGCTTTCATGCAAAGAGAGCACACTTCTGGAATTTTATAACCCATGCATGAGTATCTTTGAAAAGATTGGTCTAGTAATAACCAACCCTCATTACCTTTTCTGTTATGGTTCTAGGTGTAAAATGGCCCCCTACAGGTCCATCATGGCATTGCTCCAAGAGTTTGGTAACTTGGCCATCATCTATGCACCTAAGGAGCAATCCATTGAGGTCCCTTCTAAAAAACTCTAGATTGATGTGACTCTAAAGTTTTCATAACAAGGTCCTTGGTTTCTTCCAACTTCATGAGCTCTATCATCCTCACATTCATGGGCTCATCCTCCATCAACTGAAGCTAATGGGCCAACTCTAATGCAGGTAGCTCAAGGGAGATAGATAATTTATATTCCCTTCCATACATAAAAACACATGGATAATTTCTAATGGAAATTTTAGGAGTCACCTTATTATCCCATAAGGCTATCCTTGGTTTGGTGTGCCATATTCTCTAATTCTCTTCCATGGTCCTCCTGATGATCCTTAGAAAATTCTTTTTTATGGAATCTAATAGTCCATTTATTTGAGGATAGTAGTTGGAAGAGGTACTGAGGTAGATGCCCAATTTGAGATCCCATTCACTTATCTTCATACAAAGGAATGCCAATGCAATATCTTAAATTATGGTGGTTGGGACACCAAACCTAGTCAAAAGGCTATCATAAAAGTCTAAATTTACACCTTCACTAGCCTCTTTCAAAGCAATGGATTCCACCCACCTAGTGAAGTAGTTAGTTATAATGAGCACACATTTATTCCCTACACTTGATGGTGGATTGATCATCCCTATGAATTCTAACCCCCATTTCATGAAGGGTTGCTCCACTTGAATAGGATTGTGAGGAAAGGCTGTTAGTTTTTACTTTCATGCAAAGAGAGCACACTTCTGGAATTTTCTAACCCATGTATGAGTATCTTTTAAAAGATTGGTCCAATAACAACCAACCCTCATTACCTTTACTATTAGGTGCAAAATGGCCTCCTACAGGTCCATCATGGCATTGATCCAAGAGTTTGGTAACTTGGTCATCATCTATGCACCTAAGGAGTCCTCCATTGAGGTCACTTCTAAAAAACTCCAGCTTGATGTGATTCTAAAGTTTCAATAACAAGGTCCTAGGGGTTTCTTCCAACTTCATGAGCTCTATCATCCTCACATTCATGGGCTCATCCTCCATCAACTCAAGCTAATGGGCCAACTCCAATGCACGTAGCTCAAAGGAGATAGAAAATTTATATTCCCTTCCATACATAAGAACATATGGAGGATTTCTAATGGAAATTTTAGGAGTCACCTTATCATCCCATAAGGATGTCCTTAGCTTGATGTGCCATGTTCTCTGATTCTCTTTCATGATCCTCCTGATGATCCTTAGAAAATTCTTATTTATGGACTCTGATAGTCCATTTATTTGAGGATAGTATTTGGAGGAGGTACTGAGGTAGATGCCTAATTTTAAATACCATTCACTTGTCTTCATACCAAGGAATGCCAATGCATTATCTTAAATTATGGTGGCTAGGACACTAAACCTAGTCATAAGGCTGTCATAAAAGTCTAAATTTTCACTTTCACTAGCCTTTTTCAAAGCAATGGCTTCCACCCACCTAGTGAAGTAGTCAGTTACAATGAGCACACATTTATTCCATATACTTGATCGTGGATTGATCATCCCTATGAAGTCTAACCCCCATTGCATGAAGGGTTTCTACACTTGAATAGGATTGAGTGGAAGGGCTGCTAGTTTTTGCTTTCATGCAAAGAGAGCACACTTCTAGAATTTTCTAACCCATGCATGAGTATATTTTAAAATATTGGTCCATTAATAACCAACCCTCATTACCTTTATTGCTATGGTTATAGGTGCAAAATGGCCTCCTGTAGGTCCATCATGGCACTGCTCCAAGAGTTTGGTAACTTGGACATCATCTATGCACCTAAGGAGTACTCCATTGAGGTCCCTTCAGAAAAACTCTATAAACCAGTTCATAAGATATAGATTGAAGCCTAAAGTACCTTATTTTGGCTTTGTCCAATCCTTGGGGGCATTATCCTATTACCAATAAGTGAGCCATATCTTAAATCCAACTCTTTTAAAGTAAAGGTGCAACTACCTGTGAGTTATCTTTTGTCACCAAAATAGAATCCTTATCTTCCATCTACTCATCTATTAAAAACCTAGTCTATCTAGGCATAAGCTTGGTATGTGGGCCAAAAATGGCCAACATCTTTTATGACTCTCAGGGAAACATGCTTGCTATGCTTGAGAACCTAGTCTTTGCCTTGTCTAGTCTATTGGGCATGGAGTCAAGCCTCTGTAAATGAGCTGAACCTCTATTGAAAAAATAAGGACCAAAAGAAACAAAACAAAACAAAATTACCAAGGCAATTTAGAAAAGAAACAATAAAACAAAAAATAAATATGCACAAGGCACTTAGAGGAAAGCATAAAAAGCTACTCTAACATGTAAAATATGTTACAATGGATGTAATGCTTCTAATAACACAGCTTTAAATGAATGACATTGACTAGAACGTGTAATACCTCTCCATCTATTTGGGCAAGCTAAAAGGCATTATGTTGTTTGCACCCATAGATCAAATAAGGACCACTCCACAAACTGTCAAACTTGGTATGGCTACCTGGTTTGACCTTATTTGAGTCCCATTTGAGGACTAGGTCTACCTCCTTAAATCTCCTTACTATATCTCTCTTGTTAAAAGCTTTTTGATTTGATCTTGATGTGACTCCAAAATTTTCATAGCAAGATCCTTGGTTTCTTCTTGATCTGTAAACTAAAAATACAAGTGTATTACATTTGAAAATCACTTGTTCATGTTTATGAGATCCTTCAAATTTTCACTTTCTTGTGTTTAATTTGCATAAAGAAAGTAAAATCAAAATTAAAATAAAGATTAGAATCCAATAATAATCATAGAAAATCAAAGATAACACCAGCAAGTTGATAACGGAGTTCGGCTTTAATAGCCTACATCTTCGGGTCCACCCAATAGTGAGGACCGTTTTATTAAAATGCTGTAACAAATGGCTTCAAAACCTTTACAAATCTTCAATTTCACCTTCTCTGATCTTCATATGCCTACAAATATTTCTCTTAGACTTGAAAACAAAAGCCCAAAGCCGTATAAGACAAAAACAAGGCTCTAATCCTCTTATTTCTCTTTACACAGTCAGAAATCCATGTCAATACAAGTAAAAATAACTCCCTTTTATAATGTTTCAGCCATTGTGGCTGAAGTGGTCAAGACCTTAGCCTTTTAGGCACCAGGTCTCAAGTTCAAAACTCCCTCCTCCTTTCTAGGTGCCTAGGGAAGCAGGCAAGGGTGTCCTTCCTTCATGGGCATGCTCAGGTTCTCCTTCCTAGGCGCCAAGTATGCAGTTTGAATGCTTTGACTTCTTCTTCCCTCCTTTTTGGTGACTTGGACTTTGAAATTTCCTTGGGTGGCGTGATAGGCATGGCAAGGTGGCATGGTATGCTTGAAAATTTCAAATAACATGTGATAAATAACACCTAACTAAATTTTTGCCCCCTAATTATTTTCCACGTGTCAAATGGAGATTGGTCCACTTGGCATTTCACAACTGTGCCACGTCATTTTTGACACCAAATTTTTTCCTATTGAACCAAAACTTTAGCGGCCTATAACTTTTGCATACGGTATCCATTTTTAGAACCGCAAAAAGCGTCGGAAAGCTCTCAATGAGTACTATAATGTGCAAATGATTTGAACTGATTTTGGAGATTTTTGAAAAATAGAACGGTACATGGATCCATTTGGATCACTTTTAGCTCCATGAGCTTTATCATCTTCACATTCATGGGCTCATCCTCTATCAATTCAAGCTAATGGGATAACTCCAATACATGAAGCTTAAGAGAGATAAACAACTTATCTTCCCTTCCATACATAAGAACATATGGAAAATTACCAAATGTAGTTTTAGGAGTCACCCTATCAGTCCATCAGGCTGTCCTTAGCTTGATGTGCCATGTTCTCTAGTTCTCTTCTGTGGTCCTCTTGATGATCCTTAGCAAATTCTTGTTTATAGAATTTGCCAATTCATTTCCTTGAGGATAGTAGTTGGAAGAAGTGTTGAGGTGTTGTCAATCAGACTCACACCCTTGTGAAGGTAGTTTTAGGCCTTCACAGTCTACTGAAACATGGAAACAATCCTAGGTTGTGGGTGACCTAGTCAGTGGATTGAATCTCTAGATTATAAGGGCTAGTTCCCTTTGGTGTATTGATTAGGATCTCTACTCTAAAAATTGATGGGAAAAAGGGAAGAAAGAAAACTTTAAAATGAAATTCTATCTAATGATGGTGATACACCTAAACTTTGATTGATCCACGTAATTTGAGCTTCTAAAACACTGATCAAACAATAAACAAAATGAATTTTTAACCCCAATTGACCCCTACACATCAGTATTTCATGAAAAAGTTCTATCTTGTGATCAAAACTTGAGGGAAATGATGGAATAGGCCTGATTAAGGGCACTAAACAACCACTTATATCCACTGTAACATTAACCAAAAGATATTAAACATAGAACATAACCTACATAATTTGACCAGCTAGTAACTAGGTAAGAATCAAGACTTGACAAAGAATAAAAATTCTATCACTTATGCAAATCACTAACATAAATACACTATACCAATATTTTGGAGTCTAAAAACTATCCTTCTATTAATCTAAAAAGGTTACACAACACAATTTTAAGTAAAATATAGTCTTGCCTAAAAGAGGATACAATTCAAGGCTAAAAAGCCAACTTATATAGAAAAAGATGCAATAGCCAAGAGGTTGGCATTGAAAATAGAAGAAGAGGTCAACTTAGTCTTCAGCCCATGTCTAATTTTAGCTATCTAAAGATCTAAAAAAAAAATGCTTTTGTCTTATGCTTTGCATGAAAAGCTCTTTGGCATTGGAAAAGGATAGTGAGTTCAAGTTTGAGTCAAAACCTTCATCATGCATGATGCTATGCCAATCTCCAAATCTAAATTGCTGGAAAAATTGAAAATAATTTCCTTTGCATGAAATCAATGCCAAAACTAAATTTAAAACTCAACTTAAACTACTAAAAACATTGAAAGCCTTTAATAAGTTAAATGAAAGTGCATGCATGAAATTCCATGTTGGCATAGAAGGGATGAGGTGGACCCAAGTTTGACAAGTCAAACTCATGCATGGAAGTCCATGCCACATCTTGGACTGAGAACTCTACTTGAAGCTAAGATAGAAGTGCTTGAAAGGCTTGGATTGCATGAAAACTAAGGTGAAGAGCATGGCTTATCAACTTGTCAACCTAAGTGCAAGGTTTAGTCATCTCCAACTTACTCCATTTTTCATGAAAAACTCTTGAAGATTGAGAAGCATGCATGGATTTTTACATCAACTCCTTAGACAACCATCGATCTCTTGATCTCATGCATGTAATCCTTTGGCTAGTTCTGTGGAATTTATTTTTGATTTTCTTTTTATCCTTTTTTATTTCCATGAGCTTATTTGCTGTTCATTTCTTTTGGGCCTTTTTTTTGTCATTTTCCTGTAGATAAATTGTCCATGGGAATTATTTCTCTCTTTCATTTCCTTTAGACAGATTGTCTGAAGGAATTGTTTCCTTCTTTTGTTTGGTCCTTTATAACTAGTTTAGGATTTACTTTCTATCTATTTCCTTTGGACAAATTTTTTGAAGGAACTCTATCTGTTTCTATCTTAGAAAGCTTTTCCTTGAACCATTTATGTTCATTTCCTTCAGATAAATTTTTTGAAGGAATTCACATCTTCAAGATTATCCTATCAAACAATTATTTTAGATTAAAGTTTGAAGGAATTAAGTCTTTCAGGCCTTTTGATAAGCCCTTTCCTTTAGACAAAAAGTCTAAAGGAATTCTTTCCTTTGCAAATTTCCCTTCAGGCTTTCTGAAAATCTCCTTCAGCTTTTCAAGTGACCCTTGGATTTTCTTGCAGATTTTTTGATAATGAATTTCTTGAAGGGATTCTACCTTTCTAGTTTTGTGTAGAGAGTCCTTTCGAGCTTCTTGGAAAATCCCTTCAAAAAATTTTGTTTGAAGAAAAAATCCCTTTGGAACTTTTTAAATTACCCTTTGAAGATCTAAACAAACCTTTCGAAACAATTATGAAGTGGAATTTTTCAAAGGAAAAAGCCCTTCGAAAAAGTTGTTGAGTGTCCCTTTGTCTTTGAAAATGCCCTTTTCCAAAGGGCAGATAGCCTCCGGGTTTTTTTTTTTTTTAAATGGTCCTTTATCCTTTGAAAAGAACCCTTAGAGCTGTGAAAGAACCCTTTAGGTTTTTGCAAATGATCCTTTCAAAAGGTAAGATACCTTTGGAACTTTTCAAATTACCCTTCAACAAAAGTGAAATAGACCCTTTTGTAAAGATCCTTTTGGGATTTTGCAATAGACCCTTCAAAAAAATTGTAATGGTCCTTCATAAAAATTGCCTCACCCTTTTGAAATTGTCCCTTCAAATTTTTGACAATGCCCTTTGAGATTTTATAGATGGTCCTTTGAAGAAAGTGAATAGTGCACTTTCCTTTCTGAATTGCCTTTTCTTGAAGGGAAGGTACCCTTTGGCAAAACTAGAATTTTCCTTTGGAAAAATTGAAATAGACCATTTGCCTTGAAAAGAACTTCTCAAAAGGAACAATCTCTTTGAACTTTTTGCCAGTGACCCTTCAAAAATATTGTAACAATCATCCTGTCCTTCGAGAAAGTTAAATGAACCTTCAAACTTTTAAATATTGACTTTTCCAAAGTAAAAGAACCTTCAAAAAATTTGAAATGATCCCTCAGAACTTTGAGATGAACTTTCCTAAAAGAATAAGAGCCCTTCAAAAAATTTGAACAAGCCCAATTCTTGAAAGAATAAGAGCCCTTCAAAAAATTTGAACAAGTCCAATTCTTGACATTTTGACAAAGAAGCATGCTTATGCAAAGTTTAGAATGATAAGGGTGATAATTTGACATATGGTGTCAAATTAGTCAACATTTTACCAATTCTACTGGGAAGCATGCCTGCTATGCTTGAGAACTTAGACCATATACATAACATTTAAACTCATAAAATAATGGTAAATCTGGTCCATGACTATAAGTACAACCTTTGATTTGAAAAAGACAACCTTTATCCTCCAAAATAAGAAGGGAAACATAAAAAGTAGGGAAAACTAATTAAAGAGAAGATGTGCAAACAAGCACTTATTTGGAACAACATAGAATAAAACTTCTATGCTTGAACAACACTTGGAGGAAAGCAAATAAACTATGTACAAGGAGCTTTGCTTTTTAATAGAAATATTTTAAATGTATCCCATTTACTGGGATCGAAAGCTCGTCACCATCCATGTTTACAAGTTGGAAGGCATTGTGGGATTTGTTGTTGGAGATTATGTATGGGACACTCCAAAGGGAATAAAACTTTGTGTGCCTTCCTAGTATAGCTCTATCCTCATCCCACTTGAGGACCAAATCTCCTTCTTTGAAACTTTGTGAAGAAGCTCCTTTGTCAAAATCTCTCTTCACTTGTGCTTGATTAATATCCATGGCTAGCATGGATTGATTTATTATCTCTTCTAACTCCATAAGCTCAGCATACCTGGTCTCCATAGGCTCATTCTCCAACAACTCAAGTTGATGCATTAGTTCCAAAGCAAGAAATTCAAGAGAAATGGGTAACCTTGCTTCCTTACCATATACCAGCTTATATGGAGAGTTGGCTATTGATCTTTTGTAGGTGATCCTATCAGTCTATAGAGCTGACATCAACTTGAGATGCCATGACCTTTGATTGTCTTCAATAGTCCTTCTTATGATCTTTAATAGGTTATATTTCATAGATTCAGCAAGGCCATTACCTTATGGATAATAGTTTGATGAAGTGCTAAGACAAATTTCATGTTGGAAAGCCCATTGGCTGATCCTAGTTCCCATAAAATCCATTGTATTATCAAAAATAATAGTTGAAGGAACTCCAAATCTAGTAATTAAACCTTCATAGAAATCTAGACATTAGTTTTGTTCACTTCTTTCAATTCCACTGTTTCTATCCAACGTGTGAAGTAATTTATAGTAGTTACAATCCATTTATGTCTTAAACTTGAAGGAGGATTTATGAGACTAATAAAGTCTAAACCCCATTGGATAAAATGCTGATCCATCATAATTTATTGAAGAGGAAAAGCTACAAGTTTCACTTTTCCTACAAACATAACACACTATTTGCACTTCCTAACCCATGCATGACACTCACCAAATATACTAGGCTAATAGTACCCACCTCTCATAATATTAAGGGATATAGTTGTTGCATAAAATTTTTCTCCACCATGTTCATCATAGAATTATTTAAACAATTTTCAAGTTTGGCTTGGCCTATACATCCTAGCAACATGCCATTAATATCTTTCTTAAACAAAACACCATCAGTAAGCAAAAATGGAATTGACTGCAACCTAAAATATCTTCGTTTTGAAGCACTTAGATGAGAGGGATAAATAACATCTTAGAGATTGATTACCAAGTCATGAAACCAGTTGTATGGTGAGGGATGACCAGTTGTAACCTCTTCATCATTTGGCATGAAAATAGCCTCATTAGTCTCTTGCAAATCTTGAGCTAGATGCTCACAAAGTCCTTTACCTCTAACCAGCTTTGTGACCTTAATTTCCACATTGTATCTTGATTATCCAACTAGTTCTCTTCTCATTTATATCTTTGTTCAAAAGAAACTTTTTGATGCTTGGATGGGGAACCATAAAGTGTAGGTTATTGTTAGACAACAAGTATCTAAACTTTTTAAGAGACATTATAACTAAAAGTACATGTTTTTCAACAAAATAATACCTTGTTTTATACTCTTCCAAGCTTTGACTAAATAAAGCTATTGGCTATTTGAAATCCTCATGATTTTGCTGCATAAGAATGCCTGAAATGGTGTTCATGTTAGCATAAGGATACATAAAGAAATCTTTTGTGAAATCTAGATTTATAAGTGTAAGAGCACTAGTTATGGCCTTCTTAACATTTAAAAAAATCTTTAATCTTTATTTGAACCAGATGAAGCTTTGATTCTTCTTTAGCATGGATGTAAGTGGCTTAACTAAAATGGAAAAATTTGAAATATACCTCCTTATGAAGTTGATCTTTACAAAGAAGCTTTGCATAGCCTTTTTGTGCTTAGGCAAGGAGAGTGCAAGAATGGAGTCTATCCTTTTAGAATCTATGCTTAAACCATGCTTTGAAACAACATTTCTAAGAAGCTTACCTTCATGAACTGAGAAGGCACATGTTTTGGGATTTAGAGATATCCCAAATTGCCTACACCTTTTGAACACTTGCTTGAGTTAAACCAAGTGATCATCTGTATTCTTTAAAAACACTATTATATCATCCAAATAAACAAGTACAAACTTATTAATAATGACTTGGAATGCCATGTCCATGGCTCTTTGAAAGGTTTTTCTAGCATTAGACAAACTGAATGGTATCTTTCTGTATGCAAATATTCCCCACTTGGTTGTGATGGCCTTGTTAAATTGGTCCTCTTTTTTGACGAAAATATGATTGTAGCCACTGTATCCATCCAACAAAAAAATCCTTTCTGAACCTGTAACCAAATGTAAAATTTGTTCCATTGATGGCAATGGATAGTGATCTTTAAGTGAAGCCCTATTCAAATCACAGAAATCAACACAAAATCTAATCTCACCATTCTTCTTCTATACTAAAACAATATTTTGCCACCCAAGTTGAGTGCTTGATTTGAAATATAATAGCTAACTCTATGAGCTTGTGAAGCTCAGCTCTCATCAAAATCTCAAGCTTAGGATTAATGGGCCTTTATCTTTGTCTCACCAATTTAGTTTCAACGTCTAACTCAATTGTGCGCTAAGATAAACTTGGATCAAATCCCTTGAGATCACTATATTTCCATGCAAATATATCAGCAAAACTTGTGCATAACTTAATGAAAGCTTCTTTTTGTGAAGGAGTCTATACCTTACCCAACTTCAAAATATTACTAGTTGTAATCTTTACATTGGCATAGTGCCCTTCTTTTGTTGACAAGGATGACTTCTCTTTCCTTAGCTCATCATATCCACTAGAAATATTCTCAAGTGTGACCAATCCCTTGGGAAAGTTATTTGTTTTTAGTTACAAAATCTGATCAACATAATATTGCAAGTGCTTTGATTGGTTTCTTGAAGAAAACTCAACCTCCTCTTGCAAGAATCTCACAATCTGATTATCATCTTCGAATACTTCAATTATCATGATTATCTAGAAAAAAAGGCCTTAAAACCACCTTTATGTGTGACTGAATTTTATCACTTTTTACATCAGCTAGGATACTAAATTGTGCCCCAACAACAACCAACCTATCATCATGTTTATTTTCACCTCTTGGTATTACCTAAATGTTAAAATCTTGAAAATATTTAAGTAAGTCACATATTATATGCCTATAAGACTTAAAAAACAAATTTTTACATATGTTCAAACATCTTACCTGGTAAAATACAAGTTCACTATCACCAAAAACTTGTAAGGTATTGAATTTCGTCTTCCTAGCCCACTGCAAATCGTGAACTAGTGCTTCATACTCAGCAACATTGTTTAAACAACCAAAATAAAATTTAATAGAAGAGAAATAAATTTTATTTGTTGGACAAACCAAAATAATTATAGCATTGGTATCATGTTTATTCCTTGATCCATCAATGTATAATTGCCATAAAGTTTCACTAGACTCATTATCCTTAAGCATGGCTGAAATTGGTGCATCATTCTCATGAAGGCAATACACACCAAGTGATTCTTATTCAATTATCTTATAAGGATCATGATCATGAAAAGTGGAAGCCCAGTCATCAAGAAAAAATTTTGGAACTCTTTGTAAAGGTGATCCATTTTTTATTTCACTATTTTCTAGCACATCATCTGAAATGATATAGTTAACATTCACAACACTTGGCATATATGGCTCCATATGGAAATGTGTAATAGGTTAATAATAAAAATTTACCTTGGTGAAATACCTAGTTTTGAACAATAAATAAGTCCAATCAATTGATAAATATCCCCTAATATTTGAAGTGAAGTCCCTTGAAAGGCACATAACAAAGTAAGGAGGCAAGTCTACCACAACAACATCCTGCTGAATAGTAACATTAAGACAAACATGTAAGCTAAATTTTAGATCTTTGATGATGCCTACCATCTTTATTGATGACCAATACAATTTAAATACCCCTTTAGTGTTTAACTCATAAAAAAAGCCAAGCTTGTCTACAATCTATTTAGACATGACTGTACTACTAGCTCTACTATCTACCATATAGTTATGAACCAAAGTATCTCCTACTATAAAATAAAGGTATAAAGGAGAAGTTTTATTTGATTTTACATCATATTTTTTCACCTTTTGCATTCTCTTTACCTATTGTACCTACTTCCTAGTTTGTTGGTCTGAATTAGTCAAGACAACACCTTCTTTCTCAACCAGTTTTGGAGATAATTTGAGAGCTAAAAGCTCTCAGATGATCATATACTTTTGTCTTAGAATGGAAAGAGAATCTCACATGGTAATGCTGATGTTATAATTCTTCCTTTGATCTATTATACTAAATTAATATCCACTAACTTCTAGTTATATTTTTTAAAGAACTAGCTACTCATGAACTAGAGGTATTCGATGAACTTTACTAACCTCTGTATTCTAAATTTTCTGAGTTGTAGGGGAAATAAGTCATTCTTTTATACTCTTAGAAACAAAATTAAGAGTACTTGAAGCATTTATCACCTCCTAAAGCTCATCAATGGATCTTCTTTTAGCTCTCGTTATAGCTATAACTTGACCACTTGAGCTATTAGTTTTAACACCCTAAGTAAAAGAAACATCATCATCTACTTGCCAATTTATGTTAATGGAATTAGGCTACCCTTGAACTTGTTGAGTTTCTCATTGTGATTCCAAACTTATATCTTGGTACTGATCTTCTTCAAAAGAAAACTCTTCTTGTGTCATTCATGGCATAGTGATGTTTTGTGATACCAAGGCTTGGTTTTGAGCATCATTGAGATTTGGGGACTACCAACCTGAATCCTACATCATGTTATTTGAGGTGGGGTGGGAATAATGGAATTTATAGTGGAAGGAGCATTAGGATCAAGGGCATCAAATGGATTTGATGGAGTTATGGCTCCTTGTGTTTGATAAGGTGGTCTATTCTCTCTAAAACCTTGATAAGGAGGCCTTTGATCTTTGAAGGGCTAATAGGTGTTTTAAATTTATTGTTGATAGGGCCTATTAGACTAATATTATTGTCTCTTGAGTTGCACTATTTTATTCCCAAAATATTGTAACAAGCTTTTCAACTCTCCTATCTTACTAGCTTGACTAGTAGGGGCTGCAATTTAAGCTTGAGGTGTTAGAATAGGAGTTAAAGATGGAATTTGAGAAACTTGAGGGGGTGATACAGAACTTATTTTTAGAAATATAGGCATTAGAGGTCTTGGAGAAACATTAATAGCTTGTATCAAACTATTTTCTGCCTTTATTACAACCTCATAAGCAACTACCAACGTAATACCACCCATTGACTGTATCATCACACTAATGTCAGAGTTAAGTGCTTTTAAATAATACAAAAAAACATATTTAGGAGATGGTCTAATCAACACAAGTATCCTAGTCCATGTATTTTATAATTTGAGGTTAAAATTAGACATAAACTCACGAGGAACTCTATTTATGGTAGTTAATTTCTCAACTAAAGATAGGTGATTAGATTTATCCTCAAATTGCTTGACTAAGGCTGCACCCAATTCATCCCACGAAGAAATGGAATTTATTGGGAGGTTTCTATACCACTATAAAGCTTTTAATTTGAAAGAAGTAGCAAGTAATCTAATAGCAACATTATCTTCAACAAAATTATGGACTAAACAAAGATTGGCCACATCTTGGATATAATCAATAGGGGTTGTTTGATTTTATCCTAAAAAGAATGGAATACTCTTGAGGGAAAACATCAAAATGTCATCAAATTCAGTTAGATTTAGTGGGCTACCTCTATTGAATGGAAAAAACACCTTGTTTTTGATGGCCATTTGGATAGTGGGGGTTGTAGTGATTAGAAAAATAAGATGACTAGGGGACAAATATCTATTTTAAGGATATAGATTTTCCCTCCTAAACCTTGATCTCTTATATGATATAAATTCAAAAGGAATACCTTTACTTTCTGACCTTGTGGTAATCCTTGGCATGAAAGGATTGCTTGAATGATGCTATGAGCTTTAAAAATGGATGAATCTTTAGCTTGTGATGAAGATATATATTCTTTTCTATTACAAATGCTTCTCCTCAGCTCCAAATTTTTTTTAGATATGTAAATATTTCTTTATGGTCTCACAAGGCATGCCAAAAACTATTGTCAATCAGAATTGCACCCTTGTGAAGGTAGTTTTAGGTCTTCACAGTCTATTGAAACATGGAAATAATTCTAGGTTGTGGGTGACCTAGTTAGCGAATTGAATCTCTATATTATAAGGGATAACTCCCTTTGGTTTATCAATTAGGATCTCTACTCTACAAACTGGTAGGAAAAAATGAAGAAGGAAAACTTTGAAAGGAAATCCTATCTAATGATGGTGATACACCTAAACTTTGATTGATCCACATAACTTGAGCTTTTAAAACACTAATAAGATAATAAACAAAGTGAATTTTTAACCCCAATTGACCATATGCATCAGTATTTCATGAAAAGGTTCTTTCTTGTGACCAAGACTTGAGGAAATTGATGGAATAGGCCCAATTCAAGGCACTAACCAGCCACTTATATCTACTATAACGTTAGCCAAAAGATATTAAACACAAAATAGAACCTGTATAATCTGACCAGCTAGTAACTAGGTAAGAATCAAGACTTGACAAGGAAAAAAATTCTATCACTTATGCAAATCACTAACATAAATACACTATACCAGCATTCTGGAGTCTGAAAACTATCCTTCTATTAATCTAAAAAGGTTACACAACACAATTTTCTTTTTTAAATGGTCCTTTATCCTTTGAAAATAACCCTCGGACCTGTGAAAGAACCCTTCGGGTTTTTGTAAATGATCCTTTTGAAAGGTAAGATACATTTGAAACTTTTCAAATTACCCTTCAGAAAAAGTGAAACAAACCCTTCGCTTTGTAAAGTGCCTTTTGAGATTTTGCAATAAACCCTTCAAAAAAATTGTAATTATCCTTTCTTTGGAAAAATTGCCTCACCCTTTTGAAATTTTCCCTTCAAATTTTTGAGAATGCTCTTTAGGATTTTGTAAATGGTCCTTCAGAGAAATTGAATACTCCACTTGCCTTTATGAATTACCTTTTCCTAAAGGGAAGGTACTATTCAACAAAATTGGAATGACCTTCGATAAAATTGAAATGGACCATTTGCCTTGAAAATAACTTCCTGAAAGGAATAACCCATTCAAACTTTTTGCCAGTGACCCTTCAAAAAAATTGTAACAATCATCTTGTCCTTCAAAAAAGTTAAATGAACCTTCAAACTTTTGAATATTAACTTTTCCAAAGTAAAATAATCCTTCATAAAATTTGAAATGATCCCTCAAAACTTTGAGATAATTTTTTTTGAAAGAATAAGAGCCCTTTAAAAAATTTAAACAAGCCCAATTCTTGACATTTGGACAAAAAATCATGCTTATGCAATGTTTAGAATGATAAGGGTGACGATTTGACCTGTGGGGTCAAAATTATCAACATGAGGTAGATGCCAAATTTGAGATCCCACTCACTTGTCTTAATACCAAGGAGTACCAATGCATTATCTAGAATTATGGTAGCTAGGATATTAAACCTAGTCACAAAGCTATCAAAAAAGTCCAAAAGTACACCTTCACTATCCTCCTTCAAAGCAATGAATTCCACCCACTTGGTGAAGTATTAAGTTGCAATGAACATCCATTTTTTCCCTACACTTGATGGTGGATTGATCATCCCTATGAAGTCTAAGCCCCATTGCATAAAGGGTTACTCAACTTGAATAAGATTGAGTGGAAGGGCTGTTAGTTTCTACTTTCTTACAAAGAAAGCACACTTCTAACATTTTTTAATCCATGCGTGAACATATTTGAAAATATTGGGCCTATAATAACTAGCCCTCATTACCTTTAGTATGGTTTTAGGTGAAAAATGGCCTCCTAAGGTCCATCATGGAACTGTTCAAAGAGTTTGGTCACTTGGTCATCATCTATGCATCTAAGGAGTACCCCATTGAGGTCCCTTCTAAAAATAACTCCATATACCAATGCATAAGGTATGGATTGAAGCCTAAAGTACCTTATTTTGGCTTTATCCAATCCTTGGGGGCATTATCCTATTGTGAAGAAGTGATCCATATCTTGAAGACAACTCTTTTGAAGTGGAGGGGCACTTGCTTGTGAGTTGTCTTGGGTCACCAAAATAACTTCTTTATCTTCATGGAGGTCATTTACCATGTGTTCACACAAACCTTTTCCCCTAATTGGCTTGGTGACCTTTATTTATACATCATATGCCATAACCTTTGTGGTCCAACCTACTCTCTTTTCATTTAAATCCTTGTTAAGGAGGAATTCCCTAACTCCAAGATGAGATACCATAAGATGGATCTTACTGTTAGAGAGCATGGACCTCAACTTATTAAGGCTTATCAAGGTTTAAATAACTTACTTCTCAATGAAAGTGTACCTTATCTCATATCCTTCCATCCCTTGACTAAAAAAGGTAATTAGCTACTCCATTATTTCATAATTTTTCCGCATTAGCATTGCTAATATGTTGTCAACATTAGCAAAGGTGTACAAGATGAAGTCCTTGGAGAAGTTAGGATTCAAGAGTGAGGGTGCTTGGGTAATGGCCTGCTTGATGGCTTCAAAGGCTACCTTACCTTCATTATTCGGATTACCTTCATTATTCAAAGCAAACACTTTCCCCTTTTTTAGCATGATGGTGATAGGTTTAGTTGGGTTCACAAAACTAGGTATAAACCTTCTCACAAAGTTGATCTTCCCAAGGAATCTCTAGATCCCCTTCTTGTGCTTTGGTAAGGATAAGGCTAAGATAACACTTACTCTATCAGAGTTAATGGATAATCCTTATTTTTAAATAATGTGACCCAAAAACTTACCTTTATGCATATAAAACACACATTTTTTGGGATTTAAAGAGATCCTATAATTTTTGCATCTTTAGAATATCAGCCTCAGATGATCCATGTGTTCAATAGCATCCTTGGAGAAGGCTATGATGTCATCCAAGTAGACCAATACCATTTGATTTAGTATCCCTTAGAAGGTCATGTATATTAATCTCTGAAAGGTTTCCCAAATATTGGACAATCCAAAAGGCATATTATGATAAAAAATGTGCCCCACTTAGTGGTGAAGGCAATCTTGTACTAGTCTTCCTCTCTCATGTTAGGTTATGGAGCTAAAAGATTCACAGATGCAAATGGAGGAGGTTTCTCAGTGTTACAACAACTAACATTAGCAGGCGCAATCGATGTCAGTCATATCCAGTTACAGAGCAACCGACATCGGTCAGGAGTCGGCCGACGTCGGTCATCTCCAGACAGACAACAACCAACGTCGGTCGCCTGTACGATTCTAAAGCTGTTAGTTTCATGAATAGTTTGTTAATGAACCAATTATTTGCATGTAAAAAGGATAGTTTTAGTCTTGAGTTGCATGTCTAATTATTGTAATTAGGTGTCTAATTATTGTTTGCATGGGATCTATATAATATACTCATGGGCTTGTATTGTAATTAAGGCAAGAAAGAATTTCTTCCAATTGTAAGATCAAATTAATCTGCAAGTTATGCATGATCATGTTAGATCTACATGGTAAGTAAGATCATTTGATTTGTAGGTTGTTGCAAGTTCATGGGAGATCTACTTGAAGTACTTTGAGTACTTGTGTACTGGCAGTATTGTTACTGACTGGTTGGAGGTGAACAACAACTCTGTGTTTGAGTTGATTGTTGTAACTGTAATTGAGAGAGAGAACTCTTGATTGAGAATTACTGGAAGTTGTAGAGGTGTGGGAAGCCTCAGAGGTGTAAGAAGAAGTGGCATCTTCTTTATTATATTTTCTTTTTGGATAAGTTGAATACAAGATTGTATTGTCTCTCAAATTCTGTGTTGTTTTTGATTTCTTGTTACTTGTTACTTCTGGTTAAATTCTGTGTTTAGTTGCTTATACAAGGTAATCAATTGTGCTCCTAATCTTGAAAAAGTGGTATCATAGCTAGGGTTGTAGGAGTAGGTTTACTAACACCTTGGTTTCAGAGTGTGTTAAGTGTTTGTTGATTACAGGTCACTCTCAGGGGTTTCTGATTGAGTGGGAGTATAGCAATGGCAGAAGAAAGTAAGCTTAGAATGGAGAAGTTTAACAGCAAGAATGATCAATTATGGAGGATGAATATAGAAGATTATCTGTATCAGAAATATTTGTACTTACCGTTGGGTGGGGTTGCATGCAAACCCACATATATGAAAGATGAAGAATGGAAGGTTCTTGATCGGAAGGCTATGGGATCTATAAGGTTGAGCCTTGCATCGTCTGTGATTTTTAGCTTATCACAAGCTAAGACAATGGTAGAGTTGATGGAATCTTTAGCAAATTTATATGAAAAACCCTCAACTTTGAATAAGGTATTTCTTATGAAGCAATTATTTAATTTGCAAATGTTGGAAGGTGGATCTGTACACTGTCATCTTAGTGATTTCCATGGTTTGGTAAACCAGTTAGTTTCAGTCAATATTGTTTTTGATGATGAAATTAAGGCTCTCTTAATCTTATGCTCATTACCTGAAAGTTGGGATAGTTTGGTAATGGTAGTTAGTAATACTGCATCTGCTTCAAATATCTTAAAAGTGGATGATGTTGTTAGTGTAATCTTGAATGAAGGAATTCGTAGGAAAAGCACAGGTGAATCATCAGGGAATGCTTTAAGTGTTGAAATCAAGGGAAGGCAAAGAGAGAAGATTGAGCAAGCGAGATCAAGGTCAAAGATAGGCAGGAGATCCAAATCCAAGTATGGCAAGATTATCTACTGGAATTGTGGAAAGGCAGGGCACAAAAAGAAAGATTACTGGTTGGTTGAAGATCAACATGAAGGAAATGAAGAAGCAGATGTTGTTGCATAGGATGTTCTAGTATTTTCCTTGGATAAAGTGGAATCTTTGGTTTTAGATTCTGGTGCCTCTTTCCATGCATCCCCAAATAGGGAATTTTTTCATGAATATGTCCAGGGAGACTTTGGAGAAATTTATTTAGGGGATGGTAAGCCTTGTCAAATGGTTGGCAAAGGGAAAGTGCAGCTAAAATTGTAGATGGGCAACACATGGGTGTTGAAGGAGGTCATGCATGTCCCAGTCTTGAAGCGGAACTTCATTTCTATTATAAAGTTGGGTGATGAGGGATGCACAATAACTCTCACAGTAGACTCTTGGAAAGTTTCCAAGGGTGCACTTGTTTTAGCAGGAGGTAAGAAAGTAGGTACTCTTTATCTATCTACTTGTATTACTGATTCTCCTTCTGTTTTATCTACTTCAGCTGTAGATTTGAAGATGTGGCTTCGTAGGCTTGGTCACATGAATAAGAAGGAGATGCATGTTCTTGAGTCAAAGAGTAAGATTTTAGATCTAAAAAGCACAGATTGAGATTTCTGTAAGCAAGAGAAGAAAGTGAGGTTTCTTAAAACTCATGCTACAAGAAAGGATCGGGTCTATTGCACAAAGAGGAAATATGATGTTTTTGACAAGAACAAGAAAGCCTTGGTGTTTAAGGAGAAGATGATGGACAAAAATCAGTCACAGGGGCTAAAGAATTCTGAGCAGGGCAATTTGAACAAGGGAATGATTCAAAGTAAGCTCACAAGTAAAAAGTCATCGCTCACAGGTAAACACAGGTACCAACATCGGTCAGGTAGAACCAACATCGAATAGGCATGCACCGATGTCGATCATGTGTAGACAGATAAAGTTAGTGGTGTCAGGTAGGGTGGCTATCAGCGTCAGTCAGGGAACTGACGTCGATGACTAGAGGACATTGACGTCGGTCAGGGAATTGACGTCAACGATCAGGTGGATTTGACATTGATCAGGTATAGACCAGGGTCGACTAGAAAATGGATTTTGGGTGGATAGCAAGCTGTTAAGGAGTATCAAATGCCCATGAGGAGGACTGAAAGGGTATAAGCCTCAAATTCATTGTTGCCCTTCTTTTGATTACTTATTGCTCACTGATGGTCAAGAACCAAGAAGTTTTAAAGAAGCATAACAGGTAGAATCCAGGAAATAGTGGGAGCATGACATGAATTCTTTGGATGAAAACCAAATGGGAGATTTGGTAGAGTTTCCAGCCAGAGAGAAAGCATTGAAAGACGAATGGATTCTCAGGTTAAAGAAGAGAGAGAATGGACACGTGAGATAGAAGGCCAAGGCATATGGTCTTGAGTAGGCTGCAAGACAATGGAGGTTTGACCATTGTGTTTACTTTACTAGGTTGGATAATATTAGCTACATTATCCTGTTACTATATGTGGTGTGTATGCTTATTGCAGGGTCACACATGTAGGGAGTTGCTGAGCTAAAGGTAAAGTTAGTTCAGAGGTATGTCATGAGGAATCTGAGAGTAGCAAGATTTTTGGGCATGAGTATGTTTAGAGACATGGAAGGTCACAGGTTGATTTTGTCTCCAGATGATTGTGTGAATAAGGTAGTGGTGAGGTTCAAGATGCGAGATGCAGAACTAGTTTGCACACCGATGGATGGACAGTTCATAGAATAGTGTCCCAATTCACATGATGAGGTTAAGTACATGTGTACTAGACCTGTTTTGCCCAAGAAGTGGGTGTTGTCAGAAAGTTTGGGGTCAATCTGGGAAAAGATGCACTGGAAAGCAATTCAATGGATTCTCAGGTATCTGAGAGGGACCAACAGCAGGTATACATGCGATGTAGGGTTAAGCACTTCTCTACATGGGTATGTAGAATCGGATGTGGCAGGAGACTTGGATGACAGGGGTTACACCATAGGTTGTGTGGTTGTTGGTCTTCAAGATTGAGCTTGAAGAGGGATACAAGCTAGGAAATATATTAGATGATGTACAGGTACAGGTGCAATTATTTATCTCCAAGTGGGAGATTGTTAGGTTGTAGAGCTAAAAGTTTCACAAATGCAAATGGAGGAGGTTGCTCAGTGTTACAACAATTGATGTTAGTAGGTGCAACTGACGTCGGTCATATCCAGTTACAGAGAAACTAACATCGGTCAGGAGTCAGCTGACATCGGTCATCTCCAGACAGATAGCGATCGATGTCGATCGCCTGTGCAGTTTTGGAACTGTCAATTTCATGAACAGTTTGTTAAAAATCAATTGTTTGCATGTAAAAAGGCTATTTTTAGTCTTGATTTGTGTGTCTAATTATTGTAATTAGGTGTCTAATTATTGTTTGTATGGGAACTATATAATAGACTCATGGGCTTGTATTGTAATTAAGGCAAGAAAGAGTTTCTTCCAATTGTAAGATCAGGTTGATCTGTAGGTTATGCATGATCATGTTATATCTACATGGTAAGTAAGATCATTTGATTTGCAAGTTGTTGCAAGTTCATGGGAGATCTACTTGAAGTACTTTGAGTACTTGTGTACTGGCAGTATTGTTACTGACTGGTTGGAGGTGAACAACAACTCTGTGTTTGAGTCGATTGTTGTGACCGTAATTGAGAGAGAGAACTCTTAATTGAGAATTAATAGAAGTCCTAGAGGTGTGGGAATCCTCAGAGGTGTAAGAAGAAGTGGCATCTTCTTTATTGTATTTTCTTTCTGGATGAGTTGAATACAAGATTGTATTGTCTCTCAAATTCTATGTTGTTTTTGATTTCTTGTTACTTGTTACTTCTAGTTAAATTTTGTGTTTAGTTGCTTATACAAGGTAATCAATTGTGCTCCTAATCTTGACATCTCACTGGTACTTGGTTGTAACCTGAATATCCATTTAAGAGAGAGAAGCATTCTAAACCAACAAATACTTACAAGAGTTACTACATGAATGGTAGAGGGTAGTGATCCTTCAGAGAGACTCTATTAAGATCCCTAAAGTCTACACACAACTTGATTTCCCCATTATTTTTCCTAATAGGTACTAGATTAGGTACCCATGAGGAGTGATTAATTAGGAAGATGATCCTGGATTCAATCAACTTGGTCAATTCCTTCTTCATGAGCTCTTTAATATTGGGGTTTATAGGCTTCAACTTCTTCCTAATAAGCTTGATATTAGCCTCTAGTTCTATGGTGTGTTGGGCCAATTTAGGATCAAATTACCTTAGGTCACTATATTACCAAGCAAAAATGTTTGCATACTCCTTACAAAGTTCTATGAAAGTGTGCTTTTTAGCTTTAGTGCTTACCTTTCTAAGCTTAAGGAGCTTGTCTTCAAGGATAAGAACTCTTTCATATTTCTCTTCATTAGTTTACATTACTGCTTTATCTTTCCTCATATGGTCATTTTCATGAAAGAGACCTTCTAGGGTGACTAGCCATTTAGGAAGGTTATTGGACCTTAATTGAACAATTTTCTCCTCATACTGATGCTTCAATTTTCCTTGGTTGATGGAGGAGAACTCTGATTCTTGATGTAAGAAACATGCAATCTATTTATCATTTTCAAAGACCTAACATTGAGATTAATTATCAAACACTGATGGTCTTATTACCACTTTGACATGTGGTTTCACCTTGGTCCTTTTCAATTCATTGGGGATGTCAAAATGAGCCCCCACAACTGCCAGTCTATCAGCATGTTGATTATATCCTCTTAGAATTGATTTAATGTTGAAGGCCTCAAAGTCTTCAATTAGGTCCCATACTCTATGCTTGTAGCACTTCATTAATGGGTTCTTAGTGGCATTCTAGCCCCTATCTTGGTGCACAATCAATTCACTATCCCCATATACTTGCAATTGCTTAATTCCTCTCTTACTTTCCCGTTGAAGGCCATGGATGAGACCTTCATATTCTTCTACATTATAGGAATAACTGAATTGGAACTTATATGGAGATAAATAATTATCATTGAAGGGGATATTAGCATGACACCATCACCCACTCCATGTTTGCTCCTTGAGCCATCAAAGAACAAATTTCAAAGACCACTAAGATATTATGAAGGCTTCATGGGAGGTGGTATGGGATGATTTTATTCATGCAAATAGTAGACACCCAAGTCGCTCTCTTCAACACCTTCTAAGGGGTCCACCAAATGGATATCATTCCATAGATCATCTAAGAACATGTCTGGTACCTCTTCTAGATGAGTGTTTCACTCCTAACCAAATGTGAATTCATCCTCATCAATAACGGTGTAATTGATGTTTGTGCTATTTGGTCCATAAGGCTCTATTTGGAATTATGTAATGGGTTCAACTTTGATTAACACGTTGGCCCCATTTTTTATTTTGAATGCCATGTATGACCAATCTTCTATAAGATAGCCTCTTATCTTTGCTATTAAATCTCTAGATAGGCAAGTGCAAAGTGAGGAGGCACATCAAGTATCAAAATATCTTGCTCCATTGAGACACTAGGATAAACATGTAGCATCATATTGAGGTATTTTATTATAATAGATGGCTTGGTAGAAGAAACATCAAGTTATAACACTCCTTTAGATTGGGGATCATATATTAGGCTAAGCTAATTAGATATAGACTTTGGCGTTACTAAGGTACTCGCCCTACTGTCCACTAAGAAATTATGCACTATAGAGTTGCCAATGATTATTTAAATATAGAATGGGGGAGGCTTGATTAGCTTACTTTATTTCCTTTCACTAGGACCTTTAGTTGCATTGGTGAGAACCTCATTCACCTTGCTTGGTGGCTTGTTTGAATTATTATAACATTAATTTTGGACAAGCATTTTTGAAGAATGTCTACTTGACCAAGCATGAAGCACATATCCCACATTGGCACACTCACATTATATTTATTCATTTGTTTAATAATGTTAATGGGTGATCCACTGATTTTATCTTGTGCTTTGGGAGCCACCACTATTATTTATTGAACTTGTGAGCTTTGGGGCACAAGAAGATTCTCTTGATTTTGATTCTTTCGAGGTGATGGAATATTGGGAGTGGAAGTAGGCTCATTTGGATTGTCAGTGAAGGAGTAATGGTAGGAAGCTCTTTGACTGCCTCCTAATTGCCATCCATGTTCCTTCTTTTAAATCTTATATTTGCTACCAATAATATGTAGGCTTGGATAGAACTAGCCTGTTGGCTGAGTGTATAACACTCTTCTTGTCCATAATTGACCATGATGGCATCCAGTTGGTTTGGTTCTTGACTAGACCCTTGATCTTGTGGAGGATCTTCTAGTTTGGTCATCATAGACACCCCTACATTTTGGGCCATGAGAGCTTAGTTGTACCCAAAATTAGTAGCTTGCTTCCATTGATCATTGAAGGCTTGATTAAGGTCAATATTTGGGAAAATATGTTGAGAAAAAGACTAATTTCAAGGTATATTACCCTATATTTATTGAGCCACAAAATTTTGAATTGGTACTAAGGTGTTGGAAGTGATAGCAAATTAGGATTATAGTTATTCTATTTATTATATCCATGCAACACTTGTCCTTGGTTTTGAACTTGGCCTTGGCCTTGATAGTTCCCCTTATATGGTGTCCTATTTGATTTAAAATCTTGCTAATGAGGTTGATATGAACCTTGATAAGGCCTATTGAAATCCTGTTGCCTCTTAACATTTACTAGCTCATTTCCAAAAGACTTAAACATGCTATTGAGCTCTTGGAAGTTTTTTTGGTCTTGGGAATCACTTGATCCACTAGTGGAAGATTTCTCTTGTTTTGGTGTAGGTATTGTAGCAATTTTTGGTGTAGGATAAATTACATCAAGTGAAGGGATAAAAATAGGAGGAAGTCTGATTTCATGAAATAAGGGCATTGATGGTTTGGGTGTAAGCTTGCTAGCTTGAACCAGACAATTTTCTACTTTGATGGCTACCTCATAAGCATCTGGAAGTATGTTCCCCCTATAGATTGGATCATCACTATTATATCACTATTTAAAGCCTTCAAATTATACAGAAAGGCAAAGTTAGGGGTTGGTCTAACTAAAACTGGGATTCTCCCAAGTTTTTTGGAACCTTGTGTTGAAGTCTTGCATGACTTCATGAGGAGATATCTTTATGGTAGTTATTTTCTCTATAAGTGATAAATGGTCAGTTTTGTCCTCAAATATTTTACACAAGGCCTCTCCTAATTGGTCCCATGTTTGAATGGAGTTATTAACAAGGCATACACACTAATCTAGGGCCTTTCCTTTAAAAGAAATAGCTAACAACCTAATAGCTATATTATCCTTAGTGACATTATGGATATTGCAAAAGTTGGCTATGTTCATAAGGTGATCAAAGGGTGTTGTAGCTTAGTATCCAGTCTAATAGGGAACACTTTTAAAAGTTGCAATTGGGATAGGATCATATTAAGTAAGGTCTAGAGGAATTTAGACATTAAAAGGTACAAAAGCTCTAGGAACTACCATGGCTATGGGAGGGTTTAATGAAGGTTTTTTATAGGGGTAGGCCTTGAAAATGACCTAGGAGAAAAGTTTCTATGATATGGATGTGTATTGACAAATATTAATATTTTTGATGAATTTAAAGGTAGTTCAAAAAATTCAAAGGGAATACCTCTTGAAGCTGATCTTGTTGTCACCTTTGGCATGAGGGACAGCTACTGCTCTGCACTAGAGTGTTGATTCTTCCTTTTGGAGTCACCATATGTTATTGCTTAGGAGATTAACTACTATAAATTTGATCAAACTAAAATTAACTTTGATCAATCTTCCTTTTAGATTATGGTCCCATTGTGCATGCCAAAGGTTCAATTTGCACCCTTTGAGAGAGTTCTTCAGGCTCACTCAAATTGAGATATACAATGGGAACAAACCTAGGCTATGGGTCACCTATGATGGGGTTAGATCTTTGAAGAAGGCCAACTTCCTCTTGATCCTCACCTAGACTAATGATAAACTAATGCTTCATAAGGGAAAGGGTTAGAAAGAAGGCTAAAAGGGTGATGCACCAAAGTTGAATAGACACTCATATAAGCTTGAACAAAAACTAGATCAACAAAAGACAACCATGGCTTACTCAATCTCATAGTCTCACTAATTACATAAATGTTTCATATAATAGGTTCCAAGTAGAACACTGATCTAGACCTACAAGTTAGCTTGAAAACACCTTTAAAGAGGAAAATAGAAGGACAATAAACTAGGAATAATCTTCTTCACAAATTCACCATACATAAGCACACTAAGCATTGATTAATGATAAGAGATATGCAAAGAGTTGATCTTATTACTTCAAAAGGTAGTTCTTACAACATTTTAATAGGGTTTAACCAAATTAAATGAGCAAACTTTTGAAAGAGTCTCAATGAGTATCCTTATTCTAGAAAAGAGTGAAAAATTCTAAGAGCTGAGAACCCCTTAAATGGGAATGATACTAGGATATATAGAAGGGAGAGAGAGAAAGAATATGGGGACATGCCATTGAAGATGAAACACACCATCGTAGGTTATTAATGAGCTTGGACTACCACCCTAAAAAACCTTGTTGTCCTTGGTTGGAAATGGATTCTCAACATCCATCAAAAATCTTGGGCTTCCTTTATTCTAATTGGCTATAAAAATTTGTCTAAGCTCATTGACATATTGAGTCATCTCACTCCATCAATTTTGATTTGTACAAATGCTTGTGAGTCATCAATATTTTCCTAGTTGAATGTGTTATTGACACTTTTCATGCACACATTTTCTCTTGATATTTACTGACCCCCTTGACCTTAGCTCACCATTATATTTGAATGTATGATCGAACACATGCCATTAGATCTAACTGGGACCCATTATTTAAAAACCAATGGCTATTTTATGAGATTAAAATTTGATAGTTTATAGGATGTCATTTGACATCTACATGACCATATTTGACATCTCATAGACTATAAAATTTAAGCACAAATGGTTTTTTGTAGTGTTTAGAAGTTGATGTTAGTGCAAACCTCTTATATTGTAGGTCCAAATTTAAAGGCCTATAAATTGGAACACAAAAGTCATGGAGGTACCAAATTTTTAGGAGATGCTCTTGAGACTAAAATAGATGAACTCATTTGATATGTTGGTTTAGAGAGCCTTCTACGTGTGTCTAAAAATACTTAAGTTGAATGGTCTATTCATTCCCACATGACATCATGATAACAATCTAGTTTATTTGGCTAAGTATGGGAAACTTAGCAAAATCTGACTAAGGATCCAACTTTGAACATGCATAACTTCTTTTGAGATTCAGTGGATGACCTAAAACTTAGTGTGTAACAACTAGGGACCAAGCTAAACAAACCCATAAGATCATTTTATCTTGAGATTACCATACATGTAATATATGATGCCATCCATATTCTCACTTGGTTCTATTTGAGCTCCTCATAGATTGGCTAAGTATGGGAAAACACTATCAAACTACTTGGGAGCCCAACTTTGCACATGTATATCTTTTGTCACACTTCATCAGATGACTTGAAATCTAGCATGTATATTCTAGGCATAAAATTGTATAGACCCATCTAATCAATTACTCTAGAAATTATCACACATGTGAGATATAACATCATCAACCTACCCACTTGGCTCTATTTGAGCTCCTTGTAAATTGGCTAAGTATGAAAACTTAGCAAAATTTGACTAAGAGGCCAACTTTGGATCTTCATACATTTTGATGCACTTCAAAAAATGACCTAAAACTCGGCACATATGTTCTTGGGACTAATGTGAACAAACCCATATGATCAATTCTCCCTGACTCATCCACACATGGAAATTATGATGTTAATAAAGTGCCTACGTAGAATGTCTATCATTAGACACAAAATGTCTAGATGAACACAATGAAGAACTAGATAAATGATATGCAATTTTATACTATTCCAAGTAATCTTGACATAACATAGGGTATTTGTAACCTATCCATCTACTTATCCATAAAAAACCTGATCCATATAGGCACAAGCTCGGTATGTGGGCTAAAAAATGGCCAATACGTACCTTATTCCATTGTGTTATGCAGGATTAGGTCCTTCCTCTTCATGGATAGGCACATGGTGGAATTTGTGGTGGTCACTATAGAGGACATGTTATATCCCATAAATGCCTACACATGACATAATTTTGGCCTAATGTTAAAAAGGATGCAATAAAATTTGAAAAAAAGTGTACTCTTTGCCAACTTCATGATGATCTAATTCATTCACCTGCAGTCGAGCTTCAAACTATTGAATTTCCTTGGCAATTACTCATGTAGGGATTAGATCTCACTAGAAAATTACCATGCTCCCAAGATGGACATGTTTTTTTCATCACTACTACTAAATATTTTACCAAATGGGTTGAAGCCATGCCACTTGTTAATGTCACTGGCAACACCATCACCAAATTCATTCTTAATAAAATAATTTGTCACTTTGGTGTTCCCCATACTATCATTTTAGATAATGGTAGTAACTTCAAAAACAAAGATGTTAAATAGCTTTGTACTAAATTTAAATCAATCATAAAATTTCCATGCCTTATCATCCATAATGAAATGGCCAAGTTGAGGCTACTAAAAAAATTCTCAACAAAATTCTTCAAAATACATTTCATGAAACCCCCATGGATTAACACCTTCATCTTTACTTTGCTCTTTGGGCCTATTGGACTAATATATGTACTTCCATTAAGGCAACACTGTTCTCTCTAGTCTATAGTTTTGAATCAGTTCTTCCATTAGAAGTTGAGTTTCCCTCTCTCTATATATCTCTTCATGGTATCATTCTTGATTAATAATTATGCAAAGCTAACCTTCATGCCCTTGATTTCTTTGATGAAAACCATATTTATGCCTTATAACATAACCACTAATACAAGGATCATATTGACAAACAACATAACAAACATGTTAGACTCTATATATTTAATGTTAGTGATCTTATCCTTAAATTAGACTATACTCATGATAAAGAAGGTAAATATGCCCAAAAATGATGGGGCCCCTATTTAGTCAAATATATTCTTGGTCTAAGCACCTATCACATTCAAACTAATGAAGGCCATGTTTTCAAAGATCCCACCAACACACAATTCCTTAAAAATCACTTTCCCTAATTCTTTCCTTATTTTCATGCTTTCTATCTACATCTATCTAACACTTTTTTTTGGATGCTTACATGGGTTTCTCCCTCTACAATAGTTCTCTCTTATTAAAAATTTTTAGTCCTTCCTTTTTGGTATTTTGGTTTCCCTTTTCTCTCATGACTTGCATTGTATAACTATGGATAGGACCCAATCTTCCTCATGATGTACCATAGTCTTCTTTATTTTCATACTCTTTTTTTCACATTGGCATCCCTTAGATTTATCTTTTGTGAGTTGTAGTGTAAGACCATGGATAAAACCTGGTCTTCCTCATAAATACCATCTTTTTCCTACCTCATTTATTTTTCTAATATTGTTTGGCACCCCCTGGGTTTCTTTTTTATGAGTTGTAGTGTAAAACCATGGATGGGACCTGGACTTATTCATAAAATAACCATCTTGTCATTCTTTTTTCTAGAATGTATTTTGCAATGGTTACAAGTTCTTGATCCTTGTTCTTAACTTTATATTTTGATTCTTTTGGTAGATGAAATTTTCACAACAATCTATGTTAGCATGTTTTCCTCCATTTCCCTCATTCTTATGATAAAGAATCACACTTTTCTATCATGTATCCCTTTTTCACCCTTTGTCACTTTTTTTGTGATTTGAAGTAATTAAAATTTGTTTCATGTGTCATCCCTCTTGATTTCCTTTCATTTCACTCCACATTGGATAAAACAAGGTTGAATTCAAGATAACACTTTTATTTTACCTAGATTTAAAAGACTCTTAGACACCATACTCTTTGAAATTCTCTCTCTTAGAAAATAAGTCCCAAGTATTCAAATTAATGTCATATTTAACACCCATGTTTGGTATTCCAAATCTATATGGAGGAGGAATAGAAAAATCCATCAAAAAAGTTAAAATCCAAATCATTTGAAATAAAAGGAAATGATATACAAAAGGCAACATAAAAATCTCAAAAGTTAATATCATACCAAAAGACATGATTACAAGCACATATTCTATCTTCAATCAAAGATCAAACTCCAAAGTTGACCTCATAATAGATTTGAGGTCCATTGGGGTATGGTAGGTCAATAGATTGGAATAAGAGAATTCAATAAACTCTACAGTGCTACCTACTTTCTCATGCAAGTACCTAATCTTTGTAGTAGACTGATGACTTTGTAAGGGGTCCTGAGGAATGAGGAACACATTGTTGGAAGGTAGGTCCATTTTAATTTTCATTCATATATCCTTCATGAGATAATCTACATACTTCATTCATTGACCTAATACTTTTGTGGCTAAGAGAAGTTCTTTAGAGTCCTTAAGGTCAAAATTCCTCTTATTTTGACAAACCTAATTTGAGTGTCTTGACTTTGATAAAGAGTTCCTCTACCTTGGTTTTTCATTCATTATCCCCTCCACCCATTTCATTTCCCCCCATTAATAGGAAAATTGTGATTCCAAATCTATTTCCCCTTCTTCTTTATTTATTTCTGCTTAACCTCTTAAAAACATGATAGCATTAATTTGTTTCAGTTTTATCTATCTTTAGAGCAAAATAACATGTTTGAGCAACTATGGATTACTTTATTTACACCATAGATTTACATTCCTAGACTTGCTTTGATTTTATTTTACCATTGTTATTATTGTACTACCCTTTTTTGTGGACACCTGAGTTTATTTCTACTTTTATGTACTTTTTCCAAGTTGAGTGAAGTTGGATTGCTACTTCTCACTCACCAATGTTACTTCCACTCGTATGCATCATTTTTATATTGATGATTAAGTAAAGATTATTACTTCTCACTCATCAATGTTATTTTACCATTTTGTTTATGCTTTTACATCAATGTTTAATCACCATCCCTTTTTCACATGTATCCTTGGTTTGACTTAGTGAATTTGACTTTCTTACTTAAGGTTTATTTGTTTGAGTTTTTTGATATTTAGTAGCCTTGTATTTTGGGTTACCTGATTTAATCTTGTTTTTGACTTGGTAATTTGGTCTAACATAGCACTTGTCACCCTGGCTTGCCAAATTTCTAAGTACATCCTATCCACATAAGACTAGTTATCTTGGATTTCCTTCCTTTGTTTGTTTTTGCTCTTTAGTTTTGTATTCTTGGGTTTGTTGAAAGTAGTCTCTATGTCCTACATAATCAAAACTAACAATAAAATACATAACCACATAGTGATAAAGTTAAGTCAAGGTACACATCACATTTACTTTTTTAGTTATTTCCCTTTTAGTCATTTACTTTCAATTATTTTTTGCTTTAAAATACTACAATTTTTTTAAGCATTAGTGTTATGTGTTCTTATGTTATTTATCAAAGCACCATACCTTATTTCACCTTAGTGACATGTGATGAGATTTTAGTATGGTATATGTATACACATAATATTTTCAACTTTTATCAAATACTGATGCTTTACATCTTACAAGAATCTGTTTAGATTCAATCTCTCTGAGTGCATGCCCTAAAGGGTGCATCAAGAAAGAGGTGGGTAGACCATTAGTGATTCATAGGATTATTTTACCTTATTACCAATTATTTACAATCTAAATATATCCTAAAAACCATTCCCTAATTGATTACTCCTTTTTTACATACTCCTCTAGTCTTTTCCCACTTTCCATCCTTCTTTTCCTCACCTTAAGCACCTTTTGAAAATCATCTGTACTAAGTCAACCCTATAAAAATTTTAGATTTTATTTACTATACTAGGTCAATTAAGTTTACCCTATACAATTTTGGGTAAAATTATCTTAGGGTCTAGGTTGGCTCTTGGCCCACTTAGCCCATGACCTAGTGAATTCTTGTCCTCAATTATACTAGGTCGATTGAGTTGACCCTGTCAGTCAATTTTTTTGAAAGGGCTTAGGGTTAAATCCACATATATATAAAGGATAATTTAATCATTATTTCAAAATCAATCAATCAAGAGTTATTATTCACTTGCACTTTTTTACAATATACTCTTTCACCATTCTAATTGAGGAGTCTTAACTTAGGGTTTTTACTTGGAGAATCTAGTCTTGTGGAGAAGTCTTAGATGCTTTAGAGTTTTTTAATGATACTTACACAACACAACAACATTTTATGAATTCCCTTTGTCCAAGGGAGAGATTGAGTCTCAATGGGTTCATCATTTAGGTAAGTATTCTCTAACTTTTCTCTTCTCCTTTGTAGATAGAAGTAACATAAGTATTGGCTTTGAATAATATTACTCTTTTTATTCCATGTCTTAGAATTTTGCTCATACATAACTTAATTGAGATTATCCTATACATTTTTATTTTATTTAATAACCCTAATATTGTGCCACAAGATTTGGTGGGCACTAGATTAGATATTATTTAATTGTTATTAGTTTAGTGAGATATCAAAACACAGGACTCCCTTAGGGTTATTACATGATTATACTTGACTAGAGGCTTTGGAACCTTCCCTATCATAGGGTATTGTGGTAAGAGATCCCATAATTGGGTTTAACAGATCCCTATATTGGTCATGTTACTGATTAGCTAATGTATGCCCAATCGAAAGTGTATGGTATGATCTATCTTCTCTGAGTTAGGATTGATTTATAGACATGATGCATTTATGATTGCATACACAAATCAATTAATAAAAAACTTAGAAAAATAGTACTCTAAATTTATAGAACTAAGATTTATAAAAATAGTAAAGTAAATATATTTATAGATATTACAATAAATTAGAAATAAATGATATTTAGCTGGTTTATTGTACGTATGTAGGTCTAGGTAGGAACATGCTAGAATTATGGAACAATCATCAAATTTTAGAAATTGTACTTTTGTGGCCTCAAACACTTGTGTTTGATTTGGAGAGTTGAATAGACATAAGTGTCTAACTCTATTTCAAGGGTCTTATATAAAATATTAATTGGATCTAGATGCAACCAAATAGAACATTCTAATTTTTTTGTCACCTTTATTTTGATGTCTTCAGATTGTGCACACATGCTATCACTATTTGTCAAATGATCATACCCTAGCTCTTCACCCTTGGAGTGATTGTGGAAAAAATGGGTCAGTGGGATCATAGTGTTGATCTAACCCTAATAAACCCTATGTTAATGGGGACTACCTACATAGACAATACTTTGAAGACAACCTCAAATTGATGTAGTTCTACCCTACATGTTAGCTTGTGTGTACACAAAAGCATAATGTGTGATAATCAAAGACATTCAATGACCTAGATTATAACTTGGTAAATATGGATCTTGAGTTTCTCTTTGAATGATTTAGACCTGTATAACTATTGCTTCTATGATTGATATGGAAATAGGGATAAATAAGGTAAGTTTTCTCACTTGAATACTTTTTGGTATATTACCTTATGAGTTGTATGTGATTTCTAGGTGTGTAATGAATGAGGGTTGATATTTTATATATACCAATCTATTTTAGAAATATGTCACACTAAAAAACTTAGGCCAATATTTTGGATACATTTTTTTAGCAAATTGGATCAGTTTTGGGCACTGGACACTTTATAGAAAAGATGAACAATTGCATCGATACATGTGTCCACTTGGGAGGTAAGTGTTTAAAGATATAGAAAATAAGTATAGGTTCAAAAATTTTAGTGAAGGATGATTATCAATTTTAGATATTTTTAAACAACATAGAAGGCTTGATGATTAGGATAACAATGGTTGAATTAAGAGATAAGTAATTTGACATAAAGAGATAGTAAATCTGAGCCTTTTGGTAGTGATAAGGTATAAAATTAAAAGGCACAAATATGATAGGTATTTTATAATTTTACAAGACTAAGGTACTATATAAATTAGATTTTAGTATCTATATTCCCACTCACTTTGATTTAGTAATGAAATTGTTAGTTTAAATGAAAAAAATGTGCACCTGAGTGGGTAAAACACAACTTGCCTTTGCGTGTGCCCAACTTGAGTGATTTGTTGGTGACTAAAATATAACCAAGAGTATGTTACAATATATAATTAGTGTACAAAATATGAAATTGAAAAAAATTGATATGTTTGAAAGTAAAAGGATCAAGGTTAAGAGTATACCTATGTGTCGATGCAACCATCTTGCCTATTGACAATTTGATTTAAAAGGATGTCTTATTATGAAACATTAAAACTATGATTAATAAAATTATGAACTTATAAATGAGTATATGTAGATATTGGAGGACACATGCCCCTAATATTGGTGTAAAGGTGAGTTGTAACACAACCATTGAGCTTGTTTCATCTCAATTATGCAACCCAAATACATGTATAATAATGTAGAGCATCTTGTGGAAAATTTTCAACTCTACCTTTCTTACACACCTTCCTAGCCCTTTAGGCCAATCTAGTAGCTTTTTTTTTCTTGTTTTTGGACGAATAAAATAATTTTGGGATTGGCTAGTAGATTTTGAGACCCATTCTAACCACCCTTCATCTAGTTACACATTCAAGTTTTCTTGATCTAACTCTACCTTTAGACCCCTTTTCTAACATGAGGCCTAATCAATTAGGCCTATTTAGGTCTTAATGCAACACAAGCCCTTAAATTCACTATGCAAATGACTGTATAGGTTTAGAACCACCTTAATATCTTAGATCACATTAAATTCTATAAGAATACAAATTTTTATACAGTTGGATGGTTGTAACTCTTTATATCATCAAAACCCTAATTTAGGGCTTTTCATCCCCTTTTAAGACCCAAGAGGGTAAACAATTAATTTTTGAGTGTTTAAAATACTTTTCTTAGACTATGAAGGTTTATACACTTCTATATTAACCCCAAAAAACTCTTCCACTCATCCAAACCACTCCTTACTCCTTATATTCCACTTTTGTAACTTGGTTTCTACTTGATTGTGTAGGATTAACAAGCTTCTACAGGTCTGTAAAAAATTTGAGATAAAAAGGAATACTTAAAAGAAAGATAAATGTGCAATAAATCTTTAGAAACAAAATAAGGACTAACCAAAACCTTCAAGAAGTATTTTAATGTGCTACCAACCAATTCTTTCACCAAAACAAATTACATAGTCTTCAAACAATGCAAGAACATAAGAAATAGGGTATGTGTCAACAAACACCCAAAAACCAGGGGTTTATTCTTGATTTTATCAAAATTTTATGTCTTAAAACATCAAAAAATATCCTCATATTTTAACATTACAATTTTTATACATCCTTAACCGCTATATCTTCTTATAGGGACCTTCCAACAGTCATAAAAGGCAAGTTAAGGAAACATAAAAGTGTGCTAACTCATTATTTTATACTATTGAGACTTTGGACCCTTGAAATGGATCTAATAGTTCCTTAAAAGTTTTAAAAACATGTTTACATACTTTACTAAGCTATTAATTCACCCCTACAATACTTATTACAATCAAACTATTCAAATTTTGAAAATCATGTTTTGGTAATAAAATTAGGAATTTGAAATTTGAACTAACTAGAAGCCATTCTACCTTAAAAATTTGAAATATAAGTATGGTTGAGGAATTTAAATTCCCTATAAATGATCACTAAACCAAAATTTGAGAAACAAACCAAAATTCAAAGCAAAAATCTTCTTAGGAGTGATGCTCCTACATCATACTCCCAAAGAAAGAGAAAAGAACTCAGGGACTATTGTCCATTAGTGCTTCCAGAGTATTCTCATGCATTTTTATGTCATATTTAGTCATCCAAATAGCATATTAAATTGGTTTGGGTTTCTTTTTTACTAGGTACTTGAAGTACTGCTTGTCTCTAGTTTGTTTGATCACCTACTTATTTGTATACACTCTAACTCTTCTATCTTGGACTTAAGTAACTGTGTTACCCAAATTGGTCCTAATATATTTGTGTTCTTTATTGTGTTTCCTCATTTTACTACTTATTTTTAAGGGTATAGGTATGCAAAATTGAATATGGGTGAGATACCTATGCCACTAGGCAACTCCAATTCATAGGCATTATTTGCAAACTTCTTGAGTATCCTTCAAGGACCAATCTTCTTCATATTAATCTTATTGTATTCACCTCTTGGGTACCTATCCTTAATAAGATTAACTAAAACTAGGTCTCCAATATGAAAAATAACCTCCCTTCTACTCATATCTGCCTGTTTCTTATATTTTTCCACACTAGACTCTAGATGCTTCTTTACATATTCATGTACCTCCTTCATTACCATTGCAAAATCTTCACCTTTAACACTCCTCTTATCCATATGACTGATGTTTCTAACCTTAAAAACTCCTATAGTTTGCATACCATAGATTACTTGAAATTGACTCATTCTAATGTTCCTATTAGTAGAGTCATTATATGCAAATTCTGCTTGAGGAAACACCAAGAGCCCACTGCTTGCGATTTTCGCTAGATAGGCACCTCAATAGGCTCCTTAAGATTAGATTAAACACCTTAATTTGACCATATTTTTGAGGGTGGTAAGATAAATTGAAACTCAAGTTTGTGCCTATATTTCTCCACAATGTTCTCCAAAAATGACCAAGAAACTTGGTGTCTCTATCAAATACAATGTTAATGAGTAATCCATGAAGCTTTACTACCTCTTTTAAAAATAAATTTACCATATATGTGGCATCATTAGTAGTTTTACATGGAATTAAATATACCATTTTATAAAATCTATCCACAACTACATAGATTGAGTCAAAACCCCTCTGTGTCCTAGGCAATTCCATCACATATTCCATACATATATATTCCCATTACCTATTTGGGATTGGCAGGGGTTGATACAAACCTGAATTAGTGATCTTACCTTTTTCCAACTAAAAAATCTTTCACCTTTCAACATACCTCCTCACCTCTGCTTGCATTTTAGGCAAATAATAGTGTCTAGTGAGCATTTCCAATGTCTTATCAAGCCCAAAGTGGCCTTCCTTGATTCTACTATGCTTATTTTGGATTAGATTTCCACTTGTTAAATTTATTGGCACACATAACTACAATCCTTTAAAATTAGTCCATTTTGTAGGACAAAATACAACCATGGCTCTTTTTTGAGTGTACTTTGGTGCTTGTAAGCATTGTATGCTTCCTTGAAGTCATCATCATCATCATATATGTCCTTGAGTGATTCAATTCTAATAATCTCAAACTATATATCATGCACCATTAAGACCCCTCAATGCATCTAAAACCTTATTACTTTACCCCTGTTTATGATTAATGGTGAAGGTGAAATTATGCATATACTCCACCTGATTTCATGTGTCTTTGGTTTAGTTTAGGCTGATTAGAGATGAACTGAAGTGCATGATTATCCATGTATATAATTAATTCCTTTGGCATGAGATAATGCCTCCACTTCTTCAATGATTAAAACATTGCATAGAACTCTAAGTCATAGGATGAGTACTTCTTGGCATCATCAACTTCTCACTGAAATAGGCTATATGTTTGCCCTCTTGACTTAGTACATCCCCTATTACCACTCCACTTGCATCACATTTTATTTGAAACACCTTATTGAATTATAAAAATAGTAGTATTAGATGCTTCATGATCCTTTACTTCAAGTATTGGAATCTCTTCTCTATTTTCTCATTCCATACAAACTTTTTCTTATCTCCCTTGATGGTGTCTATGATAGGATCATATATCCCACTAAAATTTCTAATGAAATTCTTATAAAAACTTTCAAGATCATGAAAAATTCTCACCTCTCCTACTATCCTAGGTGTTGGACACCCCGTGATTGAATTTACCTTGTTATTATCCATATTTATCATGCCTTATGATATGAAAAAGCCAAGGTACAACAACTTTGACTTCATGAACTCACAATTCTTGAGGTTGATCAACGACCTTTTTTTTGTAGCCTCCTCATGACTAGATCTAAATGGTGAAGATTCTCCTCCTTAATATGGTTGTAGATAAGTATGTCATCCAAATACACCACTAAAAACTTGCCTAGGAAAGACTTAAGGACTTCATTCATTAGTCTCATAAAATTACTTGGTGTATTGGTCAAACCAAATGGAATAATTAACCATTTATACAAACCTTCATTTATTTTGAAAGTAGTCTTCCACTCATCTCCTTATCTGATCCTAATATGGTATTACCCACTCTTGAGATCAATTTTATAAAAATATCTTACTCCACTCAAGCAATCCATCAAATCTTCCATCCTAGGAAGTGGAAATTTATATCTAATTGTGATGTTGTTTATGGCCCTCGAATCAATACACATTCACCAATCACCTTCCTTCTTTGGCACCAAAATTGTAGTCACTATATAAGGACTAAGAATTTCTTTGATCAACCCTTTGTCAATAAAATCTTTCACTTGTATTTTGATCTCTACATTCTCTTTAGAGGTCATCTTATATGCTAACTTGTTAGGTAGGATTTTTCCAGGAACAAAGTCTATGTGATGTGTTATGTTTCTGATAGGTGGAAATGTGTTGGGCAGCTCATCAAAATCTATTTATGTATATTATTCCAACATATCTTGGATTTTTTGGGGTAGTTCATTGATCTTGGTGGCTATCATAATAGTCCTAGGCTTGACTAACAATGTAAAGCCTAATTCCTCTTCATTCATGGCATTTAGGAATTCTTTAGCACTTACCCACATCATGTGGGAACCAACTTGTTGGTAAGTATCCTCATCCTTCATGGGAAAAAAGGTATGACTAAATATATCTTTTATCAAGGTGTACACATTCCTTCTTCCATCATGAGTGGTTTGACTATCATATTGCCAAGGCCTTCTAAGAAGCACACAGAAAACATCTATTGGAATAACATCATAAAGTACCTTGTCCTTGTACCTTCCAACTTGGAAATTTATCCAAATTTTCTCACTTACCAAGACTCAATGACCCTTGTTAAACCATGATACCTTGTATGGTGTGGGGTGAGGTAACTTATTTATTCCAAGATTATTAACCATTTTCATAGAAACTAGATTATCCATACTTCTTGAGTATATGACCATTTTATAACACTTACCTTGGCATTTTCAAGAAGTCTTGAAAAGAGTATTAATTTAATGGTGTCTCCTTCTCCTTGGGTGGCTTGATAAATACCTTCCTCATTAGTAATAATTATCCAACTTTAGGCTCTTCCACCAATGATGGAGAGTAAACACTCTTCTCCTCAACTCCTTGTGTAATCTGGTTCCTTCTATCAGTTATTGGAATCCCTAATGGGTGGTCATATGGACACTCCCATGATATATGTCTAACAACTTATTTAACTTGAAAAATATTCCTATAAATCCACTTGATACTCTACCCATTTATACATATCCATCCCTATTATAAGGTATCCTACCTCTAAATCCACCTCTTAAACTAGATGGCTGTTCTTGTGAAGTATTGGACTCTCTTAAATTATTTATTTATGAGTATCTGTTTCTACCTCAAATTTGATTTTCAGATCATAAAGAAAGAAGAAACTAAAAAAAAGTAATGGACAAGGCTTGGGAAGTACCTGGACTAAAGATTGCGCACCGTGAATCCAGACGTTTGTGGGCACTCCTCTTTGGCTGTGGAGGAATGACACCTGCAAGAAAAAAGAAGCTTGGACAAGAAAATGTTAGATGGATGGGCAGTGGGTTGCCAAGCAAAGGCTTGTTCCCGGAAGTGTGAAAACTTCCTTAAGGGAGGTCAACCCACTGTTTTGATAAGATAAGTGACTGATAAAAAGACAGAATGCCAGAATACAGAAGTGACAAAGAGATTAGAAAGGAAAGAGGAAAACAAAATGATTACCTGAAGGAGCTGTTGGGCTGAAGACAGTCGCCGAGGTCAGAAATGTCGCCGGCGTCGGTTATCTTATCTACCGGCGTTGGCTATCCTGCCGACGTCGGTTGGGGAAGTGACCGGCGTCGGTCGGGGTTGTGGCCTGTAGTCGGGTCTGGGTTGCTTTCTGGACTGTGGACGGGTCTGAGACTGAACGGGGACAAGTTTGGATGGACTGGGGAGTGGTCTGATTCTGGTTGGGTGCCTGATGCAAGGTCTTTTTGGCAGAGGGATGGGGAAGAGGAAGAGACACAGAGGACAGGGAAGAGGAGGATTCACAGAGGACAGGGCCTGAGAAGGCTTTGCAGTCTCTCAGGGGGAAGGACAGTGGGAGTAGGAGACAACAAAGGATAGGATAGATTACTGAATATTAAATAAATGAAATAAAAAAAACCAGACTTGCTTACCTTTTAACTTGCTGAATGAAGAGAGGAGAAGATGTTGCTGGAGCCACAGAAGACTTGTTGCAAGAAGAGAATACCTGATCCAGAGCCTTTTCACCTATTGCTGCTATTGCACGAGGTCAAGACAGAGGAGAGATGAAAGCCAAAGCACCAAGAGAAGTCTATTTTTGAGCTCAAGAGTCCAGGGGCTGCAACGGATGCAGAAAGGGATAATGAAGGCTGTCGACGCTGGCAGTTTTGCCGACGTCGGCCGAAGGGTCGCCGACGTCGGCGGTCGCAGGATGGGCACAGAGGCTAAAAATAGCCTCTGCCCATTCTTGCACGCCGCCAGGCGAGGGGTCATGGGCAGAACGGTCACGAGGATGCCAAAATGGGCGTGGGGGGATATAATGGAGAGATTTGGCCTAATAAATGCTAGGAGGAAGGTGGAGGGATTCAAGGGAGGATCCAAGGTGGTAAGGGTAGGGAAAAAGGGGGTCTTATTTGATTAAAAATAGATGCTTATTTCCAATTAATAAGACTTAGGTGGGTTAGGGACCAAGGGGGACTAGGAGGGAGAAAGGACCAAGGGGGAGAGCCAAGGTGCAGACACGTTTGTGGTGTCTACATTTGCCCCTTTTTGTCTTGTTGGTTGTTCTAGACGAACTGCAAGACAAAAACAGGAGTTGGTTGCCCCAAAAAAAGGATGAAGTGTTCCCCCCTCAAAGCGATAGTCGAGAGAAGGGAACCGAAGATCGAGTGTCGATTTGACAGAGAAATGGATAGAAGAGAGTGAGTGAAAACACTGCCATAGTCGTGATTGCGCGTAGTCCACTTCACGAGAGGGTCAGGTCAAATTGTCGCATGTCGAGGGTCAAGGAGTGCCAAAATTGAAGTAACCGAGCCCCAGCATTTAGTCGTCTGCTGATCGGGTCACTCAATCTAAGCTGAAGCTCCAAATGGTCGTTGTGTCCCAGGTATCCAGGGCTCAAGAAGTGCTCCTAGAAACACGAAAAAGCCACAAGTAGTAGGTATCAACTGGCTCGCGATCCTATACTTGTGAAGGGTCAAAAAAAAGTCTGCGGACAATTCTGCTAACCAGCCGTGAGGTAGCATACACGCAAAAACAACCAAGGCAACATTGGCTTGGAAGTGGTCGAGGTCGAAGGAGATAGGCATGATCTCCAATGGTCATTGGTCAAGAGGATGGATGGACGAAAGGATGCAGCCGAGCTAACCCCAGAAGACCCCATGTCAACTGAGTGCTGCCTACATAGCCCTGGTGACAGGGCCTCAGGCCGATGTAGTTATCTCTAAAAGGGAGGAAGGGTCAGAGGGATTGATTGGTCTTGGTCAAAAGAAATGATTGGTCTTGGTCAAAGGTCTTGGTCAAAGTTGACGAAGTTGGGCGTGATAAGAGTCAAAGAAGAGAAGGTTTGTCCATCAAAGAGACGAACAAACGGGGGTGGTCGAGCTAACCTCAGAAGATGTGGTATCTGAGTGCTGCCTACATAGCCTTGGTCATAGGGCCTTAGACCAATGTAGTTCGGACGAATTGAGAAGATTGGTCGATGATTAGATTGGTCATGTGTTGAAATGATGAGGATAAAAAGATGCTACAGATGGTGTATTCTGTAGAATTGGTCGAGAGTCTTTCATCTCTAGCAAGTTTCCATAGTCGCGATGGATGTATGCTAAAAATGAATGAAGGGTCTATTTATGTTTCAGCAAGTATTGGTTTATGCTTAACATAAATTGGGTCTGGTCGATAGTTTCCATGTGTATTGGTGTCCATGGGAACTATGTGAAAAGGACAAGGATGATGCCTGATGTCATGTTGAAAATGATGAAAATGGCTGGGTTTGAGATGAGTCGACAATTGATGTGGCCAAAGCGTGACCAAAGTGTAGAGAAAAGGTGAAAGGCAAATCTCTCTTTCATTGACAAGGACCAGAAAGGAAGCACAGATAGGGGTTGTTAGAACAAAAGCCCCGTTCATGCATTACGTCGTTGACCAGTGTTGAGTTAGAACGGTAATCAAATCACTTTGACATTAAAGTGAGCTCGAAGTCCTTTGAGTAGGTGATAGGAGGAAGATAGGGTAACCCAGTTTAAGAGTAGGAATAACCTTGCCCCTTTTTATAGGAAACCCTGAGACAGCTACAAGCCAATGTCCGTGACTCATTTTTTTTTTTTTTTGGCGCAGGCTGATCAATGCGGGAAGCCTGCATAGAGATATCATTTGATGTAATGGTCATGTTGCGAAGCTAATCAATGCGGGAAGCTTCTAAAATAGTGCTGTTTATTGCCAGAGTAGTCATAGCCATCCTTTGAGGGAGTGGTCTATATTTTTGCTTGATAATATTTGAAAAGTTGGCCTAGCTGTCCTTCAAGGGATCAGTCTAGTAATACAGCAATGATAGTATAGCTGTCCTTCGAGGGATCAGTCTGTCTTTTTGATTTGACTTGATTTAGAGACCATGGATATGTTTTGACATCTTGATTTGTATATATTGATAGAAATGAGAGTCATGGACAAGACTGTAGAAGCTCAAGGACGCCCCTTTTATTAGGACAAAGCATCCATGCATCATAAAAGGGTTGTAGAGGACTAGTTAAGAGGAATAGGGTTGAAAGGGATGAGGATTAAGAGGACGAGGATTGCTCAAGGGACGAGCTCAAGTTACGTGTCAAGTAGATGAGTACTTGACTAGCAGAAGAAATGGTCGAAGATGCAAGACAGAAAGGGGTTTAAGGTCTAATAAGACCCTGGGCCATGCTTGTATGTTAAGGTCCGAGTCAATTAGGAGCAAACTTGCCCCATTTGCCTCTTTCCAGATTGGTCAGGTGTTGTTTGATGGATGTGAAGTTGGTTGGCATTGTCGTTGGTTGGTTGAAAAAGGTTGAATGTTTGGTTGAGAGGTCTGGTTGATTGATATTTGGTGGAAGCTTGGTTGAGACTGGTCGAATAATTGGTCGGGGGTTGGGTCGATGGACACTTGGTCGAGATATAAGATTAAATAAGTGATTGATATGTGGCAGAGACTGGGTTGAAAAGTTGGTCGAGGTTTGGATGAAGGATGAGTTCCCCCAGCGGGTAGGGAGAATGTTTGAAAGATTGGTTAAGGTCGGTTGAGGTTTAGTGGTCAGATGGACGGTGTTAATGTCGAATAAGGGGGTCAAAGGCGGCAAAGGGACCACAGTCTGGCGTGGGGATCCCGATTTAGGCGATGAGGTTGGAGAGGCATGAGTCGGGGTTGATGTTTTGTCGAAGAGGTGGTCAAGAGGATCCTTGATGAGAAGGGTGTCCTTTTTCCGGTGTTGATGAATGACAGCTTTAAGAGCGCAACAACGCTCAGTGTCATGTCCCGGAATGTGATGATAATGGCAGAATGTAGAGTTGTCGAACCAAGAGGGTCTTGATCTGAGAGGTGATGGGTGAGGCGGTGTTGAAGGTTTATTGATGATGTGGTTGAAAAGGGAGGTGTCATTCTCCAAACATTGGCGAATGGCGACCTTGAGGGCATGACAATGTTTCGTGTCGTGCCCAGGCGTGCGATGATACGCACAAATGTGAGTGTGGTCGAACCATGGTGGTCTAGGTCTGAGAGAGTGATATGGTCTAAGAGGCAGGAGGTCGAGGCGAGAGGACTGCAACAAGTGCCGTAAGAGCAAGGCATATGAACCTGCTAACGGGTCTGGATGTCTTATTGCAGTGAGGGTTGATGACATTGGTTTGAGAGGTGAAAGAGGCATAGGTCGAGGGTTTGGATGAGATGTATGTCTGATGGGATGAGGGAGTAATGGAGGCAAATTGCCTCTGTAAAGGATGGGAGTGGGAAGCACTCCTATTAAAGTGGACGGATGCGGGCCCAAGATTGAAGGTAATGACGAAGGTGGGGGAGGAGTTCTCCGATGAGGTCTAGTGGTCTTCGTGTGTTTGGGTCGAGGGCCACCGTTGTGTGAGGCGATGTTAGATATGGGTTTGGGTTTAGATGTGGACGGAGGTGAGTGAGATATAGCAATCTCAGGCAAAGGGCAAGAGGAAACCGTGACTGGGTCTTCCTCAGTTGAAATGGGTGGAGAGACTGGTTCTTCTCTTGGTGGAGAAGAAATAAGAGAGGGCGGCTCCTCAAGTGGGCAGAGGGCATGGATGATCGTGCCTTCTACTTGTAATTGAGGAGTAGGCAAGGTAGGGTCTTCGGATGGAGATGGGCTTAATGGCGTTGATGTGGTCAAGGCGTCCTCCAATACAAGAGAGGTAGATGGAGGACTAGTAGGAGAAGAAGGTTCCTCATCCTTTAATGGAAGAGGTTGGTCAAGGACAGGAGGCAAGATAGTGCTAATGGTGTGAATGTCATGGTCTTGAGGGTCATTGGTCGAAGTCTGGACGTTGTTTTGAGTAGGCGGATGATTTGGAAAAGGGTGTTTGAAGATGTCAATGGCCTGATTAGGGGGTGCATTCGAGTTATCTAAAATAAGATCCCCCTTGTCGATCATGTCTTGGACGATGTTTTTGAAAGTTCGGCAGTTGTCGATGTCATGGCCTTGGACGCTATGAAAGGGACAGAAGTCGGCCTCCCTATACCATGTAGGGATGGCTTTTGAAGGGTCAAACTGAGGTGGTCGGATTGGAGGGAGATTGAGGACCCCCTGCTTGAGAAGTTTTTCCAAAATGGAAGCGTATGGTTCTCCAAGTGGAGTGTAAGAACGCTGGATGTACCGTTGTTGGAATTGTTTGGTGATGCTGGAAGATGTCGAAGGTTGAGATTGATTAGTTGACGTCGAGGATGGTGATCTAACGACCACAGTGTTGGCCACTCCTTTAGATTCGGAATTGGCAGAAGAAGAAGGTCTGGAAGAAGAATGGCCAGTGGTAGATTTTGCGTTGGTATGACGCAATTTGACCTTATCTTCTTCAAGGGCACGGAGTTCGAGCTTTCGAGCCATGATGAAAGCTTCGTCAAAAGTGCGAAATGTCTGAATCCGCAAGGTAGAAGAAATGTGTCTAGCACATGCTCGAGAGAAAAGCTCGATGAGCTCGGGTTGAGGTAAAGAGAAGGAGAGCTGGTTGATCAGACCTCTCCAACGAGCGACAAAGTCGACAATTGATTCATCGTCAAATTGCCTGATGGAGTAAAGGTCTGTGATTGAGACTTGTTTGGTGATGTTGATTGAGAAATGGTCAAGAAATAGTTGGGCGAGTTGGATGAATGAAAAGATAGAGTGTCTGGCAAGAGAACTATACCAGTCAAGGGCAGGGCCAGAAAGTGACATAGGGAACGTGCGTAAAAGCAACGCATCGTCATGGGAAATAAGATAACAGGCATGTCTAAATGCCCGTATATGTTGTTGTGGGTCTTCCTTACTCTGAAAGCGAGTGAATTTAGGAAGCTCCCAATGGTTAGGGTATGGTCGAATAGGGACGGAAGGATGGATGGGCTCATTGCAAATTTGTTCATATGACAAAGTATTGCTTGAACCGGAAATGGAGGCTTCGAGACTGGACATTTTATCCATCAGCATCTTGATAAGATCTGCTGACGGATTGGTGGGTTGAGCGCCCCCTAAGTTGTAAGGTGCTTGGAAGAGGCTAGAAGAGGCGTGCGACATAGTCGGTTGTACAACGTACGGATGACTAGTCGTAGGGGCAGAAGTGGAGGCTAAAGGTGGTTGCATTACGAAGGTCGAAGGGATAGGTTGACTGGGCACCGCCAAAGGTGGTTGAATGGCGGCACTGGTAGAAAGATAAGTCGGCACCCCTACATTTGTGGGCGCAAGAGTGTGAGGGGTCGAGACAATCAAGTTCTGATATGATGTAGAACTTGGTTAAATTGCAGGCGGTTGAGGGGGTAATGGAACCCCGATGGAGGTCGGTCTAAAAATAGACGGGGAGGCTGAACTCTGCGTATTGGCCATGGTTGGATTAATAGTTGAGGCAAAAGGCTGAGTCATAAGGGGTTGGGTGGTGAATGGTGTGGATGTCATCACCACGTCACCCAAAAGGTCTCGCGTTGGGTTTCTCACGAGATAGTTTTGGAGGGCTGCGGCATTGAGGTCTAAGAATCTCGCAAAATCTCGGTCCCCTTCACGGATGATGGAAATTTGAGTTGGGGTCGGGGTCGGGGTCGGTCCTGTAGGAGTTCTTTCAGTCTCTGAGTGGAACTCCATGATAGGACTTGGTTAGGGACGAGGTAGACGGAAGCGGTTGTTGGCTAAAGTGGTTAAGAAGAGAGTCCTGGTTCCAAAAACTGTGTTCCTGTAGTCTCAGAAAACCAGAATGTGGTCTTGACAGAGAATGGACAGGTTTCAGGCTGCTGGTTTTGAAGAAAAGGGATAGTGACAGAGACCGACGTCGGTTGAAAAACCGATGTCGGTAGGAAATATGGCTGACGTCGGTCAGATAACCGATGCCGGTAACAGATGAAGCCGACGTCGGTAGAAAAACCGATGCCGGTGACATGGAAAAGCCGACGTCGGTGGAAGAACCGATGCCAGTGACTGTGTCTTCCAGAGAGCCAAAAGGTTCTTGGAAAAACAAAGAAGAAAGCGTCCTCACTCACTCAAACAAATAGATGAGAAGAGGAAAACAGAGAGAGACACACAAGCCTAAGCGATAAATCCTAGGAATTAACCTTAGAAATCATGGCTTATGCCTTAGATGAATGTTTAGGGAGATTGGCTAAAAAATGGGTCCTAGAAGAAGGCAGTCTAAGGATGGTTTCAGGTGTTGTTTTAGGTGCTCAAAGATCTGTGTTAAGGTCTGGTACATGGCCTGGTGCTAAGGAGTAAGCTCCCCTCACTTCACGATTCCAGTGGTTAGCTGGTCTCGCTTAGCCAAGATATACCTCGCCTAGAGTTTAGACTCCGCCAGAGAACGGAGTGGGCTTCCCCCTTGGTGATGAAATCCAAGTGGGGTCACCGGGATGGGTAAGGTATCCGCTGGGTGATGAAATCCCAGTCGGGCCTTGTCTCAGGTAAGTTTTATGTTCGTTTTAGTGCATGTGATCAGGTAGTGTAACATCAAGTGTCTACGGTTTATTCAATATGCGCCTAAGTTACTAGATGTGGACTAATGCAAGCACAAGCAGAAATGAAAGTGCAATATGTTTTAATGCCCAAGTTGAAATGTGATATTGTTATGAAGACAAGATTGAGAAAGGGTTGAGAGTATGATGTTTAGACTAGTCTAGAATGCAAGGAAGAAAGGTTCGTTTTAGTCCTGCTTATAGTGTCATTTGGAATAGAAGAAGGAGACAAGAAGGAAGGAGCCTAAATGCACCTAAATGAATGAAAAAGAAAAAGGAACCCAGGAGGAACCTAGGCGTCCCACCGGGCGTGCCAGAGATGTTTCTACCTCAAATTTGCTTTTCAGATCATAAAGAAAGAAGAAACTAAAAAAAAGTAATGGACAAGGCTTGGGAAGTACCTGGACTAAAGATTGCGCACCGTGAATCCAGACGTTTGTGGGCACTCCTCTTTGGCTGTGGAGGAATGACACCTGCAAGAAAAAAGAAGCTTGGACAAGAAAATGTTAGATGGATGGGCAGTGGGTTGCCAAGCAAAGGCTTGTTCCCGGAAGTGTGAAAACTTCCTTAAGGGAGGTCAACCCACTGTTTTGATAAGATAAGTGACTGATAAAAAGATAGAATGCCAGAATATAGAAGTGATAAAGAGATTAGAAAGGAAAGAGGAAAACAAAATGATTACCTGAAGGAGCTGTTGGGCTGAAGACAGTCGCCGAGGTCGAAAATGTCGCCGGCGTCGGTTATCTTATCTGCCGGTGTCGGCTATCCTGCCGACGTCGGTTGGGGAAGTGACCGGCGTCGGTCGGGGTTGTGGCCTGTAGTCGGGTCTGGGTTGCTTTCTGGACTGTGGACGGGTCTGAGACTGAACAGGGACAAGTTTGGATGGACTGGGGAGTGGTCTGATTCTGGTTGGGTGCCTGATGCAAGGTCTTTTAGGCAGAGGGATGGGGAAGAGGAAGAGACACAGAGGACAAGGAAGAGGAGGATTCACAGAGGACAGGGCCTGAGAAGGCTTTGCAGCCTCTCAGGGGGAAGGACAGAGGGAGTAGGAGACAACAAAGGATAGGATAGATTACTGAATATTAAATAAATGAAATAAAAAAAACCAGACTTGCTTACCTTTTAACTTGCTGAATGAAGAGAGGAGAAGATGTTGCTGGAGCCACAGAAGACTTGTTGCAAGAAGAGAATACCTGATCCAGAGCCTTTTCACCTGTTGCTACTATTGCACGAGGTCAAGACAGAGGAGAGATGAAAGCCAAAGCGCCAAGAGAAGTCTGTTTTCGAGCTCAAGAGTCCAGGGGCTGCAACGGATGCAGAAAGGGATAATGAAGGCTGCCGACGCCGGCAGTTTCGCCGACATCGGCCGAAGGGTCGCCGACGTCGGCGGTCGTAGGATGGGCACAGAGGCTAAAAATAGCCTCTGCCCATTCTTGCACGCCGCCGGGCGAGGGGTCATGGGCAGAACGGTCACGAGGATGCCAAAATGGGCGTGGGGGGATATAATGGAGAGATTTGGCCTAATAAATGCTAGGGGGAAGGTGGAGGGATTCAAGGGAGGATCCAAGGTGGCAAGGGTAGGGAAAAAGGGGGTCTTATTTAATTAAAAATAGATGTTTATTTCCAATTAATAAGACTTAGGTGGGTTAGGGACCAAGGGGGACTAGGAGGGAGAAAGGACCAAGGGGGAGAGCCAAGGTGCAGACACGTTTGCGGTGTCTACAGTATCCTCTACCCCCTTGATATATTATACCTATAAAATTTTTACTACTTCCTTTTTTATTTTGTTTTTACTTCTTATTGAGTTTATCTTCAACTTTGAATGTTAACTAGTAGCATTCTTCAAGTGTTATAAGACTAGATAGACTCAACTGATCCTGTAAGTTGTACCTCAAGCCATTGAGATAACTTACCATTTTGTCATTGTAATATTCCATATGAATTGATCTAATTCTCAATTTTTATAAATCTTCAATGTATTCTCTCACCACTATCTCTTTTTATTTCAAGTTTTAGAGCTTTTTGTATAAATTAGTGATGTAGTCAGTAGGCAAGAATTTACTCTTCAACTTTGACACCATTCTACTCCAAGACCTGACCTTAGAATTTAATTTATTCCTTATCTCATCTTGGATATAATACCACCATAGGGATTCATGTCCCTTCAACTTGGTTCTATCAAACTTCACCTATTGCTCTTCTAGGACATCTTCAAATTCAAAGTACTTGTCTAAATCCCCTATACAATCAAGGATTTATTATCCATTGAGGATACATAAAAATATTAGAAGATCCAATTTAGGATTATATCCCTACCCTTTCACCACTTTTATTAGTCTCTCAAAATTTTTCTCCTCAGTCTCTTTCTCTCTCCTTCATCTTCCAATTCTAGTGATTGGGGTTCATCTTCCTCTTGGTCACTCAAATCACATATGACTACTCCTCTTCTCTAGTTAACCTCCATTAATATGATCCTAGTATCAAAATTAAACTTGAGATTACTCAAATCATACAAGATGACATCCACCATCTTCAAGGCTGCTACTCTCTCACCTACTACATTCCTTCTTGGTAGCATCTTGACTCTCTCTTAGACAATTTGTCAAACAATTATTGGCTTCTCTCTCTTCCAAGGAATATCTTATCTCCCAATTATTTTTAGGTGTCCTTTATTGTCTCTTATACCAAAATTATTTAGATCATCTTGTAGAAAAGTTTCAACTCTACCTTTCTTAAACACCTTCCTAGCCCTTTAGGCTAATCTAATAGCCTTTTTTTCTTGTTTTTATACTTATACAATAATTTTGGGATTGGTTAATAGATTATGAGATGAATTATAACCATATTGTATCTATTTACACATTTATACAAGTTTTCTTGGTCTAACTCTACCTTTAGACCCCTTTTCTAACACTAGGCCTCACCAATTAGGCATATTTAGGTCTTAGTGTAACATAGGCCCTTATAATTCCATACAAAAATGACCGTATAGGTCTAGAAACACATTAATATATTATATAACCTTTAATTCCACAATAAAACAAATTTTAAGCAATTTTGGATGGTTGTAACTCTTTATATCATCAAAACCCTAATTTAGGGCTTTTAATCCCTTCTTCAGATTTGAGAGGGTGAAGAATTGGTTTGTGAGTGTTTTAAAGACTTTTATTGGAATTTAAAGGTTTATAAACTTTTATATAAACCACACACAACTCTTCCAATAATATAAACCACTCCTTACTCCTTCTATTCCAATTTTCTAACTTAGTTTCTACTTGATTATGTAGGATTAACAAGTTTCTATAGGTCTATAGCAAATTTGAGACAAAAGGAAAAATTTCAAGTAATATAAATGTGAAATAAATATTAATAAATAAAATAAGTACTTAAAAAATCCTTAAATAAGAATTTTAATGTGCTTACAATACCATTTATTTCACCAAAACAAATTACACAGTCTTCAAAGAATGCAAGAACACAAGAAACAGGGTATGTGTCAATAAAAACCCAAAAACTAGGGGTTTATTATCGATTTTATAAATTTTTTGTGTCTTTAAACATCAAAAAATATCCTCATATTCAAAAATTATAAGTTTTATACGTCCTTAACTATTGTAGATGCTTGGAGGAACGTTCCAATAGTCACAATAGGCAAGTTAAGGAAACATAAAAGTGTGGTAACTCATTATTATATAATATTGAGACATTATACCATTTAAATGGATAAAATAGGTCCTTAAAGGTGTTTAAATTTTTTTTACAACATTTAATAAGCTATTTATTCACCGTTTCAATGCTTATTACGAGTAAACTATTCAAAATTTGAAAATCATGTTTTGGCAGGAACATTAGGAATTTGAATTTTGAATGAAATAGAAGCAATTCTACCCTACCAATTTAAAATATAAATATGGTTGAGTAATTTAAAAACCATCCAAACCATAATCAAAACAAAATTTAAGAAATAAACTAAAAATCTTCCTAGGAGTGATGTTCCTACATCATATAACCTAATGAGTGTGAGAAGTTTCATCAGTAATACTCATATGAAAGGCGTTTAACAACAATTTGTTGTCTTTAGCCCCTTTACCAAAAGAATGTAGTTATTTAATTATATGGTCAAAGGATATTTATGACAATAAAAAAGAGGTAAATTTGGTAGTTTAAAACTTTGTGGATAAGGATATTCAAGAATACATTGTGAAATTGGTTGATTATGGAATGAGGTAATATTGGCATTAGCATTATGGTAAGCCATTTGCATTTGAAGTATATATATATATACTTGTATTTGAAGGTCCCCAATATTAATACTCATAGGAATGATATAATAATTAGGAATGGTGATGTTTGACAAAGATTTTATCATTGGTTCTAATCCACCAACTCTTTTAAACTTAGGCATATTAATATTATCATCCTCATGAATAAAAAGTGCATGTTTAAAAGCACTGAATTTAGGATACTTTGGTAATGGTATTGAATCTTTGAATTTTGGAAACTTTGGCATATCCTTTAGATATTTTTCATCATTTGATATTATTATATCCATTTAAGGTTCATCCAACTTTGGTAATGATATGGTAATTTGAAATTGAGGTAACTTTGGTAAAGGTGCTTCTTTCGGTATGTGAGGAACTTTTGGCATGAATGAAATTTTGGAAGAAAAAGATCCTTTTGTGTAGATACCTTTTATAATATTGGTAAGAGTACATTATTTGGAATAGTAGGATCTTTGGGCACTTTAGGTTTGTAGTTCTCCCTTATTTTTGGTGCCTTAATGATATTTGGTAAAAATTTCATGATGTATTTATTTAACTTTCAAAAAATTTCAATATCAAATGAAGGAAGAAATGAATCATCACCATTAATGAGAGGGTTACTATTTGAAAATGTTGGAATTATGGGAGGTTGAATCAATGTGATTTAAATATCATCCGTATTATGATTAGTTTGTAAATCAACCATGATATCCTTATAGAGTTGATGAAAGTTATGATCAAATGAAGGAACAACTTTCTCATAGGTAGCCAATTTTATTATAGAACGTAAAGATAAAGGTTATCTATCTTATTTAAGATTGTTTAACTTAGCTTTTAGGATTGGGGTATCATGGACCTAGTTAGAGGGGTGGTAGTTACCATTATTCAAATATTTGAGATGACGTGCTTGTGCAATAATAAAAAGACAAAGGTAATCAGTTTTCACTCCTTTGATATAAAGTTGAATAGTTTCATAATCATAGTCATCAAAACAATCTATATATCATCAATGATAAGGGAAGAAAATTAAAAAATATTAGGTAAAAAAGGGAAAAAAACATTAAATATAAAATGCTTATGTGACAATGAAACTCATAGATCGAGTTCACTAAATGTTTAACCCTAAATTTAGGTAATGGGGTATCTGGTTTAAGGGGGTCAGATTATCTTTTACACAAAGGTGGTGAACAAATTTAATAAGCAATCTAATTAATAGAAAAATTAGGGAAATAATATTTTAAATTTATACAACTGAGATTGATAAAAATAGTAAAGTACAAATATAGATAGATATTGAAATAAATTGGAAATAAATGATACTTAGCTGGTTTATTATGCACATGAAGGTTTGGATAGGAACAAGCTGGAAGTAGACTAGAATATTATCCTAGAACAATTGTTAGATTATATAAATTGTAATTTTATGGCCTCAATGCTTACCTCATATCTAGATAATTGCATTGACACACGTGTTTAACTCTACTGTAGGTGTCCTTTATATAATATTGACTAGTTCTAGATATGACCAACTAGCGCCTTTTGGTTTTTTTATTTCATTTATTTTGATGTATTCAAATCATGCACTTAGGCTATTGATATTTTTTAAATGATCAAACCCTAGATCTTCATCCTTGGAGTGATTATGGGAAAATGGTTTAGTGGGATCATAGTGTCAAGCTAGCCCTAGGGACCCATCTATTAAAGGATGCTTCTTACATATCCAAAACTCTGAAGATGGCCTCAAACTGATGTGTGTATCTCCTACATGTTAGATTATGTGCACACAAGTTTACAATGTGTGATAAGCAAAGGTATGTAATGACTTAGCTTGTAACTTAAAAAATATTGCTCATGGGATGATCTTTGAATGCTTCAAACTTGTATAACTAGTACTCCTATAATTGATACTGAAATAGGGAAAAATATGGTAGGTTTTCTTGCTTTAATTCTTGATTAAATTATTATTGGTATATTACCTTGTGAGTTATATGTGATTGCTAAGTGATTTTTAGGTGTGTAATGAATGAAGGTTGATCTTACATATATGACAATCCCTTTTGAAAACATATCACACTAAAGAACTTAGACTGACGTGTTAGATATGTTTATTTTCAAATTGGATGAGTTTTAGTTACTCAACACTTTGTATAAAAGATGAAAAATTGTGTTGATGCGTGTGTCCACCTGGGACGCAAGTGTTTAGAGAGTTAGAAATCAGGTACAAGTCCAAAACTTATAGTAAAGGATAATAATAAGGGTTTAGATATTTTTACACAATATAAAAGGCATGTTCATTAAAATAAAAATGGTCAGACTAAGAGAATCCATTTGACATAAAGAGATAGTGAATACGAGCCTTTTAGTAGTGGGAAGGTACAATCATGATAGGTATTTTCCAAGTGTACAAGAGTGAGGTACTATATAATCAAATTTTAGTATCTAGAATTCCATCACATAAAGTTCATCAACTAAGGAGTCATTTAAGGAAAAAGATAATGGTAAAAAGGGAAAGGAAAGGGCAAGACCCTTGTTATAGTTGCATCTCATCCTTCTACATGGGTGATTCATTCTTGTGCTTTGCATCACATGGCTTCATCACATGATTTTTTCTCATCCTTAGAGCCATGTTATATGCCTTTTATTTTTATGGGTGATTATACTTTTGTAGATGTTTATAGGATAGGGTCTATTGAAGTGACTGATGGAACATTGTAGAATATTCTGTGTTCCTTCACTATCAACTAATCTCCTATGTATTTATCAGATCATTCACATTGGATCAGGTAAGAGAGTTGAGTTTGCTCTAGATTTTATGGTCATTAAGGAGTTTCACAATGATTATATAGTGGTATTTGTGAAAATAAATCTCCTTTCATTGTTATACACCTTATCACACTTTTATCCTAACACTTTTCTACACTCACTCACACAAATGAGGTAAGTGAGCAATGGCATGAGTGATTTGTCCATCTTAACTATCACTACTTGGATAAAATGAGTTATCATGATATGATTATGGGATTTACTCATGTCCACTTTTTTTATGTTGCTTTATATGGTTGCATACTTGGTAAACATCTTGAAGAGATGTATGAAAAAGGGAAATCATGGAGAGATATAAAGGTTTTGGAGATAGTTCAAATTGATATTTTTGGTCCATTTCCACAACCTTCATTTAGCAGGACAAGATATATTATTATCTTCCTTGCTGACTTTTAAAGGTATATTTGGTTGTAATGTCTTCAATAAAAGTCTAAAGTATTTGATCATTTACATGAATTTAAGGTTCTTATGGAAAAAAGTGAATAAAAGCCATTAGGGTCTTGTGCATAGACAATGGTGGTGAGTATGTCAACTATCAATTTGATTAGTTATGCACTTTAGAAGGGATTGAATTATAACATATAGTTTTATAAAATCCTTAGTAGTATGGTGTGGTAGAATTTGAAAGTAAGTTCTTGAAGGAAATGGTAAATTATATGATACACTCCAAATCTCTTGCACCTCAATATTGGGTAGAGGCCATTAACTATGCATGTTACATCCAGAACCACATTCCTCATAAAAAATTAAAAATAATCACTCCTTTTGAATCTTGGAGCAGTTGAAAACCCATAGTTAAAAACTTTATATTTTTTAGATCTCTAGCTATGGCCTGTATTTTGAAGGAGAAATGTAAGGTGATGGATCCATAGAGTACACCTTACATCTTTGTTGGGTATCTAGATGGTGTTAAGGGATACTGGCTTCTTCATCCTACCACACATGTATTTTTCATTGAGATGAGTATTCATTTTTAGGAGGGTCCTTTAGACTCCACACTTGAAACTTTTCCCTCCTCCTTAGACTCACTTAAATTTGATGATTCAGATCACCTTGAGCATATTCTTAATGATGGGGATTCTTCTTCTAGTTCATAAGATAATAATAGATGTAGGAATTTAAATATTTCATATTATAGTCAAATTTTAGAGGTTAAATAATTTCCTCCTAACTCTCTAGCTTCATTCCCTCTTTGGGCTAGACAAACACTAGAGAGTGCAAGTGATTGGGTTGGGGATCTATCAGATACTAGGTGAACAAACTCATACTTACAGGGTGTTCCACATGTCTTCATCACCTATGATTCTAATCCACAATATTTTCATGAGGCATATAACACTCTTAATTGGGATAGTTTTAATTTGGTTTGTGTGTTTTGTGAGGATTTTACCCTCATGGTTTCCCATCAGGCTTTCTTGTTTGATTTTCCCATGGGAAGAGCTTTCAATTATAATAAAGGATGGGTCCCTGATTAGGTTAGGGACCATTCCCAACTATTTTTTCAAATGATAATTAGTGAATAGGCCCTGATTAGGTCATCAGGGATACCAATCCCTTGAGCCTTTAATTTTAGAGATATTACCTCAACAAAAACCCAACTATGTCTTGATTAGGATTTTGAGCCTCTAGTTCCCCTCCATTGTTGTCAATATTTTACTCACTATAAACCCCAAATACTATTGTCAATAGAGGATTTTCCTCCTCAAATCCATGGTAGTACTAATCAGGGGTCCAAGACCCAATTATGTTTTTCCCCCCTCAAGTTTTAAAATTTGATCTTCCCACCTAAATCCTTAGTTTTAATTAGACATTTCAATAATGATTAGGTCTACAAGAAAGTTAAAAATATCCTTCAGTTCTATTCAGGCTTTCAAGAACTAGAGGATTAAAATTTAAAAATCAACTTGAAATTATATTCAAATGACCCAAAAATCCTCAATAGGTTTATAGAGGTCATTTTTGTGTTTTTTTAGTTTTTTGATGATAACTTGAGCATCTAATGTCTGCTTTCAAAACCATTTGCATTTTTGAGAAGCTAGTTCTATCCCAAACATAATATCTTTAATTTTGCCTAATTCTACATGGTGTAAAACCTATTCATATTTTTATGTGTAATTTACTATTCACTTATTTTAATTGATAATTTTAACTTCATTTTTGGTCTTGTGCAAGCTTGTGAATAATGAAAGTGGTGAATTTGGAAAGAGTGAAAGGAGAAAGAGGTAGATGCTAATGGTGGTATCTAGATGTTTTAAAGGAAAAAATCCCTCCTTTATAAGTTACAACCTTTATTTATTAGATAGATTTAATCATAAATGGGTCAGCTCATTTTTGTTCTACATAGACATTATGGACTAGTCATCTATTTATGCATTTTGATTTTAATTTCTCTCCCCCTCTTATTTCCCTGGGGAGGTGATATAATTTTTTTTGCTTAGATAATTTATTTTAAAAATCTATTTGTGCTATCAATTAATATTTTATTTATTATGAGCTGTGGAAGATTTAGTTTGAATATACGTGCACATGCAATACGGTGGTGGTGTTATCTCTCCTTATAGCTTCCCATCCCTCAAATTTAATAAATAGTTCCCACTATGGTTTTGTGAAGTTTGGCCAAATAAGGATCAGTTCGTGGGTTGCATATGATTGAATGATTTTAGATATGGCTTCATTTTCCTCTGGGTTTTTTCTCTCTTTTCCCTTTTCCCTTTTTATTTTTATTTATCAAATTTTATTTTGGGATTTGAATATAATCTATGACTCACATATATCTTGATTTCTTAAATATATTTTCCATTATCTACTGTTGCATTATTGAATTTTAAAACGAATGGAATGAACACAATGAAATTAGTTGAAACCACACATTGAACATAACTCTACAAATGCTGATTTTTATAATTGTGCAAAACCATATTGGATGCTTGTTTATCTATTTTTAACACCTACACAGAACTTAATTAGACAAAACAATAAACCCACATCACATTTTACATTATTCAAGTACCCAAAACCCACTAAATAAAGTTTAAATTCTAAAGGATTTGAATCAAGAAAGGCCCCTTGAGATGGAATGGTCACAATGAGCCACTAAGTGAAGGTCAATCCACTTAGACTAGATAGATATAAACCTTGGGAAGATTCCCATGAATATCCTTTCAAGAGAGGTAAGCCATGAGATGATCCTACAAAGTTGGCACATGCCAAAATTACCATCAACATACTCATCGAATAAAATCTGACTCTCCCCTCAAGGGGCAATTGAGGGCTTACTAAGCACTACTTTGGAAAATATTTGAACCCATTTTATAGCAATCAATATCAATTTTATATTTAACATTGGAAAAAATATCAGATTTAGGATATTGTAACCTCAACTACACACCTCCTAATTATCAGTTTGAGGCCATTAGTGATCCTGCTATGGTTTTTGAGGAAGTTTCCTTTGACATCGATGCAAGTTATCCTAGTAGCCTATATAATTTATTTCACTTGTCACTTGGGACCAATATAATCACACATTGTTGGAGTTATTTCATAGCGACATATTAATGGCAAAAATTTAGTCAAAAGTAAAGATCCTCAGTGAAACCTTATTTGAGGTACTATGGGACACTTCAACAAATTAGAGTCTAAAATCAGCATCCTTTAGTGAAACCTTACTTAAGGTGCCAAGGGATAATCAAAATAAATTATCACCATCCTTAGTGAAACCTTATTTTAGGTTTTATCCAAAAATAAAATTCAAAACAATTAAGAAGACTTGGTGAAAACTTCTGTGAGGCACCGATAAATGAGTGAATAAATTTTGCATTACTTGATGAAGACATTATTAAATTCAATATTGGACCAGATAGACCCACAACATCTAAAATCATGTCACATTTGAAATCATGAATAATGTTGCGTATGACTTCAAGTCTCAATTTTATTTGTCCTTCCTATAATTATCCCTCCTTTCATGATCATATATTTAGGTTAAACCCAATATTACCTTATAAAATCAAATGCTTTATATAATGCTTATCATAGTTTACCCTCCTTAGTGGCACTATCTTTGATAAAGTGTTCAAATATACCTTATTTAGAGGTTTGGAGGAAATTGAGTCAACGACCAATGAAGATCACTTGAAATCACTCTAGTCTACATCAACAACATAATTCTAGCAGAGAAGCTATTTAGAATTGATATGGGTTAGAGATCAAACATTATGTATTATGCATCTCATCATACTCCATTGAGTTGAGATGCCAAAAATTTAAAAAAGATCAAAATTAAATCAAAAAAGAAAGATAAATAATTTCTCCAACAGTGAAAACCATGCTTGTATTGCCTTGGGCAAGTACCATGATGAAAACCATGTTTTTGGAATAATATGTAAATAATTAATTATATAAAAGTACCTTAACACTTGGGGACATGATTGTATACATTAAAATTCATTCCATTCCTAACATATTGACCAATTTACCTTATCCCAAACCATATGCCATTTCATCTTACCCTAGTCCTATTTTCCTTGCCATCTTGATCTTAATAAGAAAGTGGAAGTTTTTCTAAGCCCTATTTTGAAATATATCTTGGCATATCCTCTTAGATACACTTTAATGAATGGACATTTGGTTCCCATGGGCCATGGTCCCCAAATATTCCTAATCCACTTATCAACCATTATTATCCAATCTGATCATTCAAATCCTATCATTTTCTATTCAATCCCATCATAGTACTAGAATATGTTTTTCCATTTTATAGTGATCCCTTATGTGTATAATAATCCAAACACTTATAAACATTCTCATTTCACACTCTCACCATTTTTTAATTTCATTCCATGCTCTCTTTGTTTTGTGAGTTAATAATTATCCATTAACTTCAATCCAATCTCAATCATGCTCGTCTTAATCATATTTCATTCAATGTTCATACTTATCACATTCTACTCCCATATTTGGTTGAACTACGATGATTTGAGGCCTATTTGGAATATGTATGCAACACTCAATTTTCTAAAGTCATCTCAACCACCCTTGAATGTACACTCTTACAATTTTATGAGTTAAATAATTTTTCATATCATAATTATCTATTAAGTTGAGATGCCAAAAACTAAAAAATATTCAAAATTTTCTTAAATCCTAAAAATTCATAGCATTAAAACATCTTAAAAATTAGAAAAGGACAAAATATCCACACAAAAAGAGATATACAACCACAAAATCCAAAAACATTTGTATTGCCTTAAGTCTAGTTAATAATCCTTGATCAATCTTAATCCAATTCAATCAGCGACCATTGGGATGTGTCCTTCCCAAAGCCACCTTGTTTGAGGCAAAGTCAAATTAAATCACTCTAATTTATGCTCACTACTTCCACCCTATTTAAGGTAAGTTTAACTGTGTAGCTTATTTTAGGATATTTTATTCCTAGTTATCCCCTTGCATGTATCTTTGTTTGGGGACATCCATTCCAAATATCATTATCATTAATCCTTCACATGTGGATTTTGACTTGATTAAATGATAATATGTATTTCCATTAATTTTTTTTCTTGTTTGTGTGTTTGATTGTTTGTTTACTTTATTATTATTACCTTGACTTAGTCCATTATGCAAACAATGTCATCATCATGGTGTCCCTTATCATGAAATTATACTCGAGTCCATCCACTAGCATACATCGACATTGTCATCATGGTTTTTATCATTGGTGTGTTATTGTCAATTGTCTATTGGATTGGGGTTAGTTCTTATGCACATTGCAACTAGGTCATCACAGTGTTTTATATCATGATATATACTACCATGTGCAAAATTAAAAAATCAAGTACCAAAGGTATTAAATATGTAATGTTTCAATGGTAGTATATACCCTCACATCATAATATATTATCCAATCATTTTGTCATCTTTAACTGCATCACATCATCCCATTTTCCATAATAAAATCATAAATGACTACACATTATGGTTCTATATATGTTAATTAGGACATGCATATCCAAATAATCATGTAAAAAAATATCTATACACATTAATCAAACATTATTATTATTATAATCACTTATTATATTCTTTATCATATTTCATCCCATTTTTTTGGAGAAGTACATCAACCTAAGGCCTTTTTAGACTATATAGGCAGTGCTCGGTACCAACTAGTTTTTGAGGTCATCTCAGCCACCTTTATTTGTTATTATTAATATAAATATTCATCCAATATTATCATATCATTCTTCAATCATTATTTTATTTTTCCATTCTTCAATCTCTCATCACTTTGAGTATTCTGGTGTGCTCAATTTTTTTATAGCTTCTAGAAAAAGTTGTTATACCATTAACACACATGTTAATGTCAAATTATCAACTTTAGATCATTCATATCATCTTTAGTCTGACAAAAATGTTAAATCCTTGATCTATGCCTTCTAATCAATCATTATATCAATTCATCAAACCAAATTCACCTTATTTGGGGTAAAGCAAATCAATTTCACCTTATTTGGGGAAATTATCATTTCATACTCACACTTTCATCCTATTTGGGGAAATTTAAAGTGCGTAGCTTATTTTTTGAATGTATCCTTATACAATTTTTTCCTATTTGGGTCAAATCAATTCATTATCATCATAAATCAAAACATGTAAGTGTTAGCTCAAGTGGCATAATATAGTCCATGGGTTAATCTTGTATTTTATTATAGTTTCTTCCTCTCTTTTTTGAGATCCTATCCACGTACTTCATCCCCACATTCCATTTCAAGGGGGAATATTCCATAACTAATTTCATTCAAATCATATCATTATCTTTACATTCAATCTCCTGCACCTGTCAGTTAGAAACAACAAAATTACAACATCCATTATTTCATCATCTATTTTTTCATCTATACTTTTTTGCTTCTTATTATTTGATAAAAAATTATTTTGTATACATCTTTAAACACCTTATCAAATAGGGATAAATGTAGACACTTCATTTTTATGACTTCCATGTTAAAATTACAAAATGGAATGACTTCTCACAATTGCACATAAATTGGTCTGAAATCATTTATTCATCTAACGTACGAGCTTGAATTCACCTTGGGGCATATCTAGGTGGGATAAATTACCATATTAAGTTTATTAAATTATCATTCTGGTCATTTTATATAATCAATCATTCTTCTATGATCAATTCACTAATTCTCTTTCATTGATCAATTAATTTAGATATTTCCCTTTCTCTAAATCATTGTCCTAATCAAATTATCTAGATTATATTAACTAAGTTGATCTTTGATTAATTGAATTAATAATTCTTATAATTATAATTATATGCAAATGGAATTATAATTTTATTTTAATTATTAGTTCTTCTTTTCATTCTCCTTCAAAAAGGCAGCTTCACTCAAGAAAGAATCTTGACACCTATTGAATATTCTTTTGTGAGCTCACTAATTACTAAATGAATTAACATGAAGAATTATTATCCACCCTTCATCTTGGAGACAAGATAAAGGTACCACAATGAATATTGTGAGATATTTTATGGAGCATTCTCATCCCTACATCTTGAAAATAAGATGAAGGGCCTTTATTGATGATCCATGTGGTTATCCACATTTGGGAACGATTCTCCACCCTTAATCTTGGAAATAAGATGAAGGGTCCACATTAAAACTTACAAGGATATTTTGAATAAAATTATCCACCCACCATATTGGCTCATATTAATTCCCTTTTGATATTTTCAAGAGTAATCCTTCACCTTTAATCTTGGACAAGATGAAGGAATCATGTTATCAATCCATGTGATGATCCATATGCCTTGTTAAGGATGAATTTAAAACTATCCATATTGGAAGCAAGATGAAAGGTCCTCATTGATTTTAAATTTCTATAGATAGACCCCTCCCTTTGTACTTTACATGATCAAGTTTTATAATGAAGTGATGTTAGATTATTAAGTCCTCTTGTGCATCACATTATACTTTTCATCAATTTAACCAACCTAAGGTTTGAAAGGAGATGCTTAATCATGAAATGACATTGATAAAGACCTATTGAGACTACATTGAAACCATGTTCACTTACAATGAGGTGAACAATGTTTAATGTAAGGTAATCATAATTTGTATCTTTCCTTGATTTTAGTTTAGTTTAGCTTTGTTTGATACTCATCGAGGTCCTAAGCTCAAGTTTATATTTCATTTTCTTCATTTGATTGAGTTATCTGACATTTTCAAAATAACACTTGTGAACAATACTACAAATACAATGATCAGATGTGACTATAGAAGAAGATGGACCTCATTTTCCATAATTTTGAGTTAGTGTTGATGAAATTGACATAACTGGTATAATAAAATCAAGTTGAGATAATTGTATAATTAAAGACATAATAAAGTATATCTAATCTATTGATACAACATGAATAGAAATAGACTATATCCAGTTAACCAATAGAGTAGGGATGGTAATGGGTACCAAAGATTGTATCAAACCATTTGATATAGTTAAGTCAATAGGAAATTGTATCAGGTCTATTGATACAAATATAGACAAAATAAATTATATTGAATTGGTTAACGTAGTTGTAAACACAAAATTATCTATTAAGTTGGTTGATATAGTTGAATTTTTTATATGTATAAAAATTAGGATTTTATGAGATCTCACAACTGATAATTGATCTATAGGATAGGCCTAAACAAGTTTTTAAGTTAGAAGAGGTATGTGTGACCTAATAGGTTGAAAATCAATGAAGGATACATCATATTCATGTTACTCATGTTAACTAAGTTTTCCTCATTTTTAGAAGAGTTAAGATTCACTGTGGTTTCTATAAATTAATGATTAGTTTTGAAGAGTTTTGAGGTTGATTATTATTTGATTGACTTTGAGAATTATTTGGAAAAGTATTTGTGTAAATTTTACTATGAGCATTAACTTAGTTGAGTACATCATGCTCAACTTTACGTTCATGAATTTTAGAAACTTGATGATAGACTTGGTGGCATTTATTTATCATAAAATCATGATAAAATATGTATCCAAGGAGAAAATCATATGCTAGATGTTTAAGTCACTTTAAATTATGATGATAATGACCCCAATTAACATTATATAAACAAAAAATATTGGAATACTACTAGTGGGTGATATGTTAGGAGTTACCAGAGTCTTCAAGTGAGGGTTTAAGAAGGTGTTTCTTAAGCTCTTAAATACTAATATGTTGATAAGAATCATGATTTTGGTTATGGGATGTAGGAGGAGGTTGGAAGGTACTTCCTAATATGGGTTGAGATAGAGTCCCTTTGTTGGAGGATTCAAGCATGATTGCATGAATAGTCTTATTAAAGTCATAAGTATCTAAAATACCATCATCAGTGGCATGATTATTTTTAGGTCTCATGAGCATAAAGTTCCTTTTTTAGGTTGGGAAGGCTTGAATTGTATTAATAGGTTATATTATAATTTAGTTTATTCTAAGGAATCTTTTAATGATTTAGGATTAAGGACCTAACCATGTATTGAAATTTAGTGTTTAAAGCATTAGTAAACAAGTGAAAGAGGTTTTATTTTATCATATTATGTTTGGATTTATTGGGTGAGGATTCCAAACATTTATAAAAGTTTTAGGCAATCTCATTATCCACTTGCTTGTAATTGATAAAATTTCCTAAGTTATTTTCAAATAAATCATTGGATTGGAACTCTTAGATCAATGCATTAACTAAGTCTTATAAGTTAGTGATAGAGATAGACTTAAGTTGGTTGTATCATTATAAATCATCATTGGTTAGGGTTAGGACTAATAGTTTGGTAGCAATAAAGGTTTTGATCTTAATTCATTCCTTTTAATGGTTTTCAAAGGCATTTAGATGTGAAACTAGATTGGTGGATCCATTATAAGATATACTTACATTAATTATACCAATGTCAATGTTATAAATCTAAGGAAATAATGATTAATTTTGAATATTTTTGTTGAATTATTTTTAAGAGGAGGTTTCCAAATGAGGTTTCTATCAGAATGGGTCACAATCAAGGTACTAGTAGAATTTGAACACATTAAAAATCTTGTTAAAAGAGAGGACCAAACATGAGAAAAATAATAACTTGTACTCAAAATCAATTAAAATATATTTGTATAGACTTATATACATAGGAAAAGAGAGGCATAAATAGACCTAAATTTAAAAATGTGAAAATAGGCCAGTTACCAAATGAATAGTGAAAACCATGTCAAAAATTTCAACATTGGTTGGTAAATGACAAGTGAATCCACACTAATCATTTTAAATAAAAATTAAATATGTGCATGTGCATCTTAATTACCTTATTACACATAAGTTACCTAAATATTGCATCTAAGCAAGATAAATACATGTGTAGGAAAAACCATATAATAGAATAAAAAACATACACTAACATCCCCCCTTAAGCATAGCTTATGTGAGTAGAAGAATTGGGTCCAAATAATAAGGATTATTAGGTACCTAAATACATAAAAAATCCCCCAAAAAGAATAGAGAGAAGTTACCGCCAGAAGTAGAGATAAATAATATCATAGGATTAGAAATTTCCCATAAGATGAAGCTAAAGTTTTTCACAACCCAAGAAGAGCTCACAAGTGAATATTTTTACTCTCGTTGAAGGGTTTGGTGAATATATCATATATCTTCTCTATAATCTAATTTTTTTGATATAAATGACTTATCCATGGATGATCTCTTAAATGAAGTGAATATGAATCTCGATGTGCTTGGTCTTTTGATGTTAGACCATATTCTTGCATATCTACATGGTGTTCTAGTTATCATAGAAGATGATTACGGGTCACTCAAACTAGATACAAAACTCAATAAGAATCCATTTAAGATAAATATCCTAAGTAGTAACATTAAAATATCCTATATAGTCAACCTTAGTAGATGATAAAACAATAACATTATGCTTCTTGCTAGACTAACTAATCAGACCTAGACCAAGGGAGAAATTATATCATAAAGTGGAATTATAATGGTTGATATCATCATCCCAATTTGAATATATCTACACAAACAAGCAACATAAATACCTACTCCATAATGAGTCCAAATTTTTTGAGTAAATTGAATGTAGTGGAAAATATACACAGCTGCCTTTCAGTGCATATCATGCGATGTCTACATAAATTTGGAGATCATGCCCACTACATATGAAATGTTGGGTCTAGTATGAATTAGATAGATAATATTGGAAACAAGTTTTTGATATAAGGTATCATAAACCAATGGAGAAGAATAATTAGCCTAAATCTTGACTATAAAAATAAAGGGAGTTAGAATTGGCTAACATTTGGCCATGTGAAACCGTGTGAGAAAATCAAGAGCATACTTTGATTATGAAATGGTGATCCCTAAGTAAAATTGTGTAATCTTAATCCCAAGGAAGTAGTGAAACAAACCCAAGTCAATAATGGATAACCTTTCATGTAAATAAATTTTCACTGTTGTAATGGAGGATGAAGAACTTCATGAGATCAATAAGTCATCAACATATAAAACCAAAATTAGGTATGAGTCATCTTGATAAAAAATGTAAACATTAGGATCATAATGACATATAGTGAATGAAACTATGATAATAAAGGATTCAATCTTGGCATACCAAGCTCTAGGGGCCCATTTGAGTCCATAGATATATTTATGAAGTCTGCATACTAAGGAAGAAGTCTGAATAAAACCATGTGGCTGCTCCATACATATCTCCTCCTCAAGGTCACAATGAGTAAATGCACTCTTCACATCCATTTTATGAACCTATCAATGATGAGTTAAAAAAATGGTAAGAGTGATTTTAATAGAGTTCATCTTTACAACTAGTGTAAATGTCTTAGTATAGTCAATATCAGAAACTTGTGAAAAGTCTTTTGCTACTAGTTGTGATTTGAACTTATCCATTGACCCATTTGTTATAATTTTTTTTCAATAGATCTATCTACATTGAAATTTTTTCCTTCCCTTAGGAAGGGGAAGGGAAATAAAATACAAGTGTGGTTCCTAATTAAAGAATTATACCCATCATGTATGGTTTAACAAAGGCATGACATTTGACTCCCCTCTTAGACCTATCAGGGTTTTGGGACTTGATTAGGTCTAGGGAGTTAATATTTTCAAAAAATTATACCAAATATCATGAAAAATTCTAATTAGTTTAGGGCAAGACAATAATTATGAATCAACCCAAAGTGGATAAATTGACAATTTTTTACTTCACGAAGTGAGATGTTACAAGTATGATACTTGGGTCTAAGAGTCATTTTAGGAGGAAGTGTAAAACATGAAACTTATTAAAATTAGGTTGGTGAACATAATGTATCAGGTATTGGGGTTATAATAGGAATATAAATAAAATTGACCTTCCAAATTAGCTGTAAGGATTTAAGAGAGTTGACATGCAAGAATACTATGTGAGTATAAGTGCAACAAAACTACGCTTTAGGGTCAAGTATTATATATGAAATTTTACAGTTAAAACTTGGTAATAATAATATGATAGGTTTTGTGAGATTAAAGGGCATGGATATCAAAATTACCTATCATATTAGGCTAAGAGAGTTAGGAGAGCTAAGAGATCCAAATTTCAAATGCAAATCAGGAGGTCATAACTCCACTTTTATGCTAAGTAAAAAATACAAACTTGAATCACATAGACATTGTATCTCTAATGGTGATAGTTTAGAGTCCTAGTTTGACACAAAAATGATATGAACCACCAAGGAAAATTGATGTGCTAAGATAAATGAACCATGAGTGCAAGTGGGAATAATGTAAAAGGAAAAAACAAGAAAGTTCCTTGATTTTTAGAATAATTAGGGCATGTTGTGCAAGAAGCAATAGAGTAGACCCATGAAAAATATGAAATAATAACATATAAAATTAAATAAGATAAAAAATGAAAGAGATAAGAGAAAATGGATGGAGAAATAGACACCAGGGTGAAAAATAAGCCTCAATTTACCTAATGGGCATGTTTAATTAGCATTCTTTTAAAATTTATGTTTGAGAATTTATAAAAAAGTGACCATGATGAGATAGATGTTATGATAAAGGATGTGATGTGAATGATCATGATGTTTTTTAATATTTATGATTGGATCAGATAGAGAGAGATATTTGTTTTTAAAATTACTGTGTGACATATAAATTGATCAAACAAAGCAAATGAAATATAAACTTGAGTTGAGGACTTCGATGAGCATAAAAAAAATATAAACTAAACCAAAATCAAGTAAAGACAAAAAATATGATTACATTCCATTCATGATTATTCACCTTATTATAAGTAGATGTGGTTTGGATGTAGTCTCAATAGGTCTTTGTCAATGCCATTTCATAAAGAAATATCTCATTTGAAACCTTGGGTTAGTTAAATTGTTGAAGAGTAGAATGTGATGTACAAGAGGACTTAAGAATATAAAACAATTTATTTTAAAACTTGAACATGTAAATTAAAAATGGAAGGGGTTGATTTATAGAAATTTTGAATCAGTGAGGACCCTTCATCTTGATTCCAATATGGATGGTTGCAAATGCATCCTAAACAAGACACACAAATCAGCACATAGATTGATAACATGATATATTCATATTGTACAAGATGAAGGGTGGAAGTTAAATATTAAAAATATCAAAAGGGAATTAGTATGAGCCCTCCATATTGCATGCAAGATGGAGGGTGTAGAATTATCTTCAACATATCCTTGTAAGAGTGAATGTGAACCATCCATATTGTTTTTAAGATGAATAATGGAGTGTCATTCCCAAAAAATCACATGGATAACCATATGGATCATCAATATTTAACCTTCATCTTGTTTCCAAGATGAAGGGTTGAGAATGCTCCCTGAAATATATCATAAGATTCATCGTGTGCCCTGTATCTTGTCTCCAATATAAATGATGGAGAATAATCCTTCATATTAATTCATTTAGTAATTAGTGAGCTCAAAAAATAATATTCAATAAGATATTAAGATTATTTATTAAATGAAGATTCTATTTAGAAGGATAACGAAAATAAATAAATAATAATTGAAAGGAAATTAAATTCCATTTCCATAGAATTATAATTAGAAGAATGATTAATTCAATTTATCAAAGATCAATTTAATTATTACAATGTGGAGAATTTGATTAAGATAAGGATAAATGTTTGAATCAATTGATCAATGAAGGAGAATTAGTGAATTGATCAGAGAATAAGGATTGATTAGAGAAAATGATTAGAATGATAATTAAACATAATTAATATAGTGAATTATTTCATTTAGAGATGCCCCAAGGTGAATTCAAATTTGTATGCTAGATGAAAAACTGATTTTGGACCAATTTTTGTGCAATTAAAAGAAATTATTTCATTTTGTAATTTTGACATGAAAGTGATAAAAATGGAGTGTCTACAATAATTTCCATAATTTTTTTTAATTACACTTTTGTCAGTTCATATTAACTTTGATGAGTGTGATCCCATAGAAGAGATTTCTAGAATCTTCTCTCAAATTTCCTTTCTTGAGACTATGAGGACTTCCTTGAGACATCATAATTTCCTAATGCAAATCCTATTTCATATGAACATCCCTTGACCACCACCTTTGGGATAGAAATCAACCTTGCTTGGGTCTAAGGAAAGTATTAGGAAAAAATTTGAAGAGATGTTTATCCATGTTGATCACACAACAAACACAACCTTTTATATCAAATTTTCCTTTGCATCTATAATCCGTAATGAGATTATTATTCATGTGGATGACCCTAACATATTTATTAACACCCAAATAGGTAATGCTCAAATAAAGTGAGCCTTTGTTGATGAATGTTTAGGTATTTGAGTTACCTCTTTGGACTTCATTAAATCCTTTAGATATTCTACTCATAATCTTATGTCTACCCATAAAACATGTCAAGGATAAGATTGAAGACATATGCCTCCCTTATGATGCATTTAGTTACCTATAACAGTACCACATGTTAAGGTTAGGGTTAAGGTTATGATGTTCAAATTTCACCCTCCCTACAAAATATTGCTTAGTCATACTTAGACTCATCACATAAGGGGCATAAATTATTTTGCATGTCAATGTGTGAAATAGCCATACACAAGTGTTATCTATAAGATTGAAAGTGATGCCAACCCTGGTAATTTTGAGTAATTCCAAGATAATAGTGTTTATAAAATGCCTAGCCTTGAACCTTTACCCAGTATCCCATTATACAAGTATCAATGATGTTGATTTAGTTAGAGGTCATAATGGTCACCTTAAGCTAATGGGGAACATCCCACTAAACCTCCTTAATTTTAAATATAGTCCTAATGATATTAAACTAAAAATAAAAAAATGGGATATCCCTTCTAACATCATAGCTTAGTTGTTACCTACTTTGAGATCCTAGTCTCTTAAAAGGAAAACTAACAAGCTATATGTTTATGTGGTTATTACCTAGAATCCCATTTATAACATACCTTCTAGTGACATTGTGGTTGAATACTCTACCCATTATAAAAATAGATTTAGATATATTTATCAACATTTTTATGAGTTTATGAGGCCTGAGCCTCAAGTTCATCAACATCATTCACATGGAATTTATAGGATGGAGGTTTAACCTCCCCTATGGCCTAAATATCCACTTCGATTGGAAGAATTACTTCCTCCTCCATCACAAGTGGTAGTTCTTCTTCCTTATTTATGTTTTGCTTAGTAGAAGGATCAACCTCATTATTATTATAACATGCTTACTTTCTCTCCTAAGATAATTCACATGGAAGTCCTTGTCCAACTCTCAAAAAAATATAATAGACCATGGTTTAAGCAAGATATTAGTTGCAGTGAGATTTGATGGATGGTATTGATGATGATTATAGAGATATTTCATGATTTTTATGATTATATATTTTATTACTTCATATTATTAATTTCAAATTTATCACATGTTTTGATTTCACATTACTATATTTAGCATACATATTCCTCACTATTTATTTTATTGTCCCATGTTATTTGATTTTCTACACTTTAATTTCTTAGCATAATTTTTACATTCACCTATTTTATTCCAATCATTATTTACCCTATGGTTTTTTGGTATCTTTTATAATCATCCCCCTTGGGTTTTTATTCAACCATTATTGCCCTTGTGGTTCTTTAGCATTTTTCATATTCCACCTCTCTTGGGTGTTTTTTCCTATCAGTTCTTGTGCTAGACCCCTTGTAAGTTTGTACAACTTCCCTAGTGACATTGATAGAAAATTTCATAGCACTTACCTTTTAGGGAATGATTTTATCATCCTAATTTTGTGATTTGATATACACTATCGTGAAATTTTAGATCCCTTTTATGCTTAGTCACTTATGGAGTAAAACTCCCCTTCCCTTGTAGTCAAATACTATCATATATTCATTGTATCACCTTTTGTAAATGGGTGGATCTTCTGTGATCCCTATGTATCCCTTCCATTTCACTTGAGGCACACTTGGGTTGGTTTTAAGATCACACCCTTTTATAAGGCATAGGTCTAGTAATATCTAAACCTCTTGGTCTCTAAGATATCCTCTTTAATAGCTAATGTAAGCTCTAATATGTTAGTCATTTTTAACCCTTGTTATTGGTCTTTCAAATCCATATGGAGGAGGGAAACAAAAAAATATAAGAGAGTTAAAATCTATAATATCAAAATGAAAAGGTAAAGAAATAATATATTAAAAGTAAGATCACACTAAAAGACACAATATTAATTTTTGCACATCCCCAATTCTAGTTGAAGCTCAAATCCATAGTTGGCCTCATGATAGAGTTGAGGTCCATTTGGGTGTGGTAGGGTAGTATATTAGGGTAAGAGGTATCATATATTTATACATTTTGGTTCCACCTACTATCTCATGAAAGTACCCAATCCTCATAGTAGACCGACATATCTTTAAGGTGTCTTAAGGAACAGGGAACACATTGTGGGATGGTAGGATCCTTTTATTTTTCATGCATATAGCCTTCATGCGATGATATTTATACTTCACCTATTAGCCCAAGATTATGTTTTTTATGTGGTTTTATAGGTCCTTGATGTCAAAAAATATTAGCCTTACCCACTTGGTTATCACCCTTGTGGCACCTTGCTTCCATACATCTCCATATTATCTTTCCCAATATCCCCTTGATGGATATTAATATTAGATTATAATGTACCTCTTATTTATGTCCGATTTTATTTCTCTTTGCTTCACATTTAAATTTTATCTTTCCTTATTACATCTCTTAGATTTTTCAGTTTGTGAGATACATTGTAAGACCTTGGGGAATTAAAATAGGCCTTCCTCAAAAACACCAATCACTTTCATAGTTGCACCATTTCCATCATTATGGTTATGAATATATATATGGTTGTGCCTTCCTACATTACACTTTAACACAAGCATTGATTTCGATTTTTCACTCATTTGAGTCTTTTCTTCAATGTGTCACACAAATTTGTTTATGTTCATTTTTTATCTCTCTTACATTGGATGTTTTTATAATTATTTTGAATTGTAGTGTAAACTTCAATTTTGGGTTTTCACTCATTACAGTCTTTGACTCCATATGTTGGATGTTGCTTTATGAATCAAGTTTGTCTCTCTCTTACATTAGATATTTTTGATAACCATTTTACATTATTTTTGCACATCCTTGTTTGAGTTAGGTTTTGGTATCTCTCTTACTTTATATTTTTTTACCATCATTTTACAATTTTTTATTCCCTTTTTCTGATTTGGGTTTTTACCTATCTTACATTAGATGTTTTTACAATGATTTTTTAATCCTTATTTGATTAGATTTACATCTTCTAACATTAGATATTTATTTACAGTCATTTTTTGCATCTTATGTTTTGTTTTAGATTTTCATCTATCTTACAAATTTTATGTGATTTATGACTTTCTTTATAATCTTGAACATATTATATGTTTTACTTTAGATTCTTATGTGCTTAAATCTGGTATGTTTTACATTAATTTATTACACATATTTTATTTGTTTATTTTTATATCTACTTACTTAAGATATCATTTTTATCCTTAGTTTTTGTTCTTTTTCACCATGCATATGCTCACATTTGTTAGAAAATAATGAAACATACATAACATCATAACATTGTATTCGGACCATAATAAGTGTTAATGTTAATATAAAAATGTTTATAATCCAATTAGATAGTTAGGAATTAAATATAATGATATATATATATATATATATATATATATATATATATATATATAATTTTATACATAAAAAAATACAAAAAAAACATTTTTAGTTGTATAACACCTTCATTCCTAGGTGGGCGAGGTGCCATACTTTGAAAATAGTTATATATATATCAACTCTAATACATCTATATAAGTTATGAGATTAAGACTATAACTTTCCAACCTTTCCATCTTTTTAAGGTAGTTATGTCTCTAGCTCTATCAATTGCACTACTAGTGCTCTCTCCCATTGTGCATGTTGTTATGGTATCCATGTGTGTAGCTCACTTTATGGATAAGGATACTTTATGATATCATCACCTAATAATATTTTATAGCCTCTCCCATACCATAACTATAGTCCCATGAATAAAAAAACTTGATTTTTCCATTGTAGCTTCTATGTAGTAGTTTTAACTAGTCTAAACTAGAAAGTATGCTCCCCAATAGATAGTGTTATATGATCTGACATAGCCATTGTGACAACCTTAGGTAACACTATATCTAGGATCTCATGTGAGTGGCCTCGATCATGGATCCCCACCATGTCATCTCTATCATAAAATCTAAAAAAGTAAACTAAATTAATGTCAAATCCCTATATATATAAATTGTAAGTAAATCTATCACTAATCTCTAGTATGCATACCTATCAAAGTAGAAATTAAAGTAATAAAAAATACTTAAATGCATATTTTTACCTATCCTTTGTTATATCATAAATATGGTGTCCTTATTTTTTCTACCACCAAATATAAGCTCATTATATAGGCTTTGACTCTCATAAGATATCTCCCATATCTACTACTACACTACCAAAATGTGATGTAGATAGGAACTCTATCATCATTATATGACCCATGTATCTAGTATTGATAGGTATATATTTGTCATGGGTGCATGGGGATTAACCTTATACTACTTATCTACCTTCCCTACTATTTTTTTCCATTGTAATATCCCTTTATATTGAGGATCATGATGAGGTCTCAAAACTAGAACATTTCTTAGTGGATCTTTCCCCCTTACTCCTCTTGGCTTCTTGGAGTGCCACACCCAATGGGGTGGGATAGCTAGTGACATCATTGAGTGTGGATATCTAAATTAACTTAAGACTTAAGTGCATGAATGAGGCTTTGACCACCATGTGTAGTGGATAGTGACCACTAACCCCCCTTGTGCTCATTTTATGGATGATCATGTATCCCATGCATTCATGATTCAATAGTAAGATATCCATACTATTTGATCTCACCTCATAGTTTTCAAGGTTAGATATATAGGGATCTATCTCAACTTATGATCTTAATCCCATATCCTCACCTAAAGTAGGTGGTCTTTGACCTAGTGTGGTATCCCCTCTAGATGGTACATTAGGAATCACTCATATATCTAGCATGAATAAAAAGTAATGGGACCCATCATATGCTGGCCTCTACTAAACATTCCATGAAATATGTACACTAGTGTTTAACCTTAAACTCTAGATTGGGGAATTTAAAGTTAAATGGGTATATATATCCTAAGGCACAATGATGATAAACTATCTTTAAAGTAGGCCAATTATACGTGAAACTTAGATAAACATATAATGAATTTACTATACTAAGATATGCTAAAACAAGCAGAAAGTAGTATGGGTTTGTATTCTAGATCAATTGCTTGATTTTGGAAATTTGACCTTTATAGTTGTGAACACTTGTATCAAGATATGATAGTTACATAGACACTTCTATCTAGATCAGATGTAGGTGTCTAGTATAAAATACCTACTAAAATTAGATGCAACCCCCTGGATACTTATAGGTTTGGTGTCTCCTTCACTTTAATGAATTCATATTTGGGTCATGGACTTTCAATCCTTATCAAATAGAAAAACCCTAGTTCTTCATCTTTATAGTGGCTATGGGAAAATGGGTAGTGAGAACATGGTGTTGATCTACCCCAAATACCCCTCTAGAAATGAGTTCTACCTACATATCTAATACTTTGAAGAGGGACTCAAACTTATGTAGTTCTATCCTATGTGTGAATCATGCAATATGTGATAAGTAAAAAAATGACTTAGATTATACCTTAAAAAATGTGAATCATGTTATGCTCCTTATGTACTTCAGACTTGTATATGTGTTGTCCCTATGATTGATATAGAAATAGGAGACTCACTTGAATGCTTGATAGAATGCCTTTTGTAAATTACCTTGTCAATTTCTAGGTCTATGCTAGGTGAGAAATGAATGAAGATTGATCTTATATTTATACTAGTCCCTTTGGATAATATCTCACATAAGACACTTAGGTTGAGCTTTAGGATACATTTCATTTGTAAATTAGAGGGCACTAAGCACTTATGTCAGAATAAGAGACTTACATCGACATTATAATTTAACTATGATGCAAGTGTCTGGGTAGTTGGAAAATAAGTGCAAGTCAAGAGCTTACAAAGATGGAAGATAAACAGGTTTATAATATTTTGGGTAATATCGAAGGCCTGAGTCATCATAATGATATTGGTCAGAATATTAGATAAGTAATTAGGCACATAAAGATAGTGTATGTGAGACTCTTAGTAGTTAAAAATGTTTAAAAGTTTAAGGTACATCCATGATATGCATTTTATAGGTATACAAGAAAATATTTACTCACTTGAATGCTTGATAGAATGCCTTTTATAAATTACCTTGTCATTTTTTAGGTCTATGCTAGGTGAGGAATGAATGAAGATTGATCTTATATTTATACTAGTCCCTTTGGATAATATATCACATAAGAACACTTAGGTTGACCTTTAGGATACATTTCATTTGTAAATTAGATGAATTTAGGGCACTAAGCACTTATGTAAGAATATGACACTTGCATCGACATTAGCATTTAAATATGATGCAAGTATTTAGGTAGTTAGAAAATAGGTGCAGGTCAAGAGCTTGTAGAGATGGAAGATAAATAGGTTTATAACATTTTGGGTAATATCAAAGGCTTGAGTCATCTGAATGATATTGGTTAGACTATTAGATAAGTAATTAGGCACATAGATAGTGTATGTGAGACTTTTGGTAGTTGGAAAGGTCTAGAAGTTGAAGGTACATCCATGATATGCATTTTTCAAGTGTACAAGACAAAGGTTATATATAATTCAATAATAGAGTCTAAATTCCCCCCCGCTTTAATCTACTAATGAAATTACTAGTTTAAAAGAGAAGAAATGTTTGCTAGGGTATGTATAGTAACTTGCCTTTGTTTGAGTCCAACTTGAGTGATTTTATGGTGATTAAACTACAACCAAGAGCATGTTATAGTGCATAATTAGTGTATATAATCTATAATTGAAAGCATTGAAATGATTGAAACTATTAAATAATAAATTTTATAAGTACACCTATGTATTGATGCAACTGTCTTGCCTTTTGGAAATTTGATTTGAAAATATATATCATTATGAATCATTAAATATAATATTAGGAAAAATATAAATCTAGAAATTTCATATATATGTATATATATATATATATATATATATATATATTAGTTTAAATTGATTAAATCATCCAACCACATCATCTTTATAGTTTTATTTGACTTAGTTCACTCACACTCACTAGGTTATAAGTATGATTGGGTTTCTTGGTTGAGTTAATCTCAATTGTAGGGTGGCAACTCATATTTTCTCAAAGGTTATAAAAAGTGTCCTCTCTCTCTCTCTCTCTCTATATATATATATATATATATATATAGAGAGAGAGAGAGAGAGAGGACACTTTTTATAACCTTTGAGAAAATATGAGTTGCCACCCTACAATTGAGATTAACTCAACCAAGAAACCCAATCATACTTATAACCTAGTGAGTGTGAGTGAACTAAGTCAAATAAAACTATAAAGATGATGTGGTTGGATGATTTAATCAATTTAAACCTATAAAATTGGTAAGATTAAATGATTTAATCGCATCAACCATAATAAAAGCAAATCAACTACTGTAGTAGATTGGCTCATTATAGTCCTTAAAAGTCCAATTTAGTGGGTGATGATAGTCTTTAAAAGTGTTTTAAATCTAAAACTAATTTGATTTTTCAATATTAGGCACACATTGCATAAAATATGCACCTTATATATGTCTCATGTTAAAAATGTGTATAAAAATGGTACTTATATATATAATTATACCACAAATGTCTATATGAATCATATAACTAAAAATTTGGCTAAGATCAAAGTATGTAAGTGTGGAGTCCATATTTATAAAACATTCCTCCACTATAATATGATATTAAAAACTAGTGTAAATGTGGAGAACATGTTTCCAAAACATGCACCTACTATAATCTAAAACTGAAAATTGGTGTAAGTGTGGAGAACATACTTCCAAAACATGCCTCCACTATAGTCTAAATTTGAGATTTAGTGTGTGTGGAGAACATGTTTTCAAAACATGCCCCCACTATAATCTAGGTATGCTATATACTGAATAAGTGTGGATAACATGTTTCCAAAACATACCCCATTGAATTTAAAACTATGACAAATGTGGAGTAAATTTTTTTAGAATATGCCCCCACTAATATGCCCCTCTTTAAAGGTGATGAAAAATTAGAAACTAATAGTTACCTTACCTCAAAAGGATAAGATAATGATGTAAACTATGAATGTACCATGTAAAATATAAAGGGAACATGTCTAGGTATATACATCATTGAATCATTAATAATGTGATCTTACCAAGTCCTAATATGCATGATGTAAATCATGAAAAATTCTAGATATTAATGATATAAGCTCAACAAATAATCAAACACACACACAAGAGCACTAAAAAAAATTCACAATACCATGGTATAAAGAGACCTCAGATAAGGGGCATGTTCAAATACTGCATGATCAAAGGGACATAAGTTAGTCAAATGTCCACAAAAACTAGAATTTCATATTCAAATGTCAACATACAACAAACAATGACATACACAAATTCCAAATAGGAAAACAAAGGCATTGAGGCCATAAATAATAGAGAAGATTCAAATGATCAAACTTGGAAGACAATATCAAGGTAAGACACTTAAGGAAGTGCATGAATGAAAGCATAAATAACCAACATAAACATAACATACTAGTCCATGGATCATACATGTTAATAAACATGTTAAGTACATAGTATTCAAATACACTAAAAAATATATAATCATGGATAAAGGCATTTGTAAGTACATAAGCTCAAATACGATAATGTAAAATGACCATATAATGATATAATCTAGATCTATCATGATCAATAAATGGATGCTCCCAATGTCCATACTACATGAGTAGAGGAAGGGCCCAATATCTTAAACTAAATATATCAAGTATTTTTATATGCCTATATGCTACTCAAATGATGTGTGAAACACATGTGTAATATAAAATATTGATATGCCATATACCAACATGGAACACACAACATATATGCCAAAGAGCTAATAGAACATGTAAATGTTGAAAATATTTTTGGATTTTTGAAGTTTTTTGATTTTTTTTGTTTTGGTATTTTTGGAATATTTTAGAGGACTAATTGAGGAATTACTCATCATCAAAAGGTGTAGGATTGATTGAGGCATTTTTAACTATTTTTTTATAATGATGCATGGCCACTTATTTAATGTTTTTATGTAATGTTATTCTTGAATTTGTCAGTGGGGAAGATTGGCCATATCCATCATGGCATAAGAAAATCTCCTTATCCTTAATAATAAATGTGATACACATATCTACCTTATGTAATGTTTCATTCCAATTAGTGAATCAATTTTGTCCAAATTTGAATGTCAAAAATGGATCCCAATCTAATAACCATATGATTATGGGGACCACTTAAGGTCCAATGTTATGGGTAGGTAGATGTACCCAAGATATTTTGGTATCAATGGAGAGTATATTAATTTATTTTTTATTGTGTCCCAACTATTGAAGAAATGTAGTGTTACAAATTATATACCAGTTATTCCTATCAAATTTGAGATGTTAAAAATATACATCATCAATATTAGCATTAATAGTTAAATATTGATGCCTTGGTAAGTTTCCAGGATGGTTCTCATGTTAATCTTTAGAATTAGTTTGTCTTTTTCTCTTCTTGGGCATAATTTATATGAAACCCTCACTCTTATATTTTTGAATTTGGTTTTGTAATGTCTGATAGTGATTTGTATAATGGACATTTATCTGATGATAATTACAATATGGTAACCCTCATTTAGGAATAATTCTACTACTTGATATGTGCATATTAGAAGTTAAATATATCATGTTATGTTCAAGTAATATTGAAAGTATTGTATCTATAGTGGCCTCATTTTTTACTATTTATAGAATCTTTTGTGGAGTCATACGAGATACCTCCACATTATTTGCATGATGTATTTTAATTTGACCCTTGTATGGTTAAATTAATGTGTGAATCCAAGAGTAGTGTGACCAAATGTTTAACCCTAAAATATAGACCGGGGAATCTAGGGTTAAAGGAGTAGAGATATCCTAGGTCATAAGGATGGTAGACTATCTCTAAAGTAGGCCAATTATTTGTGAAATGTAGATAAACATATACTAAATTTATTATGTTGAGATATGTTAAAAATAGAAATTAAAACTATCATAGATATTGAAATGATAATGAAAATAAGGTACTTAATTGGTTCTAATGACAATACATATCTGGATATAAAACATACATAAAGTAGACTAGGTCTAAATTTTGGATCAGTTGCTTGATTCTATAAATTTAACCTTTATATCCATGGACACTTATGTTGGGATAGGATAGTTGCATTAACACTTTTAACTAGATCAAGCATAGGTATCCAATATGAAATACTTATTAAAACTAGATACAACCACCTGGATTCTTCTAGGTTCTATGTTGCCTTTGTTCTAGTGCATTTAGATCTAAGTGATAAACTTTCACTCCTTGTCAAATAATAAAACCCTAGTTATTCATCTTCATAGTGTCTATGGGAAAAATGGTCTAGTGGGCACATGGTGTCGAGTTTCCCTAAAGATCCCTCTATCAATGAGTAATGCATACATAACCAATACTCTGAAGAGAGCCTCAAACCTATGTAGTTATCCCCTAAATGTTAGTTTGTGTGTGAATCATGTAATGTGTGAAAAGCAAATGCAACAATGACCTAGCTTGTAACTTGGAAAATGTGGCTCATGGAATTATCCTTCAGTACATCATAATTTGATGTTTTATCTTGATGAATAATTTGTAAATAGGAGAAACTAGGAAATCTTTGCTCACTTGAGTGATTAATTAAATGCATTTTGGTAAATTGCCTTGTGAGTTTCTAGGTCTATGCTAGGTAAGGAATGGATGGGGATTGATTTTATATTTATAACAATCCCTTTGGAGAATGTCTCACATAAGTTAACCTAGGCAAAAATTTAGGATACATTTTGTGTGTAAATTGGATGAATTTAGGGCATTGGACACTTTACATCAAAATATGAAACTTGCATCGATGTATGTATTTGACAAGGATGCAAGTGTTCAGGTAATTAGAAAATAGGTGCAGGTCTAAAACTTGTAAAGATGGAAGATGAATAGGTTTATAACATTTTTGGCAAGTAGAAGGCCTTGGTCATCAGAATGGCATTGGTCAGACTAAAAGATAAGTAATTAGGCACAAAGAGATAGTGTATGCAATACTTTTGGTAGTATGAAATGTATATAAATTAAAGGTACATCCATGATGTGTATTTTACAAATGTACAATACTAAGGTGATATATAATTTGGAAATAGTGTCTACAACTAGCTACACCCATATGCATACTCCCATATCATACATAATTCCCTGTTCTAACATAGATTGACACAAAGCCATTACATAAAAAGACACAAATCCATCTGAATTATGACATAACACACACATACTCATCAAGCCAATAAAAACCTTTTGAATTTATGGAATGCTTGATACATATACAATTTTTTTAATAATTAACTTACATTGATTACATCAATTAGACTTTGTTTCCCATCATGTTAGCTCATAATGCTTTGAAATAGGCTCAAGTGCATCATATATCAAGGGTGTGCCATTTAAAAATATCCCCAAAATAACATAAACATATTCTAGTGTGATGGGGATATCCATAGTATGCCCATTGATCTCCCATTTGAATATGTCAGTAATCCTCTCTAACCGACCTAGGAGCATAGCTACCACCTTGGTGCTAAGAGAAAAACAAGAAGTTTTTGTAATGCTACCAAATATTAAGCTAATCAATTGATCCTTATCATTATCTGAAGACTATCCAATAAATAAAGTAGCCAACTCACATCCATGGTCCTCCATAATCATGGTCACCTGTACAAAACATAAAACAACAATACCTAGTTAAATTTTGATAAAAAATCTAATTCAACTCAAACATATGGCTTAAACTATTTTTTTAAAAAAAATGGCCCTTATTTTCTATTATATTGGCCATATTAGTTTTAAATTGTTACATTGGTCATTTTAGCTTCCATTATTTTAGCCATGCAGTTTCCATCCTATTATATATACCATATTTATACTATATTATCCATATAGTTCACTCCTTAATGCACTGGCCATATATACTATATTGGCTATTTTTTATGCTTCCTACCTATATTAGGCATACTTGTAAGGTATCATCCTTAAAATTAATCCTAACTAATTCAGTCATAGTGATACTTTATTGGCCATTTTATTGGAATATTTATTATACCTTACTTTTACAAATTATTGACTATTATGTCAATCTTTCATCTCATAACTACATCGGCCTCTTCCTACGATATAGGTTAGGATCATTATCTTCTACCACACAAATGTATTAGCATGGCCAATACAATTTTCGCATTATGATGATTTCCTCCTTGGTCCCTAAAAAATATTTAATGCATAAAAATTGACATTCTATTTCCTACTTATTGCTCATAATTTTTTTTCTATATTTTGATGTTTTTTTGAGAAAATTCTGCTACATGGATTTTCCCCACTACGTAAATTTCCTTACTCTACTTTATCTTCCAAAACGAACGTTAATTACATCCCCTATTTCCATAGATTATAAAACACTTCCATAATGTTATCCTACACATCTATCTCATCATCCCCTAGCCATAGTATTTTATCATGCCATAAATGGTTTTCTAGATCTCTATATTCTTAAAACTAAAAATGACCAAATGATTTATCATTTTGACTATTTATATCTCCCAAACCAAAATTTAATTTTTTTTGATATTATCCTCTAGATTTGATATTTTTTCATATCTTAATTTCCATAGTTCCTTTTGATGAGCTGAAAGAAGTGCTAGGATCCTAGAAAAGTAAGGAATTTTATGGAACTAATGGATTTTTTCTATAGAAATTTGGATTGTTATCTTATTTTTGAGGTCTACAATCATGCTTATAGATTGGAACTTTTCATCATCTACAACACATATAACATCATATATATAGTTTTCAATCCAAGTGAATGTATGTATTTGTATTTTAATCTTATTTAATTTCATTGACTTTAATTTATTACGGTATTTCCCTTTCTAATTTTGTGTTTCTATATATCTTTCTTAAATCACCATCTCATGTTACATTATTGTGACATGTGATGAGTTTTAGGTGCTATGTATGTATACATTAGTATTTTTATTTATATTTTACTGATGATTTATCTTTCAATAATCATTGGTGTGTTAATATCCCTAAGTGCATGTTCTAAGAAGTTCATTGGGAAAGGCATAGGGGATATTATTTATTTACGAGAAGTGTTTCCATGCTATTCTATCATACCTTCATTAATATCAACATGAAATCCAATAGGTACCTTTTCATTCTTCATTTTACATATCCTTCTATCCAGTTATACAACCTCCCTATATTTATTATTGTATCAACACTATTTATACATTTTTTTCCAATTTATTTATCCTTGTACTATATTGACATGGTTGATATAGTTATGTGTTTACATATGTTGGTAAATGTGATTAAAGCTAAATATGAGGTATATGAAATAAGGAGGTGCCCCATAGTATTTAAAGTCCATAACTAATGGAATCTAGGTCCTTATCCTTGTCATTTTGAGGTCTTCACCTATAATGTCTCTTTCAAAGTACCACTAGAGATAAAAGGGGTGATTGATGTGCCAAAATACAAATCCAAGGTAATAATATTTATACCTATTATATTTAATTTTAATTAGTATATAAATATGTTATGCTTATGATTAGAGTAGCATGTATGTTGTTGTCCTTACCTAGGTAACTATTGACCAAATTTGACTTTTAGGTCAAATTAGGGCACCCCTAAGTAAAAAATTTAACCTTTAAGTGTTATAATGGGTAAAAAAATATGTCACAAGGTGTTTTATAGGTTAATTAATGTCATTTTATGTTATACTAGCCTTGGTCCTTAGTTATTTTGGTCCTTTTAGTCCTTTTAGGTTATTTTGAGGTCAAAAAGGGTGCATTTAATGAGTTATATGGGTTTATTGGGAACTTTGAAGGTTAAAAAATATTATTTAATGCCACATATGTCCAATTAAATCTTAATCACTTGACATAACTTAAAAGTGATAGGTTGTGTAGAAGAAAAGAGAAGAAAATAGCACTTGTATGACCTCTTTGGGAAGTGTGCCACATGGGAAAGGATTATAAAATTCCTATTTGGATTAAAAATTATCATATACATGTTTTAAATTATTTTTAAGTGTCATTTTTATGCCAAAACCATTCTACTCCTTTTCACCTTTCTTGGCAAGCAAAAGTGACTTGTAGGTTTGTATTTGGTACAGTCAGCATAAGGGGTTTCAAGAAAAATGATCTTTGGGATGTATTATAAAATAATTAAAATTAAATTTTATGTTTGGTTGTAGAGGAATGGTGTTCTTAGCTTTTTGAACCATTCATAAGAAGTTGAACTTTCAAATTTGCTTGCTAATCTGTGTACCCTACAAGTTTTACTCTTATTTGGGAAAGTCCATACAATTTACTTGTTGAGATTGGTTCCAAAGGAAGTTTAATAATTTACATAATGTTATACATTATTTTTTTCACATTTTATTTTGATTTTATGAGCCAAATAACTTAGTTTACAAAGAGGAGTGAAGGAGTGAAGCTATAATCTTTTTTGCCTTATTCTAGAATGTTGGGCATTTGCAGAGGTTTTTTGTGAATATAAGATGATGTTAAACATGAATAAAATCCATATGATCACCCCTTCACATTTTTGGTTTCATAAAATCATACTTTGGAACAATTTCCCACCTTGTCTTTCTCCATTGTCAACTCTTTGTCTAACTTCAGTTGTAGTCACCTATATGGGCTTGTACATATCATTCTTGGAGCTATATTCATTTGTGCATCAGTTTTATAGACCATTAAGAGTTTATTTACTCCATTGAGATGTTTGGGGAAGTGTAAATATGGTCTCAAGCCTATTCACCATGCCAAGCAGTCATTAGATGCCTATGCATGCTCTATTCCATGTATATGCAAGTGATTTTCATGTTAGAGAAGGTGTATTGAAGCTGGTTTCAAGGTGTTATTGATGGATATAATATACTTAAAGGTTGAAAAATTCATTTAAGTGGTCTTGAAGCTATTTTCTAACATGTTCTTACCAAATTCTATCCACTGCCTACATAAAACATCCTAATGCACACCTACACAACCCTTATTGACGTCACATTGAGGTGTGAGAAGGTTAAAATGTTTTCCAACCTCTTAGTATTACTAAAGGTGCATTAAGATGTTTTTAAAAAACATATAAAGTTCACATTCATGGGTAGTTTCATATTGTTTATATCTAGCACACTATTGGTGTACTAGAGCATCCACTTATATGTGGCTGAGCAGGGTACTAAAATGATTTTATGGAGAAGATGAAACAATTGGACACCTACTTAAGGTTGTGGCATGATAATCAAGCTTTGAAAATCCATCTAAAGTGTCAAGATGACAAGTTGAGGTGTGAAACCAAATTGAAGAGATAAGGAGCTGTATTCTGGGAAGTTGTCCCTAGAAGGCCAAAACAAAGGTCTAAGGGGTTTTCATAAACCTTTTTAAACATGTTTCAAAGGTTTTCCAAGGCATATAAATTATTTTATTTAATATACTCTAGTATAAAATATACCCCTACAAAATTGAGGTAAGAAAATAAAGGGAGATAGGTTGTTTGAGGCCTCAAACATGCCTAAAATCATATTAAAATGCTCTATTAACATCTATAGGCCTGAGGAGGTAAATGAATTTTTGTCACCCTAGGAAGCAACCATGAACAAATTCTCATGGATAAGATTATTTTAACTGATGAAAGGTTGTAATAAGGACTTGAAGTTAAGAAAGAAGAGATGGGAACACTCCTATGTACCCTTATGACTACCTACAAGCACCCTTCAAGCATGGAGATTGACACCTACAGGCACCGGATATGTAAGGTGAGAAAATATTGACTTATTCATGTGTTTTAATGGTGTTTAGCCCATCTAAGGTGAGTTTAAGGTGATATCAATGTGGTGCAACCTCAGGGGGTTTCAAGGAAGTCTTTTAACATCAGTAACAAGCTAAGTAGAAACATAAACACATATAGGTAGTAGTCTACATCAGAGTTCCTCAATGATCTTGGTAGAAACTCAGTCTAGTGATTTTAAGAGTGCATGTTGAATGCTTAGATGGTTAACATGATAAGTTGAACAACTAGACACTTACTCCATGGTTATAATGAGCTTCATAAGCTCTAAGTAAAGCAATGTAACCTATAGGTAGGGGTAAACAAGGGTGTCTCAGTCAATAGTTCACCAAGTTTAGTTGTTTGGTAGAATTGGAAATGCTCTCTTTATAGTTTTAATAGTGTCATTAACTTCCTCAATCACCATGAACAAGGCTCAAGTGAGAAAATAAGCACCTATAGGGGTAAAAGGTAAATGTCTTAGTCAACAGATAGTGACCTAGAGGGTTGATGATAGGATGGTATATTAAGACTTTAAAAGGGAAATACTAGTGAAATTTCATATATGGACACTTGGAGGGGTTCAATTAGGATCTCTTCACATTTTTTTGAGCTCAGTTGAAGCCAATAGACACCTATAGAAGAGTGTCTCAGTCAACATGTAGAAAACCTCAGTTTTGAATATCAAGGTACATAGGTAGGGTTAAAAAGAGTTTAAACCTAATGAAATAGAATGTGACACCTCATGAAGGTCATGGTGACTTCATGAAATACAAAAAAGATAAGTACACACCTACACATGTCTCCAAAACCCCTATACACATATATAATAGGGTACAAGCTAGTGAAGGATAAGGTAAAACATGAAATCATTTAGGGAGAAAAAAAGAGTTATGGATAATGAAAATTGGTTTATGACCAATAAAAAATTGTGTTCATAAGCCCAAGACTCTTCCAAGATGACCATATACCTTCCTTACTTGGCTAAGGGGCTATAAGTCCGTATAATGAGCTAGGAAACCTCTTTGCTCAATACATGAACATGAGGAATTCAAAGAGAAGGAATGTTTTAGGATGAATAAAAAGATCTAGTATCATGAATTGGATATGGGAAACATGTTAAAGTATCCTAAAGACATTGTATTGTCTTGGAGAGGTCACTCTTAGGAAGGTTTGAGGAAAATATAGGAAAATAAGCTTTTTAGAGGCCTTTTTGGGGCATTTGGAGTTGGTTAGACACCTAAACCATAGAATTAAGCTAAAAAGTATAATATAAATCATCATCAATACTTTTAAAAACTAAAAAAATATTCAATTTTCCATGGGGATGAGGGATATATGTCACTATTTTGTGTCAAATGTCAGCCGGTCTAGGAAAATTCGGGTTTGGCAACGTGAGCTAGTGAGTGAAAAATGGGTGAAGGGCTTGATATAAAGCTTTGGGAACTTATATAAACATGTTTTAGGTGTATGGAGGGTTAATAAATTCTATGGAAGCATTATATAAATATTATACTCCTCAAGGTGACTAAATTACCCATGCACACAGTCTAATTAGGCAAATTTTCACTAAGCCTAGTTGGTGAAGAAGGAGAAGAAGATGAAAAAGAGTGATTGGAGGGTCATGTAGTGAATTTTTAAACTAAAATGGAATGTAAACATACATAATAAACAAAAATAACCATGAAATATCAATCCTAACAACCAAATATAACAAGGTGTCTATTATACCTATTAGGCTTTTAGGGGACCTAGAACCAATTCGGGGTCCATACTCATTTATAACTCTTAGTGGACTATCCATATGATTAAGGCATGTTATGGAGATGGATATTGAAATGTTTTAACTCATATTATGTAGAGGAACCTACAATAAAACTAGTTTTATCCTAAAAAGAGCTTAAACATGCATAAAGGGTAGAAATAAGTTCAATGAAGTGTTTTCAAATGCTCATATCTTTTCTAAGGATTTGCATGGGAACCAAAGGAATTGGGAGAGGTTATCAGGTCCCCTTATAATAATTTTTGTGTATTTTATTGGTAGATCCAATGTCAAATATTTATGAACAAAGCTTAAGACCAAAAATTGCCTAAAACCCTACTAAATCCTTAGCCAGGACCTGATGGAGAAGACAAACTTGGAGAGATATACAAATGAAATATTTTGTTAATGGAAGGTATTGGACATTGTAGAGGACTCATTTAGAATTCCTCCCATATAGATGAGCTGTATGGAATTGTATGGACAATATGTAAAATAGGGTATTTTGACCATTTTTTGTGTTTTATAGGTTCTAAGAGGATTAAAAATATGAAATAAATTTTGGAGAAAATATTTATAATTATTATAACTCAATATGGTCATTTATTTCTAAGGTATAACTTCTAAGTTTTCAAATAATAACTCTCCTTTCAGCCAGTCAAACTGGCATAGTGGACACAAGGGTATGAAGGGTGAAAAATCTAAGTGTGAGCCTTTTTAAAGGATGTATAATATGGTGTAATTAAATCCCTAAAATGTATTTTAATGGAAAATTTAAGGCATTTTTGAGGCTAAGTGTGAGGGGTGAATGAAAAAGGAATTTTTTAGACTAAAAATAGTGATGGCTTCCTTCTAAGGAGTTTCTAAATGAGTAGGAATGAAACCAATGCATGGAGATGCATTCTTGAAGGCCTTACCTATTATAAAAATAATTGGAATTATCCCTATTTAGTGGTGGGACATTCAAATAGGTTCAAATTATGAAGGTAATTTTTTGAGCTGAGATTAGGAGTTTTATGACATTTTTAGTAAGTTTAATGACTTGTATGGACACTTGGTCCTCATGATATTACATGGTTCATCCCATATATATTTTTAGTGTAATTTTAACCTATTTTATCAAATTAAAAAGTGTATAGTGGATTTTGGACTTCCTTTGTCTTTCTTTTCTCTGAAAGGCTATAAATGTTGACTTTTTTGGCTCTTTTTATCAGCCTCCGTTGGTTGATGGTGAAACCCTAGCCAATTTTATACTTGAATGAATCTTGAAGAAATAAAAAAGTGATTTTTCCTACTTACATTCTATATTATTGAGTGTTATTGAAATTTTGTTGGTCTTGTCTAATAGAAGATAATCTTTTCTACCATGTTATCCTTGATTTTTTACCAAGTGTGCAGAAGAGTAATTATCATATGTCTTTGTTAGTGTTTTTTTTTGAGTTTAAAAGTATATTAGAAGTGGTTCATGAAAATATTACAAAAATTAATCATGAATTACCCTCTTAAGTACCAAAATACCTTCTTGAACCTAGCTTATGAAACATTGATGTGATAATGCAACTTGAATTATGAGTTTTGTGTGAAAGAAGCCCTTTTAGCTCTAAGTAGTATAAGTTCAGTCAATAGGAGTAAATATAATATTGGTATATCACCTTTTTTATCTTTCTTAGTTATTTTATTAACCCTTTTTATCCAAATTTGATAGGCAAGAAAGTACTTCAAAGAGTGCATCAAGACAACTAGCCCTTTTAGAGATTCATCTCATAAAATTATTAACCACAACAAGAAAGATGTTTCCATTGTGCCACTAGGATGAGGAGAGCTAGGAATCTCCTCATGGGGTGAAAATCTAAGTGACAATATTTTTTGGCATACCTGGTGGGATACTAAGTCGTAGAAAACTGTCCAAGATTGGTACTGGTCTTGGCATAATTGTAGCTACAAGAACATATAGATTTAGTACCTAGAGACTCCAATAAAGATTTCAACTCTTTGGTTGCTAATAAGTCCTTAATTTCCATGCTAAAGGTGACCACTAGGTCTATTGATAAAGGTATACCCTTTGAGTTTGTGTAATTACCTTTGTATTCTATCAAAAGGTTTAGGTTTGTGAATACTCATCCTTATTCAAGAGAGTTATTGTTTAAGAAGTCTAAGTTCCTACTAAGTTAAACCTATAATACTCATAGTCTACATTATAATATGGATATAAACCAACCTTTTTTACATTTCACTAGATCATCTCCTTTGAATCTTTCCCAATATTACCAAATTCTAGGAGTAGCCCTTAAGAGTGTTCCATCTTTTAGTGGAGAAGGTCCTATTACTGGTATTGAACATATTAGAAACACAAAAAACATCTGTAATATCCATAATATTACCCAATAAAATGTGGATATTAGGTTATTGGAATTGTATTTCAAAGGTAAATCTTTGGATTGGTATGGGAATTTACCTAAAAATTTTATTGGTTCATGGGATGAACTAGGAGATCTATTGTCTAAGAGGTTTGGAGAGCAGATTGATCATCTATCACTAGTTGAGAAATTTACCACTATAAAAATGGCACCGTAAGAGTTTATGAAATATTTTAACACTATATTTAAAAAAACATGGGATAGGATCCTATCCCTTGTGAAACCTACTCCAAAATATACCTTCTTGTACTATCTAAAAGCATTGAATAGTGATGTACCATGATGATTCAATTTATGGGTGGGAATACACTACTTTATACCTATGAGATATCCATCAATGATGAGAATTATCTTGTTTAAGTAGGTAATATTTATCCTAGTCCACCAATTCCATTGTTCCTTGATTTATAGCCTCTTAGTCAAGTTGTATTACCTAGCTTGGCTCCTTTTCCTAGTCAAGAAAGGTTTACCATTACCCCCACAAACGAGATTCATGAAGTCAAGAGTCTAGTCCAAAGTGTTACTAATGAATTAGTTTCTCTAAAAAGTCAACAAGCTCAAATTTATAGGCCATACCAGTCTGAAAATCAATTTAGGAAAACAAGTAGACCTCATTTTCAAGGTAATAATCAAGGACAAGGTCAAATCATTCAAGCTAGACCTTACCAAAGTTAGAATCCTAATTATACCTCATCTTCTAAATTTCCTATTCCCATTCAAAATAACTTTGTTCAAAAATAACCATGCTATCCTCCCTAAGACCAAAATCAAGACCAAGTTTCATATGCCAATGAAATGCCTAATCAAGACATGACAATGCAAGATAATCAAGCATCTCAAGTTTCTACTTTTGAGATGCCAATGAAAAATGGAATGAAAATTAGAATGGAGAGTTGAAAAATGAAATATTATTCTACTATCATAAATCATTTGGAGGGAGATTTTCATGCCTTTAATCATTTGGGGAATTCAAGCAATGTGAATGCTAGTGTGGCCTCTAACACTAAGTCTAAGAAGAGGGATGTTGAAGAGACACAAGTGGATAATTAAGGACCTATTTTGATTCCTAAATCATCTCCAATTGTGGGTGGGTCTAAGTTAGCTCCTAATGTGTAGGAAAATCAAAAGTTTCAGAATATAAGGTTTGATCCTACACATCTACCTTCACAAGCTACAACATAGGGCACTAGTGCTTCCAAAGATCCTATTAAGGTGATAAATCCTTATATTAATGTTGTAGATCAAATGAATAAGTTTTAAAAGAATATTTCATTATGGGATTCATTAAAAATACTTAGATAAAAATATATGCTTCAAAAAAAATTTCAAGGACTTGGTAAGCAAGTTGGATCAACTATGAATTAGAATGTTCTCTTGGTAAATAGAACTCGGCCCATTGATGAACAAGTGAAGAAGATTCATAAGACTCCTGATTTTACCTATCCTTAATTATTAGAGATTTCCTGGTTGATAATTTCATCATAGATAGTGGGGCTAGTATTTTGGTTATGCCAAAGTGTATAGCGAATAAACTAGGCCTCAAGTATGAACCAATGGATAAAGGAGTTTTACAATTAGATGGATCACCAACAAAGACCTTGGGAGTAGTCAAGGATTTGAACTTGATTTTACATGCTTGTCCTACTTTTTCCATTCCTCATGATGTGGTTGTGGTAAATTTACCTCCATACTTTGCTCTTTATTTGTCAAGAGAGTTTACAACTAAGATAGGTGGATACTTGGAAACCAATTGGTCCTATATGGTTTTTAGGTCAAAGTATGGTACTAAAGTGAAGATTGAATCAAAGCCTATCCACCACAATCACTTAGAGCCTTACATGCCTAAAGTGGCAAATGTCAATTATGCCATTATTGATGAGGAAGAAATTCACATAGATCAATCTCCAACATCTTCTCTTAAAGGAGTTTCTGACTTGTATTTAGATGAATGTGGAATGAACATTATTAGCACGATCCTTCAAAATTCATATAGGAAGTTGGTATTGGAGTATATTTCATTCATGAAGAGGACTATTTTATGCCAAATTTGATGAAGCAAAATGAAGACATGGATGGTTTATGTCAAATTTTATTTGATGGATAGAGAAGTAAGATTTGGGCATGTGGTGGAGCAATGTTGGTTTATCCTTTCAAGGAAAGGTACTTTTCCACTTTCAGATTTCAATTCTCTTGTAATTGTAATGTGGCAAAATATGAGGCCCTTATTCATGTCCTTGAGTGGGCTAGGAAAAGAGGTGTGAAAGAGTTACAAGTGTATGGTGATAGTGAGTTGATTGTGAATCAAGTAAGAGGACAAAATATGATGAAGAACTCTTTGATTAAGTCCTATAAGCATAGAGTGTGGGATCTTGTGGAGGATTTAAAATATTTCAACATCATATCTATCCCAAGAGAAGACAACAAACATGATTATAGGTTAGCAATAGTTAGAGCTTACTTTGATGTTACAAAAGGGATAAAAGAAGATAAGAACCAAACACATCTCAAGGTGATTGTAAGGCCTTGCATAATTGATAATGTCACTAATTGGAAAGTGTTTGATAGTGACAAAAAAATAGAATTTTTTCTACAAGAGGAGGCTGAGTTTTTTTCCAAAAATTAGTCCAAACTACAATAGTAATATGGAGGGTAGATTGTACAATTAAAATCAAATAATATTTCTAAAGTCTTAGTCACACTCGAGAGTATCTTAAATGATGATGATAATTTGGAAAAGGTAATAATGTCTACTAAGCAAGAAAACTATGAGAAATTACAAATATTCAAGGATAAGTTGCTTTCACTTAGGAAGGTATGTACTAGTGAAGAGAAACGTGATTTTATTAAGCTATGCAAGGAGTTTTCTGATGTCTCTACATGGGAATATAGTGATTTGAAGGGATTTGATCTAAAATTATCTCAACATACCATAGATATAGATGATAATGCTAAGTATATTAAGCAAAGACAAATGCCAATCAATCCTAAGATTGAGCCTCTCATGAAGAAGGAGCTTACCAATTTAATTGATTCCAAAATCATTTTTCCTATTAAGCATTCATCTTGGTTAGCATACTTAGTCCTAGTAAGGAAAAAGAATGGGGAGATCAGGTCATGTGTTGATTTTAGGGACTTTAATAGAGTTTCCTTGAAGGACCATTATCCTCTTCCTTCCATGGAGCAAATTTTGCAAGTTGTGGTAGGTAGTTAAAGGTTTTATCTCTTTGATGGATATTTTGGGTATAATCAAATTTTAGAAAAAGAAAGTGATCAATATAAGACAAACTTTAATACTAAACGGGGTAAATATTTTTATAGGAAAATTCCTTTTGGATTGTCTAATACTAGAGCTACATTTCAATGTGTAATGGACATGGCTTTTCAAGGACTAATAAATTACAATGTGCTGGTGTATCTTGATGATATCACAGTTTTTTCTAAGGTTGTAAGGGATCACTTGAATCACCTTAGGAATATTTTTGAGAGATGTAGAGAGTTTGGAATCTCTCTTAACCCAAATAAGTGTGTGTTTTTTGTCCATGAAGGTAAAATTTTAAGACACATTATCTCAAAGAAGGGCCTATCCATTGATCCTAAAAGGTTGAGTGCAATCTTGGCATTAGATTTGCTCAAACATAAGAAATGTTTGAAAAGTTTATTTGGGAAAATTAATTTTATAAGAAGGTTCATTCCTGATTATGAAAATTTAGTCAAGCCTCTAACTTATATGCTAAGGAAGGATGAAGTGTTCACTTGGACTAGAAGAAGGAAGGAAAGTTTTGAAGAGATTAAACAAGCCATTGTCCAAGCTCCAACTCTTACAAGTACTAATTTATCAATGGATTTTAACTTGTATACCTTTGGAAATTAGGAGGTAATATCTACCATGCTTAATTAGTCAAATAAAGAAAACTTGGAGCAGCCTATTGCCTTCTTTAGTGAAGGTTTGGAAGGCTATGAGGAAAGATAAACCTATGTTGAGAAGTAAGTACTTTTAGTTGTTAGAAGTTTAAATAAGTTTAGGAATATGTTATATAATAACAAGATTCACATATTGGTACCTCATCCTAGTGTCAAAGACATCCTTTTGAGCAGAGATTTGAATGAAAAAGGGCTAGTTGGATCACAAAAGTGATGGAGTATGATGTAGAAATCAAGACAACCAAGCTAGTGAAAGGTAAGGGGTTATGTGAGTACCTTGATTTAGATTTAAAAGAATAAAAGAGGTTGTTTTGGAAATTCATGATGACCCTATGATTTCTAAACTTTCATCAATGAGGATTTGGACACAAGATATGTTTCATTTTCTTCAAACTAGTGAGTGTCCACAAGTTCTAAATAGAGCTAAAAGAAGGGACATTAGATTTCAATCTATTCCTTATGTGATTGTTGATGGATTGTTTTTTAGGAAGGAATTATTAGGTTTATTATTGAGGTGTGTTGAATTAGATCATGTTGAGAAAATATTGCTTGAGTTTCATGATGGACCAGTTGGTGGTCACTTTTCTCCAAAAACTACAACTGCTAAGATAACGAGAGCTAGATATTTTTGGCCTATTTTGTTAAAATACACCCATGCTTGGGTAAGGAAGTGTGAAAAATGTGCTCTATTTTATGGTAAACAAAATATTACTACCTTTCCTCTTTATCCAATTGAATTTGACCAACCCTTTATGTAATGGGGTCTAGATTTTATAGGCCTAATCAACCCACCTTCTAATACTGGACACAAGTGGGTGTTGACTGCTACATATTACTTTATAAGATGGGTAGAGGCTATTTATCTAAATAGAGAAAATGAAAGTTTATTTATAAACTTATATGAAGGCATAATAACAAGGTTTGGGGATCCTTCAACAATAATTTTAGACAATGCATTAGCTTTCCTTGGAATGAAGATAAGTGAATGGGTCTTGAAACATGGCATATATCTTAGTACTTCCTCCAACTATTATCCAAAAGGGAATGGATCAGCTGAGTTCACAAATAATAATCTAACCAGGATCATAAATAGAATAATGGAGGAAAAATGAAGGACTTGACATTCCAAATTGAAGAGAACTCTTTGGGTTAATGGGATCACCCTAAAAAGAGCCATTATTATCTCACCATACACACTCATTTATGAGAGAGAAGATAGAATACCTATTCAACTTGAGCTAATAGCCTTGGATCTCACTTTTAGCTGGATTTAATGGAGAATGAAATCATGGAAGTCAGGTTATGTGAGTTGATGGAGCTTGAAGAAATAAGAGATCAAGTTATGCAAAATATGAGATCTCACCAAGATCAAACAAAGAGATAATTTGACAAAAAGGCCATGAAAAGAAGCTTCCAAGAAGGAGAAATTATTCTAAAGTGGGATGAAGATAGGGCTAAACTTTCAAGACACACAAATTTTGATGCTTTGTGAAGTGGCCCTTATGTTATCACCCAATACAAACAACACAATGATTTCTAACTCTTCAAGTTGGATGGAGAGGAGATTCATATCCCAGTCAATGGAATATATCTCAAACATTTCTACTAAGGTCTTGTTCTCTCCTTGTACATAGTTTGTTGTTTTTCTTGTTTTCCATAAGTGTTTAGGCACATGTGTGAGTCTTGTGTGTCTTGATTTGTCTTGTGTTGGCTTGGTGTGATTTGGTTATGTGTATGTTTTAGGCAAAGTATTTGATATTTATATTCAAGACATTATTGAATCCCTTGGACCATGATAGGACAAGGCTACTGGTCATTAGTATAATAAGCATACTACCCTATGAGTCACCAATTTGTTGACCAAATTTGACTTTTAGGTCAAATTGGGGGGCACCCACAAGTAAAAAATTTTAACTTTAGGTGTTGAATGGGGTCAAAAATAATGTTATAAGGTGTTTTATAGGTTAATTAATGTCATTTTATGTTATACTAGCCTTGGTCATTAGTTATTTTAGTCCTTTTAGTCATTTTGGGTCATTTTGAGGTAAAAAGGGTAAATTTAATGAGTTGTATGGGTTTATTGTGAAGTGTGAAGGTTAAAAAATATGATTTAGTGCCCCATGTGTCCAATTAAGTATTAATCAATTGACATAACTAAAAAGTGAGAGGTTGTACAGAAGAAAAGTTAGTTTTCTTGAGAAAGAAAAATAAAATTGACACTTGTATGACCTATTTGGGAAGTGTTCCACACGAAAAAGGATTATAAAATGCCTCTTCAGATTCACCATGCTTATATACATGTTTTAAATGATCTAGAAGTGTCACTTTTATGCCAAAACCATTCTACTCATTTTCACCTTTTTTGGCAAGCAAACATGACTTATAGGTTTGTAATTGGTATGGTCATTACAAGCAATTTCAGGAAAAATGATATTGGGGGTGTATTATACACTTAGTAATATTTAATTTTATTCTTAGTTTTAGAAGAATGGTAGTCTGAGCTTTGTGAACCATTCCTAAGAAGTTAAACTTTCAGATTTACTTGCTAATCTATGCACCCTACAAGTTTTGCTCTTGTTTAGGAAAGTCCATATAATTCACTTGATAATATTGATTCTAAATGAATTTTAATCCATTCCCTAATGTTTTACATTATTTTTTTCACATTTTATTTTTATTTGATGAGCCAACTAACCCATTTTACATAGAGGAGTGAAGGAGGAAGTTACAGTCTTTTCTACCTTGTTCTAGAATGTTGGGATTTTGTAGAGGTTTTATTGTGAATGAAAGATGATGTTATACATGACTCAGATCCATATGATCACCCATTAACATGTTTGGTTTCATCATATCATACTTTGGAGTAATTTCCCACCTTGTCTTTCTCCATTGTCAACTCTTTACCCAACTTTAGTTGTAGTCACTTGTATGGGCTTGTTCATCTCATTCCTGGAGTTGTATTCATTGGTGCATAATTTATATATACCATAAATATTTTAATAGAGTCCATTTAAATGTTTGGGAAAGTGAAAATGTGGTCTCAAGCCTATTCACCATGCCAAGTAGTCATTAGATGCCTATGCTTGCTTTATTACACATATACGCAAATGATTTTCATGTTAGATAAGGTGTATTGAAGCTAGTTTCAAGGTGTTATTGATGGAGATAATCTAATTAAAGGTTTAAAAATTCATTTGAGTGGTCTTGAAGCTATTCCCCAACATGTTCTTACCCAATTCCATCCCCTGCTTGTATAAATCATCCTAATGCACTCTTATAGGGCCCTTACTGATGTCATACTGAGGTGTGAGAAGGTTAAAATGTTTTATAACCTATTAATATTACTATAGGTGTATTAGGATGTTTTTTAAGAACATATAATGTTGAGATTCATGGATAGTTTAATATTGTTGATATCTAGCTCACTGTTGGTGTACCAAAGCATCCACTTACAAGTGATTAAAAAGGGTACAAAAATGTTTTCATGGAGAGGATGAAATAATTAGACACATACTTAAGGTTGTGACATGCTAATCAAGATTTTAAAATCAATCTAAAGTGTCAAGATTACAAGTTGAGGTGTGAAACCAAATTGAAGAGATAAGGAGTTGTATTCTAGGAAGTTGTCCCTAAAAGGCCAAAATAAAGGTCTAAGGGGTTTTCATAAACTTTTTAAAACATGTTTCAAAGGTTTTACAAGGCATATAAATAATTTTATTTAATATACTATAGTATAGAATATACCCCTAAAAAAATGGAGTTCATAAAAATAGGGGATATAGGTTGTTTGAGGCCTCAAGCATGCCTAAAAACACATTAAAATTGTCTAGTAACATCTACAGGCCTAAGGAGGTAAATGGATTCTTGTCACCCTAGGAAGCAACCTTGAACAAATTCTCATGGATAGGATGATTTTAACTGATGAAAGGTTGTACTAATGACTTGAAGGTAATAAAGAAGAGATGTGAACACTCTTATGCACCCTTATGACTACCTACATGTACCCTTCAAGCATAAAGATTAACACATATAGGGGTTAGACAGGTAAGGTGAGAAAACAATGACTTATACATGTTTTTTGATGGTGTTTATCCCATATAAGGTGAGATTAAGGTGATATAAATGTGGTGTGACCTCAAGGGGTTTCAAGGAAGTCTTTTAGCATCATGAACAACCCAATTAGAAGCATAGACACCTACAAGCAGTAGTCTACATTAGAGTTCCTCAGTTATCTTGGTAGAAACTCAATATAGTGAGTTTAGGAGTTCATGTTGAATGATTAGATGGTTAAAATGATAATTTAAACAACCAGACACTTACTCCATGGTTATAATGAACTTCATAAGCTTTAAGTAAATCAATGTAACCTACAAGTAGGGGTAAACAAGGGTGTCTTAGTCAATAGTTCACCAAGTTGAGTGGTTTGGTAGAGTTGAGTTGTCTGGTAGAATTGGAAATGCTCTCATTATAGTTTGAATAGTTTCATTCACTTCTTCACTCACCATGAACAAGGCTCAAGTTAGAAAATAGACACCTATAGGGGTAAAAGGTAGATGTCTTAGTCAATAGATAGTGACTTAGAGGGTTGATGCTAGGATGACATCTTAAGAATTATAAAGGGGAATACTAGTGCAAGTACATACATATCCACCTAGAGGGGTTTAGTTAATATCTCTTCCAAGATGACCATCTACCTTCCTTACTTGGCTAGGGGGCTATCAATTTATATAATGAACTAGGAAACCTCTTTGCTCAATAGATGAACATGAGGAATTCAAAGAGAAGGAATTTTTTAGGGTGAATCCAAAGATAAAAAAACATTAATTGGATATGGAAAAAATGTTAAATCAAACTAGAGGCATTTTATTGTCTTGGAGATGTCTCTCTTTGGAAGGTTTAAGGAAAATGTAGGAAACCAAGCTTTTTAGAGGCCTTTTTGGGGGATTGGAGTTGGTTAGACACCTAAAACATATACTAAAGATAAACCCTATAGTAAATATAATAATAAATACTTGTTAAAACTCCTAAAATATTCATTTTTCCATGGGGATGAGGGATATACCTCATTGTTTTGTCTCAGAGGTCAACCAGTCTAGTAAAATCATGTTTTGGCAAAGTGAGCTAGTGAGTGCAAAATTGGTAAAGGGATTGCTATAAAGATTTGGGAACTTATATAATTTTTTTTGATGTGTATGGATGGATAATAAATTGTATTAAATCACTAGATAAATATAATACTCCTCAAAGTGACTAAATTACCCATGCACACAGTCCAACTAGGCAAATTTTCACTAAGCCTAGTTGGTGAAGATGGAGAAGAAGATGAAGAAGAGTGCTTGGAGGGTTATGTAGTGAATTTTTAAGATAAAATGGGATTTGAAAATAAATAATACACCAAAATAACCTTGAAACATTAATACTAATAGCCAAATCTAGTAAGGTGCCTATTAGACCTATTAGGCTTTGAGGGGACTTAGAACCAATTTGGTGTCCATATTCATTTCTAACTCTTGGTGGATTAGCCATATGATTGAGGAATGTTAGGGTGGTGGATACAGACATTTTTGAACTCATAGTATGTAGATTAACCTATAAAAAATCTAGTTTTAGCCCAGAAAGAGCCTAAACATGCCAAAAGGGTAGAAATAAGTTCGATGAAGTGTTTTCAAATGCTCATATCTATTCCAAGGATTTGCATGGGAACTAAAGAAATTGGGAGAGGTTATAAAGGACCCTTGGAATAACATTTGTGGATTTTATTGGTAGATATAACTTCAAATATTTATGAACAAAGCTTAAGACCAAAAAATGCCTAACACCCTACTAAACCCTCAGCTAAGACCCAATGGCGAAAACAAGCTTGGAGAGCTATCCAAATGACATAGTTTGATAATGGAAGATATTGGAACTTGTTGAGGACTCAATCAATATTCCTCCCATATAGATGATCTTTACAAACTTGTATAGACAACATGTAAAATATGATATTTTGACCCTTTTTTATATTTTACACATTTTAGGAGGTTTCAAAATATGAAATAAATTTTGAAGGAAATGTTTATACTTATTATAACTCCACATGGTCATTTATTACTAAGATAAAAATTATAAGTTTTCAAAAAATAGCTTTACTTTCACCCAATCAAAACTAGCCTAGTGGACACAAGGGTATGAAGGGTGAAAACTCCAAGTGTGAGATTTTTTAGAGCATGAGTAATGTATATAATTCCATGGAGGGTCTTAAAATGTTTAATTAGATCCATCCCATATATTTTCATGGAAAACTAAAGTCATTTTTGAGGCCAAAGATGAGGGGTGACTGAAAAAAGAGTTTTTTAGACTACAAATAGTGATTGCTTCCTTCCAAGAGTTTATAGATGAGTATGAATGAAACCAATAAATGGATATGAGTTAATGAAGGACTTACCTATTATCCCAATCATTATACCTATCCATTTTTAGTGGTGGGATGTTCAAATAGGTTCAAATTATGAAGGTAATTTTTTGAGCCAAGACCGGGAGTTTTATTCCATTTTTGATAAGTTTCATGACTTATATGGACACTTGGTCCTCACAAAATTGAATGGTTAGTCCCATATATATTTTTAATAAAATTTTAACCTTTTTTATTAGATTTATAAGTGTCCATGTGACTTTTAGACTTCCCTTGTCTTGCTTTTCTCTCGAAGGCTATAAATATTGACTCTTTTGGCTCATTTTATTAGCCTCCATTGGTTGATGGTGAAACCCTAGACAATTTTTTACTTGAGTTAATATTTAATAAATAAAAATGTTATTTTTCCTACTTACATGCTATATAATTGAGTGTTATTGCAATCTTGTTGGTTTTTTTTTAGTAAAAAATGATCTTTTCTAGCATGTTATCCTTGATTGTTCACCAAGTGTGCAAAAGAGAAATTGTTGCACTTAGATATTAGTGTTATTTTCTAAGTTTATAAGTGTCTTATAATTGGTTCATGACTATATTCCATAAATGAATCATGAATTACCCTTGTAAGTATCAAAATACCTTCTTAAACCTAGCTTATGAAACACTGATGTGACAATGCAACTTGAATTGTGAGTTTTGTGTGAAAGAAGCCTTGTTTAAATATAAGTAGTATAAGTTAAGTAAATAGGAGGAAATATAATATTGGTGCATCATGTTTTTTATATTTATTAGTTGTTTTCTTAACCCTTTTCATCCAAAGTTGATAGGCAAGAAAATAATTCAAAGAGTTTATCAAGGGAACTAGCCCTTCTAGAGATTTATCTCATGAAATTGTTACCGACAACAAGAGAGATGTTTCCATTATGCCAATTGGATGAGGATAAATAGGCATATCATCAAGGGGTGCAAATCCAAGTGACACTAGTAACCTTTATGCCAAATAAAATAATGTATTATAAGGGGATTAGGATTTTCATTACAATCATAGTTGGGGACCAAGTTGAGGCCAAATTTTATTATATTACATTAAAATTACCCTTGTGGCATTTATATCTTGTTTATTTTACTTTACCATATTTTTTATAGGCTACCCTTCTTTATTAGTTTTTTTGCATGCAATATATTTAAAGTATCCTTTATACCCATTTTATTTCAATCATTGATTTTACCTTGATACATAGTTAGTCCCCATATCCCATATCATACGCATATGATTTAAAGCCCTATAATTTTGATATGGAGTTTGTATTACCATCTAATAGATTTACAACTATTAATCATATGTCACTATCTCTAGAGGCACATATGATCTGGTTTGATGTCTTTTTTATATCTTACTATATAAAGAGAAAGAGGATTATTAAATTGATCATCTTAGCCTGCATTTATTGTGGTGATAATGGTTTCATGTAAATTGAGTGTGTGGTATGAATCTTAATTTAGAATGTATTTATTATTGGCATGGAGGGGCCATGTAATACTATTAAACTTTTTTCTCACACAAGTTCATGTTAAGCTGTACACTAGGTTTGGCACTATGTTTTCAAAGGTTTTTACTAGGAAGCATGGCACATTCTTGAGAATGATTATATGGAAAGTGGTGCCAAGATTCTTATACCCATTTAACTAATGGTTACATGGAGAGTTCTTGAAATTCTTGCATGTCTTATTTAATTATATAAAAAATATGTTAGGTTAGAACAAGAGTGTATACACTTGAGCTAGTTGATAAAGAGCATCATGCCAAAGCATCATTGGTGCTTAAATATGGGTAGAAGTTTATGAAACCTTATCTAATTTATTTGAAACTAGTGTAACCAAGACCAATGTTTCAAAATCTCATATCCATCTAGAGGGTATTGATGATACCCTCACCAAATTTTCTTAGGTTTTGGCCTTCATAACTTATTTACTTCAATAACTTGGAGCTAAAGCCTTTGGTGTGTTTCAAAAAAATTTAAAATAAAGGTGTTGAATCAAATTTTAGGGAATGACATGGACTTACTATATTCTCACCTATTACTATTTTCACATCACATATCACAATTGGGAATGGAAATGTGTTGATAATTAGAGGATTCCACACTTGGAACTATGTGCACCTAGATTCAAGTAACTCGAATTATTTATTATTTGTATAAATATCTTGATATTTATTCTACATGAATTTAATATATTTATCCTTAACTTGAAAAATACTGATGAGAAAAGGGTCTACACCATTAATGCTATGAGCATTTAGATTTATTAGTTGCTCCTTGATAAGAATGGAAAATTTCTCCTTAGATTGGAGAGCATATTACAACTTTTGATTCTAGTGTTAGAGATGTTGAATCTTATTGAGAAATAATTTTTTATCATGTATATATTTTGAAAGGTTTGCCCCCATCTAGGGGTTACTTAAATTCTTTATTATTTTACCCATGAGTGCAACAATGAAGAAATGAGTGCACATATAATAATTATTCTTTAACTTAGTTTAGAAAAATAATATTAAGATGGTGTGATAAAATTTTGGCTTTGATACTAATGATTTATGTGGCATGCATGAGTTACATGATGGAAAAAAAGAATAACTATTTAATATATATATATATATATATATATATATATATATATATATTTGACTAATTATATAACATGTAATGGTATCTAAATAAGACATGGAATAAATATTACACATTTAGAAGAAAAGAGATTATAATAATAGTGTTGTTTCTATTCAATAGAAAGAACATGGTGTAATACATATGCATATAATACATAACAAGACTGAGATAAATAGTTCATTGGAGCAAAAAGAGGGAGAAACATATTAATTGATTTTTTTAGACTACAAATGACCAAAATTATTGGGAATTGGAGGAGTTGAAGAAGAATCAACACATGCAAAGCCAAATACATAGAAAAGGATATTTCAAAACACTATCAATATATTATTCCACTCTGATAATAATACATTCGGGACACAATACAAATATATAGGAATATTATTCATATAGCTTCTCCAATATTCTTTGACTTGAATCTTATAAATAATCACACCTATTATGATATATTATTATAACCATTAATGATATATCATAATAATATAATATTCTGACTAATACAAACTTATCATATTAACCATATGATTACTAGCAGATAAATACTATTTACCTTTTGGTAAATATCAACTTGTTACTATTTACCTCATGATAAATACCAAAACTAACATGATGTAAAAGCTAAATTTCCTAACATTCCCCCTATAGTTTCTACATGGTGCAAAAACATTCACACTCTTATCTGTAGTATGCTCACTTATTATAGCATGCCCTATTTGGCTCATGACCTTGATATAAAGAGAGATTTACTTCTCCCATGGTTTTATAGGTTTACCACAAAACTTGACATGAATAAGAACCTTTTTCTATCTACTGTTCACCTCCTAGTGGTTTTCTAGATTTTTATGACAAATGTTTTCAAGATCCATGAACTGACTCACATTGGTGCTTTCTATCCTTTTATAATGTCTTCACATTATGAAAGCATGTTTGGAATTTGTACACAAATAACATTATATCAATAGGTATTATTACTCTAATCTTATTTTGAAAATAACATAATGGAAATAAAAAACACACACACACAAAAGTCACCACATCATTGGTGCAGCCCCGTCATTGGTGACTGATGAGAGTTTGCTAAAAGACCTCCTTCTTCTGTGTATCCTCTAGCCTCTAGTAGAAGAAGTTGCTTACTTAAGAACTAGTAAATATTTATTATTTAGGTGTTGAATATATTGTTTTGCTATTAAACATTGATGTTTTATCAGTCGAGTGTTCTTGGGTTCATTATCAACCTCATATCCATCTTCAAGAATTTTTTGAATTTTATTATCTTGGAATTGCATATTTGACGTTGCATTCAAGTGATAATGTGTCTTTATGTTTTTGAATATTTTTTGAAAATTTTATAATATTATAAAATAATTTACAAAAAATGACTCAATTAAACTAATTCACCTAAATGAGACCCTAATATTCACCTAAATGACAAGACAAACATACTTTTGAAAAATAGGACACATTTAAAAATTAACTCTTTTGACATAGACACAAAAAATGATTTTTCAACTCATATTTACTTATAAACTAAATTATAGACCCACATAATAATGACATATTGAAAACTTTTAAAAAAGTAATTGTTAATTACTTTTTAATATTTTAACTCATGCCACACTAATAAACTTAATAACTAAAACTAGACATATAACACTAAGTTAAAGGACAAGACTATATGAAAACTAAAAAATGAAGCTACAAACAAAATGACTTGCATGAACCATAAAATACCTAAAAAATAAATCTCTTCATTGCATTTGAGAGATGTTGTCAAGGTGAGGGATGATCTGGTGTAAACATCAGTTCACATATGCCATCATTTAGAATCTAGAATGCAACAATGTAATTGTTGGAGAGGAAGATTGACACAACAGTGAATGAATGGTGAATGGAGATCAAAGACTCACTCAGATATAAATGGAATCAAAACTCACTTCCTTTCTTTTTTTTAATTATTTCGAATGGTAGTCTATTTTGATTATCAATAACTTGATCCTGGGACCTATTGCAGGTGCAAAGTCAATGTCTAACTCATGACATATTTGAATGCATAAAGAAACATATCTCACATTTTGAGAATTAGATGAATAGAAAGAAATGCATGAGTTTTGAACCATACAGGTTCAAATAGTGAATAGATGTCTATATATGATTCCTTAAAATAAATTTGAGTTGGATGGATTTAACAATGTAAAATATCTTTGTTTTGATGTGATAGATAACTTAACACTTGACAGGGTTACACATAGAAATATTTGAGTGCATAGCTTGATCACTGAACACAAGATAGGTTCCACCCATGAGCCATGCACAAACCTTGAACTTATGAATTTCAAACATTGCGTAGATATATCCATGCCAATAATTTAATGGATAGGAATTGATTTAAGGCATCACCATTTCACTAGAAAAATCTTTGAGAAATTAAATTATGATATGAATGTTATTAGACTCTTATTTTGGACAGGTTGCTCTGATAACACTATTAGGAATTGGAGGAGATCCAAACAAGAATTAACACATGTGAAGCCGAATACACAGAGAAGGATACTTCAAAACACTATCAATATATTATTCCACTCTAATAATAATACATTTGGGACATTATATATATATATATATATATATATATATAATATTCCTATAACTTCTCTAATATTCTCTCACCCAAATCCTATAAATAAGAACACCTATTATAATATATTGTTATAACCATTAACAATATATCATAACAATATAATATTATAACTAATAAAAACTTACCATATTAACCATAAAGTTACTAATAACTAATTACTTTTTACCTTTTAGTAATTATCAACCTGTTACTATTTACCTCATGATAAATACCAAAACTAACATGATGTAAAATCTAAATTTCCTAATAAAAATAATTAAGAATGAGAATTCCCATGCTATAAAAGGGTTGACACTTTTTGTCTGATTTTATTAGTTTGGAAGATATGTGTCACATATGCAAAATATATTGTAGATACTCAAGGAAAACTAACATTCTACTATTTGATCTCTATCTCCATATATAATTACAAGAAAATAGTTTAAAATGAGGACAAAACATAATGATTTAAATTTTATGACAAATGGAGGTTCATCTTATTTCAGGTGTGATAGTAGGAATTCTATTGTAAAATATTCTAATAGGTGATTTGACATGGTGCACGTTCTAAATTTTCCACCTAACATGATTTGACTTGGCAAGAAGTGTCCATGTGGCTTCTAAGTCATGTGATTTAGATTGATACACATTATACTATGAGCTTTTTTATAAGTTTACATGAGCATCGTGAGTTTGTATATATGATGTGAGATATCAAAAATGGTGTTGAGTCATGCATAGAGATTAGTTATTGTGAAATATGCTTCTTGGCACTCCACAAACACAAAATGTTGTCAAAAAGGTTGCATAGGTGGTGCACACTATCAAAATGATTTATAGGCTAAAAAAAAATGCACGAGCATAATGTTATGCCCCTTGGTACTAAAAAAGTGCACAAGAGTACATAGAGTCTCCATAGATATCATAATTCTATGTAGAGGTTATATACATGTCATATAGTTTCACACCATTATGTCGGATATATAGAGTGCACACTAATTATGTAGGCTACATGAAATGCATACAAGATGTGTTGCATAAAAAAAAAGTTACAATAAATATCATTAAGATTGATATTCCAAAATTTATTTCAAGATGTTACCCCAAGAAATGATTCACTTTCCCTCAATCTCACAAGGGTTAAGCCCTTGATAGTTACATGTATCCTTGTTCTAATTAGAATCATGATCATTCTTTTATGATTATATCAGGAATGCCTATTGAATTACATAATTTTAGTGAAAAAATGTGTATGTGGCCAAATATTGAAAAAAATACTACAAATGAGAAGGTATTTTAAGGGAATCCTCTTTTGTTTGGATCACTTAATTATTTCTTGCTTTCGATGGAGGCTCTATTAGATATAATCAATTTTAAATGGAATTTTAAAAAGACAAAAGTTTAAAAGACATGGTTCTTCATTAATGTTAAATTATTTCATCATGTTCCCATTCTTGATCACATCAGGTAGGTGAGGAGCCTTGTGCAATGTTCATCACAAAAATCTAGCTAAACTAGCTAGTGTTTAGACACCACCACTCCCATATCTCAGTTCATTTGCATATATGGTTGTAAGATAGATTTCACCTACTACATGTATTACTCTATCACCACATCTAAGTAAATAAATATAATTCCCACCTTGGTGCATGCACATTTATATGAACCCCTTCAACTACAAGTGATTATGCTTAAGCAACACATCTAGATTTCTAATGCTCACAACTCTCAATGGGAAAAAAATCTAGATTGCATTAGCTTAAGACAAAATATTGATTTTATATAGAATTATTAAAAATTATTAAATCCATGCACTTTATTTATAAAATCAAAACCATCAGGGAAACTAAACAATGGGTCAAAGACTTGTTAACTATAGTTCAAGCATTTGTTTGCCACTATCACTAGGTTTTAATAGCTCAAAACTATACTCTTGAGTGTGAAGAAAAATATCTCAAAAAATATCTTTTAGTGGTCCCATGATAGCTGTCTTAGTACAAATGAGTATCATTCAATTGGTTACTCACCATTAAAGACTTGCACAAAGTTGACATGCATATGACCAATAACAAAGCTGTTAGGTGTGATGGTTTTCCCTATGACTTTTAAAAAGTACTTTGGGATGCAATTGGTGGGGAATTTTAAAAAGTTTAAATTGAAAAATATCATACCAAACGCCCATTCAAAATAATTAATAAAGTGTATATCAAATTTATATGTGATTTGGGTGATCGTAAACAAGTTTACAATTGATAACCTATCATGGTACTTAATGTCTCCTACAAGATTATTTCTAAGGTCCTCTTTTTACAAATAAAATCTTCTCTATTTAATTATTAGACTTGAGGAAACAATATTTTTCCAAAGCTTAGACATATTTTATAATGTTATTATAGTTTAAGAAAGAATGGAGTTGGCATGTTCATCTAATCAACAAGGCATGTTCACCAAAGTTGACTATGAAAAATATTATGGTCACATTGAATGGTCTTTTATTATTTACTTGTTACAAATACTTGGGTTTGGTCCCAAATTTATCCAGTTGGCACAAATGTTATTTTTATATGCCTCAACATGTATCTTATTTAATGGTATACATTAAGAGAAATTTTGTTTATTCTGATCTATTAGACATGGTTCCCCTCTTACTCATGCGATGTAAATTCTAGATGTAGAATAATTTCGTCATCTGTTAGCTAATTCCATGGCTCAAAGTCTTATCAAAGAAATATCTCTACATATGGAAGTGTATTCTCAACTCATTAATTTTCATTTTTCTAATGACTCCTTTCTTATTCTTATTTTATAAGATAAAATAGCAAATATAGAACGTAGTTCCTTGATATTTTTTGTATGCAATCAAAAATGCATTAGATCCATAAATCAATCCTAACTCAAAGAAGATAGAATGTACTTACACTTCCAATTAGGGATACATTAGATAATCAAGAACATGACCAATATGGGGATATGTTAGACCCAATTATGGGATCTCTTACCATAATAATGATACTAGGGAGGGTTCCAAAACCTCCATTCAAGCAAAATCATGAAATAACCATAAGTCCTATGTTTTCATATTCACTATACTAATAAAAAGTAAATCAAATAAATTTAATCTAGTGCTCACCAAAGCTTATTGCACAATATGGGGGTTAGGAAAAAAATGAAAATAAACATGAATATGAGAATACCAATTATGTTATGTATGATTAAAACCCTAATTCATGGAAAAGAAGAGTAATATTATTCAAAATCCATTATTTATGCTAATTCTATCTACTAAAGAGAGGAGAAAAGTTAGAGAATACTTAATTGAATGATAAACCCATTGAGAATCAATATCTCCCTTGGTCAAAAGGGATTTGAAACATGTTGTTTTCATTTGTAAGGATCACTAAGAAAGGCCAAAGCATCCAAGACTTCTCCACAAGACTAGATTCTCCAAGTATAAACCCTAAGCGAAGACTCTTCAAGTAGAATGATGGAAGCGCATATTGTAAAGAAGTGAAAATGAATAATAAATCTTGATGCCTCTCTAATAATGGTGAAATACATGTGTTTATATAGGTGGATATAACCCTAAACCCTTCTAAAAGTTTTAACTGAAAGGGTTGACCCAGTTGACCTAATATCATTATTGACAAAAACTCACTAGATCATGACCTAGGTCAATGAAGAGTCAACCTAGACCCTAAATGAGTTTCACCACTAAGAGTACAAGGTTGAACCAGCTGACCTAGTACTATAAACTATCAAAAGGGGTTTTAGGTTAGGAAAAGGAGTACAAAAGGTAGTAAATTACTGGAGGAGTGTGAAAAAGGAGTAATATCTTAGGGTAATGTTTTTAGGAGCTGGTTAGATATTATAAGTGGAAATAAGGGACAATAATCCTACAAAGTACCAATGGTCTATCCACCCCTTTCTTGGTGCACCCCTAAGGGTATGCACTCAAAGAGATTGATACTCAATGGGTTCTTTCAAAATAGAAAGCTTTAGTATTTGATAAAAGTTTGAAAATATTATGTGTATACATTTTCTACCTTTCCTTTAGTTTAGTATTTAATGGAGAAATAATCAATGCTATAAGAAATATTTGAATCCCATCCCTAATTAGTTTCAAAAATATGTTTGGAAATGGATTAAAAATGATGATATTTTTTAAATTTCTTGGTAACACTTTTGTAATTCAAGATACCCCTTCCCACCTCTGATAGTATGCCATAGATCAGTTAGAAAAAGAAAATATCATAAGGATCACTAAGTCACTCTCATTAGTAGGTAAATTTTAAATCTATTCTAAGGTTATTATTACAACCCATGTTTATTACTTTTAATTTTGTATTTCATCTAAAGCCTCTTATTGGTATTTACACAAACTACTCATGGATTTTATTTGGGCTATTTTTGATCATGGGAAAGGTTTTCACTCGGTATCTTAGGAATATTTAATCCTCCTCAAGGAGGAAGGGGTTATAGGTCTTATTAACATTCACCATTAAGACACTTATCTATGTATGAAATGGATTATCCATGTCATTGAATGGAATAGGCTTGGAATATTTTTATTCAAAACTATAACTCTGAAGGTTATTACAATGGACGATAAACTTGAAAGAAATTAGGATTTGAAAACCTTATTATTTTGCATGCCACTATCATAAATATTACGTAATTTAATTCAAAATCAATTAGAAAGTTTGGAAAGCATTTAAATTTTCATTTCTATGGAATGGGGATTGGTTTAATGATTGAAGTTATATAAACCATCAATCTTTGCGTTGGTCTCTAGTCATGAACTTTGATGATTTTACCTTTGTGGAGGTACCCTGGGTCTATGTTATCAATGTTTTTAGAAGAGGCATGTGCATAGTTGAATATTATCTTGAAAGACACTAGGGATTGTATTTATTATCCCAAATTTGAAGCCAAATATATTTTGAACAATAATTTCTAAAAATCATATTAGGATGTTATTGATGTAGTGCCTATAAAAATGTTACATAGAATTATAGTTATCTCTACTAGACCATGGTGGAAGGGATATAAGTGGTATGTTCAAACCAAATTTTTGCATTATATCCAAATTAAGGGATATAATTTTATCTCACTTAAAATTCCAATGATTAACAAGATAAATGAATAATGGTCTCTCTACTCTACTACTCACAACTAAAGCAAGATATTCTAAACTATTTGGAGTGCCATCCTTGAGACTAAAATTGTGCACTTTTCCTTGTGCTTACTTTATCAAAGATAACGTTTTGGGAATCACCTTATGAATTTAAGATTTATGAAACCTAAATGTCTATTATGTGACCATTTTGAGGATATGAAATTTGGTCTAAAATAAAGCTCAATTAGCTTGGACATAGATCCATGATTGGTTTAAAAATTTATGGCCAAAGCCTTTCATCTGGTAAAATTATCTCCTTGGTGAGAGGCCTATGTTATATAAAAGTTATACACATTTGGCATAAATTTTTTAGTGGATATTTTTTAAAATATAGAAATAAAGAAATCAAACAATTTTTTTCTAAATTTGTAGCTAACAGTTAGTTCTCTACTTATAATAATACTATGGTTATTTCAAATATTTTTATGCAGATTTAAGTACATGCTAAAAATGAGAATTTAGAGGTGGTCTAGTACTTGGATCTAACAATATTTCCCCCTGACAAGGATAATTTTTAGGAACCTACTAAAAAAAATGTTATAGAATAGGTGTCAAATATCTCTAAAATACAACTTGTAAGGTAGAGAGTCCTATAAAAGTGATAATTAGAATTATGAAAAAAATTTAAAATTGACCAAAAAATTATAGATAAAAAGGTGAATCTTGAAAAATATTTATAATTTAGTGAAAAGATGGAAATTTAAGTACCAACATCTGCAAAGGGAAAAAAAAATTGTATGAATAAAAATCTATATAGGGAAGACAAATATCTATAAAATTTTAGGCTTAGAAAAACATTGAAATGCTATAAAAAACATCATAAGCTTATAATAATTATGGTAATGGGAAAGAATAATATTCCAAGAAAATCATTGTAGGATTGGAAAATAATTGCACATTTAGAAAAGCAATGCAAGACTATAAAAGCTTCACAAACCTAGAAAAGTATCACATGCCTTGGAATGCATCACAAACTTGGAAGGGAATCAAAGCCTTAAAACATCACTATTATAGAAAAGCATTGCAATCATAGGAAAACATCACACACTTAGAAACACATCATAAGAATATAAAAACATTGTAGGCTTGGAGAAACATTGTAATCCTAAAAAATCTTCATGAGCCTATAAAAGCATCACAATTATAGAAAAACATGAATGACTCAAAACTCATCATGAGCTTGAAATAAAATCATAAGCGTGGAAAATCTTGGGAAAGCTTAAAAATCATTGCAATCCTAGAAAACCATCACATGCATAAGAAAACATCATAGAATTACAAAATCATCATAGACCTAGAAACACATTGCATGCCTAGAAAAAATTCATAGTCCTAGAAACACATTGCATGCTATGAAAAACATCATAAGCCTAGAAAAGTGTTACAATTTACTAAAAGTTCATAAATGTATAAAACTATAGAAATGATCACAAACATGTTACATGTGGTGGAATCATGAATTTTATTCATAAAATTGAGGCTTAACAAAAACCAAGTTGTAAACTATAATAGTATAAATGTTTTGAATTGGATTAATAGATTTACATGTAGGTATTAAACTACAACACTTGAATTTTTTTTAAATTTATTAGATCAACATATTTCCTGATTCAAATCCACAAATGATTGATTTATTTATATGCTAAATAATTTATTTATTCAATCTATTTATACTTTCTAAATAACATTTAAATTGTAAGGATGGAAATATAATGCTTAATTGTAAGTGTATATATAAATAATATAATACATTGTAAATTATGTATACATGATGAATTTATTTAAATTTCAAAATTTACCTTTAAAATTTTGATGAATGCAATCCCAAGCCCTATAGAATGTTTGGCAATCTAACCATAACTTAAAATCGTATGCCACCAAATTATTGACAATCCAAAAACCGAAAACCCATTAGGCCTATAAATCATTTGGGTATTTGCACATGAAACAATAATGTATGTAATTTTATTTTTTTGAATTGGTATATAAGGCCAATGTGAAAACAAATTAACAATTTCTAGTTTTAAATTTTTTTAGAAATAGCCAAATTACCAAAATTTGCCTCTAATTTCCCTACCCCAAAAACCACTCCATATAACACTAAAAAAATTACTAAACAATGAAAAGCCTGGGTAGGATCCCTTAATTAAGGTAAATGCCCTATCAGATGGTTGTTGGACTAAGCCAAATGATTGTGCTCCTCCAATTGACATTGTAAAATTTGTTATCATTGCTAAATTTATTATTTTATAATACTATGTTGATCTAACAACCAGTTCTATAGACTACTTATATTTTTGCCTTATTTATCATCCTAAGCCCTCTTATTGTTCCACCTAGTATGTATTATTTTTAATTTAAATATATATATATATATATATATATATATATATATTTAATGAATAAAAAATAAAATTAAGAAAGTGCTCCAATTTGGGTCTATAATGATATTCCCTAAAATAATGATATTTCCCCAATACCATGATATGTATGTTGAGTGCCCTCCCTCTAAAAACATGCAGGCTAGGGAGGGGTGTGATGGGGTAGGAGGGGGATGATTTATTGGTAGGGTAAAAATAATGCATATTTAGACACTTAAATTTTTGTACAAGACTCTTTTTTATAGCGTATTTTCCATATGTTGTCATGTTTTCTACACGTGCATAATTTCTTGTTTCTAGGATTCTCCTACCCCACACTACTCCTCATTTGGTCCTTAATCCCTATAAATTCATATGAAACTTCTATAAATATATTGGTTATTATCCATAATCCCACCTACACACATTTTTATGGTGATCCTTGAACCTCACAACATAATATTTATTGGGATGATAATCATTGTCTCATAGATAATATCCTAGATGGGAGCAATGAGACCAATGATATTGTACTTCATCATTTTATGGGTCCCTTTGCCTTTATCCATGCTAAATGTGCCTTAATTATCACTTCTTATCATTTATAGAGTCAACCTAATTTCAAATTATGTCCTAAAGCATCCTATTTAAACCAAGTCATCTCAAACCCCTTCCCTCCCACCCCTGACCCACACACACACATGTGTGTGTGTACACACATAAACACACACACACACAAGATAAGACATCGTAATAAAAAAATAGAGTCAAATGCTATTCATGTACTCCATAATTCAAGTTTGAGTGAAAATTTTCCATAACTATTGCTACACTTTCAAATATTCATTTTGAATTTTCCCTTTGATATTTTTGGAAACTGTACAATCTTGTAAATATTTATTCACATCCACACTCATCGATGGACAATAATAATTCTCATTCATCTAGGCAAATGTTTATCCACACCAAAATAACTAGGTAGTCCTCATCTATTCTTTTCCCTTATTAAATTATTTCTCATTGATCCTTGAGGATACATAGTTTTGTCCCTAAGCAATAATCCATTGTAAAAAAATAATTCCAACCATGGAGTTATATCCATGTTAATTGGGTTCTTGCGCATTACCCAATCATGTCTAAAATCTAGATCCTCTTCACAAATGTAATTGATTGAGTCAAATATTATTACTTATACTCTCATACCATTCAATAAAAGGCAATTTATACTTGATGCAACCATAAATCTAGTTGTATTTCCACTTAGATGCTTCAAAATAAAAAATAACTATTAAGAAATTAAACCCATTTCATATGATTTTGGTTTAACTTACCTTGTTTTTTATGAACTATTATCTGATGATCCATGTACAAAACAATACTCTTTTAAAACAAATAATGCCTTAAATTCTTCATAGCCTAAAAAATAACACAAAATTATTGATCATAAATAAAGTACTTCCACATTTTAATGGGTTCTCCTTTTTACTCAAACCCACTCCTACCATTTCCCTATTAACATCACAATAAACTTGGAAAACTTTGTTGAAATACACTAATGCTAAAAATGGTTGTTATGTCACATTTTTATTCAAAATATGAAAACTAGTTTATTTTGATGTAGGTTAGTTAATATTGTTATGGCTTAATTAAGTGTTCATATAGGTTTAATTCCTCTATGGGCCATCAACCATAGTGGACCTATTAGTGGCCTCTTTGCTAGCTCTAGTGGAGGATAGTGGTCTCTCCACTATTTCTTATGGATAATAGTGAGATGGCCACTTAACATTTAATAACACACTTAAATATTCTATTTAATTAACACTTATATAGTTCATTGTATAAGGAAATGTCGACACACATATGTGAGAGATTCCATATATTATTCCTCGTGATAATATTTCAGTTTGTTATGCTAATGCATTAATGGCTTATATTATGGTAACATGCTAGAAAGACCCTAGGTAAGTGTTCATCAATCCAATATGGTATCAGAGCATATTCATGAAAAATTATTGTTCACTTCAATATGCTCCTCATGAAATGCCCATGAGATTGGGAATTCTCTAAAAAGGAGAAGGTGGGGACAACTACGAACTTTCATAATCTATTTTAAGATTAATATGGGATTAGCCATAGACACAACTATAGGTATTTGACTTCACAAATGAAGTCTACATGAATAATCTCTAAGAGATGCACTATCACCACAAAAATTTTAATCAAAAGTCTTACACGCAGGTCAAATATTGTTATGAGAATTTGAATATTAAGCTTGATATTTCTAAATACAAGGGGAAAGGGTATTTCAATTTTAAAGAACAAACATAAAAGAGAGGGGAGGGTAAGGAAAAAAAAAGGAAAGAATCTAGGTCTAAAATGAACTCAATGTATTGATCATTGAACCAAGGGACTTTCCATAGTTATACCACTATAGACCAAGTTGCATTAACGTTGTACCTCTAAGAACATACAGTGGGAAGAGTATGAGGAAACTGGGAATATACCTTTAGTATGATTTTTCACTAATGATAAGTACTAGGATTTTACAATAGAGTACACATAAAAAACCATATGAGAATTTATATATTAACATAAATTATCAACACTACAAAAGGGGAAATGAAAGAATTCACACAATGATTATAATAGCTAAACACATCATAACCATGACACACATAAAGTTGTAAATTATTAATCAAATTAACCTAGCATTGATAATCTTTCAAATTTGAAGATTAAATATTATTGAAACACATAAGAAACACTCTTGTAGAAAATAGAGGTTGTATTCATTAAAAGGAGTAAATATTGTTACAATAATTGATCTGGGCTGATTTTATAGCCTATAGTGATGAAAGAAAAGCAGATGAAATCTTGGCTATAATCTGACAAAACTTTTGAGCAATTTATAGATGAATCTATATTAAATTATGGTTCTTCCTTATATATAATGATATAGCTCACCTCTAAATAACATGAGGATCCCATCCTGGGCCATGATGGCCACTCATTATAGTTACAACTATATTAAAAAATTAAAAACAAGACAATCCCTATAAAACTACAATAGATTTATGGGGGACCACTTAATTGACATGAGGAGGTGGATGAGAAGGTATGGATCCTAACTACTTTGAATTATCATCCCTAGCTTCTAACATGGGTACCATGAGGTCAAACTCCTTTTCTAAATTGGGAAGGTTGATTGGGGGCTCCTTGAAGATCACATCTACATGAGTTGCCAGTCTTTGGGAGGCTTGGAAATTTGATTTCATTGATGCATGGACTCAAAAACCTAGTTGATACTCATCATGGACTAATTTGATAGATCTATCACTACCCATGCCCCTTTCTAGTTTGCTCTAGAAACTTTCTCCCTCATAACTTAGTCAAATTAACTCAAGTGGACTCCAAATTCTAATTGATCGAGCAAGGTGCCATCAAGGTGGAATAACATAGATGTATTAACCTCTTTGAATTAGGTCAATATCTTCTTCTTGCCCTCTTCTAAGGGTCCCATTGTAATGCAAGCCATGACCAACCACTCCTCCATAGTAGCCCTCATGCTCTTAGCATATGTCTAGTACAACCCAAAGTTTGAGGTTGACATAAGTTTTAGCTATGAGAACATTCCTTTGTTAACCACCACTTCTAGCTTCTAACACTTCCCGTAAATATTCATAATCCTCTCCATGTAGGCTTTGGTTCACTAGATAAGTACATTGGTCTCAACCAGAGTCTCTACTACTTTACCAAGAACTAAGAAAAGTAGTAAGAGGGCATCTTTGACCTACCCAATTATCCCAATGGGAAATGTTCTCTTCACTTGGGAATCTAAAGTTTGAACCTAGTTTTCCATGTATTTGAAGAGATTCTCAAACATAACATGAGATGCTAAGAGAATGGACAGTGGGTCCTTGACCATTATTTCTTCCCCAATGAAAGTCCTCACCTTGATGAGGGAGAACAAATCCTGATGGGTCTGCTAAAGCACTAGGTTTCCTTCCTAGATAAACCTATACATCAATATCTTGTTGCAAATATTATCATTAAAGTCAAAAGTCTAGAAATATAGAATTTAATGTCTAAATGTGTTTTTAATGTTCATATCTTGGCCAAAGTATGTTAATATTAATTAAATATTAATGAATATATTTATGGTTGCATAAAGATAAAAAATGGCCAATGAGGAAGTCAAAGAGTCACCAATTAAAGATAAAAGAGGGAAAGGATGCATTTTCCCATGAAGGGTGACTTTGAGGAATTCAAAGAGTCACCAGATAGTGACAAAAGAGGGAAAGGATGCATTTTCCCATGAAGGTTCACCTTGAGGAATTTTAAGGGTTATGCAAGACAAGTTTGGTGCCATTTTCCATGAGGATTGAAGGGTCATAAAGGGTGAATGCCAAAGGTCATTTGGAAATCTATAAAAGGAGGCTTGGGAACCCATTTTTTATGTGTATGAAAGTGAATGATTTTATCTAGCTAAAAATAGTAGAAAAAAGAGAAGAGACATAATATTGTGTTATCATTTGTCGAGAAAGCAACATTGAGAGATAGTGGTGTTTTATACATAAAATGGGTTAGTGCTACTATGGGTGGGTGCTCACAAATCATTGTTGTGTTGGTGCTCAGAAAAGGGGTTGGTGCTCCTGCAAGTTGGTGCTTGTGAACATTGTAAAATTGAGTTAGTTCTCATTTATACACTTGATATTATTCTCTATGGTTTTTCCCACTTTGGGTGTCCACATAAAATCTGGTGTTTCTCTTATGTGGTGCATGTTATTGCTTTCAGTTTTATTGCATATCTTGAATGTGTTACTAAGTTGTTAAAGTAAATGAATTTGATTAAGTAAAATATATATGATATACTATGACTCAATATATCTTGTGCTTAATAGTTGGTATTAGAGTAGGTTCTTTTGGAAAGAGTTTAATAGCTTGAAGGTAGATTAGGGAAAGCATGATGGCCAAGCAACTAAAGAAGGAAAATCAAGAGTTGAAATATTTGGTCGAGGATCTTAAAGAACATGTGTGTATATTATATTATAAGTTGGATATAGAAATAAAATAAGATAAGATGTTTATTTATGATATTAATAATTAGCTAGAGGTTGCATATTCATGTTTGAAATCAAGAGAAGAAAAGTGTAATTAGTTGAAGGTTGAGTTAGGTTCTTTGAAGGATAAGCATGAGAGGCTCATAATAAAGGTTGAGAAAGATCATGAAATATTAGTCCAAGGTGAGAAGGATGCAAGTTTTAAAGGCAAATTAAAAAATCCAATCAGGGAACCCAATGCCTTCAGGTTATTCAAATCTTTTCATGGCCATTATTTTCTTTGTCATCATGTTGTTCATAGGGCAATAAAGAGAATGTTTGAGGAGAAGTAATCAGTAAAAGAGATATTTTAGTCATATTCAAATAAAAGGTATGATAAATGTTGTTTGCTTTTGTTGTCAAAAGGTTGGCCATATTACTAAATTATGTCCAAATGGAGTAAACAGATCCTCAAGGTATATTAAAGGATACAAAACCCCTAGAAGGTATGAGAAGGTCCAAAATCAGGTTTGGAGACCTAAGATAGTAAAGGTTGACCAAGTTGAGTTTAAGAGTGAGAATATATTACTTGCTATAGTGGAAAAAGAATTAGATAAGGACTGTGTGGAACTCTTATTAGGAAAGACAATGAATATTAGTCCTAAACAACCTATAGATCAAAGAGAATCTCTTATTACATTTGAGCATGAGCATTGTCAAGATAATATAGTTGCAAGAGTTGAGAAGATGAACAACATCATGGATGTTGAGGTTAGTGAGTCAAAGAAGTTAGACATGCCTAAATGGATTCTAAGAGAAAAATTCAATCTTATGGATGCAAGAAGATCAAGGAAGTAATAGAGGAGATGTGGGCATCTCTTGAGTTCATTTTCTTCTAAGACCCTTTATGTGGGGTGTCTCTTCTAGGCTTTAAGGAGACACTTTACAAAAAAAATTGAAGCATGGTAGATGTTGTTGCGTCTTGACTACGTTACATGACAAGAAAGCCATGAAGGTGAGTTGATAGATTAATTTTTATGTCAATTGAGGGGGAACTAAGTGTTAGATCTAAGATATACCTTTTTCCATTGATGTCAAAGGGGGAGAAATATAGGAACATGTATAGGTACAAAAAATAAGATGCTATAGTAATGGGGAATTACCATATGTTTTTAGTTGGTTCAGTTTGCAGTTTGTGTAGGTTTCAGTTTTAGGTTGGCATGTGCAGTATAAGTTTTTAGGATGTTGCAATTTTAGTTTGAGGTTGCCATTAATAATGAAGGTGGAGATTGTTAGAAATATTGTCATTGATATCAAAAGTCTAGAAATATAGAATTTAATGTCTAAAGGTGTTTTTAATGTTCATATCTTGGATAAAGTGTGTTAATATTAATTAAATATTAAAAAATATATTTTTGGTTACATAAAGACAAGAGAAGGACATGAGGAATTCAAAGAGTCACCAAGTAAATACAAAAGAGGGAAAGGATGAATTTTCCCATGAAGGGTCACCTTGAGGAATTCAAAGAGTCACCAAATAAAGACAAAAGAGGGAAAGGATGCATGTTCCCATGAAGGGTCACCTTGAGGAATTTGAAGGGTCATGCAAGACAAGTTTGGTGCCATTTTCCATGAGGATTGAAGGGTCACAGAGGTTGAATGCCAAAGGTCATTTTGAAAGCTTTAAAAGGTGGCTTGGGAATTCATTTTTTATGTGTATAGAAGTGAATGATTTTATCTAATTGAGAAGAGTAGAGAAAAGAGAAGAGATATAGTAGTGTGCTATCATTTATTGAGAAAGAAACATTGAGAGATAGTGGTGTTTTATACACAATAAGGGTTGGTGCTCCTATGGGTGGGTGCTCACAAATCATTGTTGTGTTAGTGCTCAACAAAGGGGTTAGTGTTCTTGAAAGTTTGTGCCTGTGAACATTGTAAACTTGAGTTGGTACTCATTTATATACTTGAGATTGTTCTTCATGGTTTTTCCCACTTTGAGTTTCCACATAAAATTTGGTGTCTCTCTCTTATGTGGTGCATGTTATTGCTTTTAGTTTTATTACATATCTTGTATGTGTGACTAAGTGGTTAAAGTAAATGAGTTTGACTAAGTAAAAGATATATGATATACTATGAATCAATATATCTCATGCTTAAGATATCCTATTATTGATTCTAAAGGCTCGATCAAAACTCCATTACACATCTGGGTCACCCTAGATAGTCATCTCCAATGCGCGTGACTTTGGGACCATTCCATAGGTAGTTGGAGTTGTAAGAGGGGTGGATAAAATGGTAGTTAAGGGTGGAAGATGAGGCAGAGGGGAGATGGATGAAGTAGAGGGAGTGAATGAGGAAAATAATGGAGGTAGAAGGGGAATGGGATAAAAATGAAGAAGAATGAAAGGGGAGCCCCAAAATAACATTTACACCTACCACTATTCCTAAGATAAATTCATTTGAGGAGGAATTACCCCTAAAAAAGGGTTGTTAAATAGTAGGGAAGAGATGGGTAGGTTGAAGGCAAGTCCCATGGCACCTTGGGTGATAAAAATAGGGGGTTGAGGAGCTAGGTGTTGAGATGATATGAATGGGGTCAAAGGAACTATTGAGGAATATGGAGGAGGTTACATCAAAGTAGAAGGCCTTTGGTTTGGGGCCAGAGTGTGAGTTACCTTCTGCTTCTTCTTCATCCTCTTGCTTGGGTTGGATCTAGATGTTGTAGAAGATGGTTAGACCAGGATGATAAGAGCCATGGGGGATAATGGTGGATGACTTAGAGCTACTAAGGGAGGTGATATATTTATTAGAGTGGGAATTGAAAGGGCCCCTACTATAATTAGTATGCTCTCAAAATTTGTAACCATGCCTAATCATAAAGGCACACCCAAGTTAAGCACTGAGAGGACTCTTGATTATGAGATGGAAGGAGTGGAGGGGAATGAAGAGGAAAGGATGTTCATGAGGAATAAGGATAAAGGTACTTGGGTGAATGATGAAGGGGATATAATAGGGAAAAGAGAAAGTACCAATTGAAGGATTTATTGAGGTAGAGTGGAACTAGTGGGTGCCAAAATCAAGATTTGGAAAGTGGCAAGAGTGAGGGGTGAATTGGAAATGGGATAAGTTGGAGGTATGAGAGGGAGAACCTAGATGGGTGCTTATTAGGATCCTTAATCTAGGATTATTCTTAGATTTATGGCCACATCAAAACTTAGGTTTTATGTAGCCTAGAGTTAAGGTGATGTTGGTTGAGCTGGCTACGCTTGGGCTACTTGGCATTGAGTAGCTCAAGTTTGGATTTGATATGACTTGAATAATAAAGCTTCCACAGGAGCTGGAGGTAGAGGTATGGGTTGAGGAGAGACTGGAGGAGGTGGAGGTGGTGTTAAGGCACATAGAATGGGAGCTGCTAGAAGAAACATAACTAGAATTGGATCACGAGGAGGAAAAAGTGGTGAAATGCCTTGAAAGATCCTCTAGGAGATGGTAGGAGATGTTAAAGTTGGGTCCTCTACAGACTAAGCAAGAGATGGAGGAAGAAAAGAGGGGACTACCCAAACCTTATTTCCATTCTTATTCTTTTTTTTGATTTGGGATAATACCTGATGACCTGATGACCATAGTTGATATTATGGTAGGTTGAGTACCACACCAAGTGAGATATAATTATCCCCTTGGGGTCTCAGTTCCAAATATTACATTTTTCAACGGTGAAGGAGTCTCACCTAGATGACATCTTCTAAATTGGAGGGAAGGCCTTATAGATGTGGTGCTTGATTGTGATCAAAAGTGGTAGGCATGTTTTTTGCTGATACTAGATCCACAATCTAAATATTCCATCCACCCGTTGATAGGTAATATCCTACTATACTAGATGGTCTAGGATGAAATATGGTAGGTGAAGGGGATACTTGAGGAAACATAAAATATGGAATGGGCATTGATGTTGACTTGATTAAGTATACAAATTTAGATTGGGTTGATGATATTCAAAATCACAAGTCTACTTCAGGATACACTTTATCCTTTGTTTTAGGTTTGATTAGTTGGTTAAGTAAGGTGAAAAATGTCATTAATTTATGTTATATAGAGGTAAAATTTAGAGGATATATTAATGCTACCACTAAGGCTATTTGGCTTCAGGGGATTCTCACTGAGTTCAGTATCTAGTTTTGATGACCAACAATCATCTTTTATGATAACCAAATTACAATCTAGATTTGTAGGAATCCAATACTCCATTAATAAATAAAGCATATTGAGACTCACATGAATTTAAATTAGGATATCATCCATGAGAAATTCATTGATCTTTGTTAAATCTAAACTACAAATCAAATTGTTGATATATTCACCAAACCCTTTATTGAGAGCAAGTATCTTCATTTATGAGATCTTCTTGGGGTTTGAGAATTAATATCATCCTCCTCTAGGGGGTAATTTCAATGTACTTGGGTACATCATAAATCCTTTGTGCTGGGACTCAATTCCAATACCCACCTAAGCTATACTTAAGGGGGTGTTAGTGTAGATTTTTACTCCATTTAATAAATTTCCCTACACTTGCTTAGTTAGCTTGTTTAGGTGTCTTTTTAGGTCATTGTGAAAGATAATCTCACATTCATGAGGACATGAGGACATGTTTATCTTCCATATATATGCACCATTCCTAAATATTTTATGGATGATGAAGAATAATGATGCTAATTATAATTTATCAATCATTTGATTGTTGAGTGTAAATCTTCTTCCTAGCTCATGTTTGATTTTGATTCTATAATAGGTAATTTGTTCTTGCATTCAATCCTATCCAGATTGATTCTTAATTATGGCCCACTATAATAGAACATGGGCTAGTAAATATATATTATTATTCATTTCCCTCCAAATGCCTCATGGCCTGCTTGTCATCCATTTAACTGTGACTTTCTTTTTTCAATAGATTTCAAATTTGCAATATGACTTGTTTAATAATTCTACTAGTTCTGATGGTCTCTTTAACATCTCATGAACTATAGCTTGTGGATCTAGCTTTAAACATGACCTATGACTCTAAAATAGTCTACATAAACATATATTATTCCCTCCATGAGTTTGTTCAACACCCACATACCTTCCATCTCCTTCCTCATTGGTGCATGTTCCATCCACAGATTGAAACAAACTTAGAACTAAGTTAAAATGACAAATAGTTGGATTAAAATTCCATAAATATCATGAAAAAATCATATAGGTAAATATTTATTGTCTTTTAGATAAATTTTTTCCTTTAATCAAACTTAAAGTGATATTCTTTCATGATGATGTTTGTGAAGCTTCATAACCATTATGGCTAGCACTATTTTGCTAAAAAATTCAAACCCAAGGTGACCATTGGTTCAAAAAACAACTATTATAAGTGGTAAATATATTTTATTTAAGTGGTGATATTTTTTTAGAGGGAGGGACCATTTTGTTTAGTGGGGGGCATCACTTTTATGTAGTGATAAATTGTCAAGTGGAGAGAAATCATTGTAAGGGGGGATTATTTTGGTGGTATAACTTTAATAGGGAGAGGGGGGGATTTATTAAAGTGGGTTAATTTTTTTAATAATGGTGGAGGAATATTTGTAAAGTGAACTATATTTTTAAAAAGGGGACCTTCTTGAGAGTTTAATTTTTTATGTTATTATTAGTAAATTGTATACACTTGGCACGCATTACCTTTCTTCCCATCTCACTTGTAGATGAATGAGGGTGATGTTCAGTTTGGAAAGTGGTCAAATCACCTCATTAAAAAATTCATTTATTTTTGTGTAATTTGTACATAGACACTTTTTTGGCAAAGCCTGATGTCCCAATTTGAATGTATATTTTACATTTTATGCCACTTTTTGTACTCATGGATGTATTTTCAATGGTAACTAATGTCCATTATGGGGATTCAACCATATTCTCATTCAACTATTTTTCATCATTACTAGTTTTTGTGGTCTTTGGGTATCGATTATTGTCTATTTCAACCCCTCCATTCCTCCAACTACATGGAAAATGAAGATGAATGTGCAATTGCATATGAAAGGCTTATAGAGATTTGTTTACTAGTGGTCACTTAAATGAGGTATATCCCATTTATATTCCTCATATTGATGCACATTTTGATAATATAATTTTTTCACCTACCATGTCTTTTGTAAAGGCATATTTTCTAGCACTATAGGAGGTGAACATAAAATTAGTGAAGCATAATTTCTTTATGCATTTCCTCATTCATAATAAGGGATCCCTCATTCACTTGATGCAATAATAAATTACTACCACATAACATCACATTTATATGTTAGACAATCAAGCCTATGGTTATAATCCATCATGTAATTTTGAATCTAACACACATCCACTTGATGCACTTTTACAATTTGACCTACTAGATCCTAAACAACCCATTATTTTTGCTAATCTTATTATTTTAGCTAATGCTTCTAAGCCTACTATTACTACACATTTTGTATATCCCACTTTAGTTCCACGTGTATATATGCTTACCTCTTTTGAGAAGCATAACAATGATTTTGGCTCACACATGCTTCATTCCATGGATCACACTTTTAGACTTGTGGGTATAAATAATCATCTACATGGTATTACTACCCCTATCTATCCTTTTAAGTTGATTAATCAACAGGACATTAGTTATTCAACATGTGTTTCTCCTTAGATGGGATCATCTGATGACATAGATCCATCCTTTATTTGCTCTAATCTTTATGAAGATATTGAGCTACATATGAGATTTTTTACACTTTCACACATGATGGATGAACCTGAGATTATATTTGTTAGGTCTAATTATATTGACACCTTTATGGATGTTACTTAGCTTCTTCAGTTCTTCAATTTTCACCCATTCATATACATGCATCTTCATACACCATTCATATTCTTTGGGGTGGATTTCTAATCATTGTTGGCAGCATCAAAAACTTTATTTGAGAGGAATTTACTAGTGAGGTTCCTCCACCACTCATATTATTCAACCACACATTTCTCCTCCTAAAATTTGATGATACTCAATTGTTTGATATCTTTTTTAGTCAAAGTTAATTTTTAGATCACACATCTCTCATTTCTTATATGGTTTCTTTGATAACATTTTGTAGTCCCTTGCATCCCTTGGTGATTGTTGAATGGGACCTTTTTTTAGTCACACTGATAGTCATGGAGATTTTTTCCTTCATGTGTGTGTGCTTCATGATGAGAACTTTATTATTCAATTGTATTACTATTGTTGTCACTTATATTTACACCCTTTGAGGGGATGTCTTGAATTTCTTCATTCGAGTGTCACAATTGAAACACCTCTAGACTTGTGGGTAGCTTAAGAATGAGGTGAATCTCTAGATTGGGGTAGCTTCCTTGATGTACCACTTTGGATCACTACTACACCTAAAATTTTTTTTTTGGGGGGGAAGGGAGAGATAAAATTTAAAGTAAACTATCCTAAGGTAGGTGATACACCAAAAAATTTGATGAATTCTAACTAGATATATGTTACACATGAGAACAAAGGACTAACTGAACATACACTTCTCCAATCTACATCTTCTCACATCAATGTTACATTATGATATTATGGATGAATGATTAGGCTAGGAAGACTAGAAAAGAGGCCTTGAATAACACTATTGAATATAATAACTAACTCAAACTTGACAAATCTTAGAACACTTCACATGACCTACAAGAAGAAGATTTCTAATTGCAAATAGGTAAGAGAAGTAAACATCAATGCTAAGGAAACAATAAGTCATCACTAAGAAAAATCAATCATAAAAGTAAAAAACACTATGAATAATCATGTAATAGGTAAAAAATAGTAGTATTATTGGTCAAATAGTATGAAAATGAGTAGGGCTTTACCAGACTCAAGTGGAACATAAGTCACAAAGGCCAAAATGGCTAGTTCTTATAGAACTTGAGAGAGAGAGAATAAGAGAAAATTCCAAAGGTCACAAAGACACTTGTTAAGCTAAGAGAATGAGTTACTTGTGCATGAGAAGAGGATGTGGGATGGACCATATAAGGTTAGATGATACAAGTGGTTATTTAAGGCATGAAACTCTTGAAAAGTGGCATAAAATTCCCTTAACTAGCTAAAAAAATTGCCTTCATGATTAGCCCTATTTGAATATCCCAAAAATAATTAGGGGTAGGTATGATGAATTGAATGAAGGGGAAGTATTGAATACATGCATATACATCAATTTTATATAGTTTTGTCCATATATAATCTTCCCAAAATGAGCTATCACCATCTGCAGTCCAAATAACTCTTCTTTCATGCACCCTGCACACTTGGCCTCTGAAAAGGCATCATGTTTCAATGAAAATCCATTAGAGGGAGTGAATGACATGTGTAAATACCCTCAATGGGATTAGAGGCATCAGGGAAACCTTAAAATAATATCACTTGAGGAACTTAGGGTTGTTCTAAGGCATGAAATTGACATGGGGAGTTAGATTAAGTCTTAATCTTCCCTTCTATGTGATTGCCATCTCTTAGAACCTCATGAAACCTATACAACACATAAAATAGTTATAAATACCCTATTTTATACCAAATATATTAAATTATATACATTATAATAAGATTAAGAGGATGTTGAGAGAGTCTTATACCACCTCCAATAACATCCATAGTCAAACTATGCCATTAGATTAACTTTCCATCTCTATTTCCTCCAACTGGCCACTAGCAAGGGTTTCCAAGGGTTTAAGCCTATTTTACCTCTTAATATTTATTCATAAAAACTTTATGTTCAAATTTAAATAAAATTCCACAAAATAATTTATTAGGACCCTACATAAATCTTCCTATCTTCCTTTATCTCCATGCAAAACCTTCAATGAGATGTGAGTACTCAAAGTTGTCCTATCGAGCTCTTCCTTTCTTTACACAGGCCTAATGTTGGTCTTGAGCCCCAAAAAAAATTCCTTGTAATTAATATACATTTAAAGATATTATTCAATTCCAAATTCCCATTAAAAACATGTTACAACTAGATATAATCTTATCTTATGGTATAAATGAAAGTGGTTTTCCATTTCGTTTTAGGCTTAAATGCTTGATAGGTTTGCTTGTATACTTTGGTATTTTAGACCATCATATTGGGAATTATCCTCCATTATTTATTTATCATGTTGGTTTGGATGCTTTCTAACTTTAAAAATCTTCTTTAAATGTCTAAACATCTCCTAGTCCATCCATTTCACCATTCTTTCCAAGATTGCAAGTTCTACTCCTAAATGGAGTGCCCTATGTCTGAGACAAAATAGAGGGCACTCCCCTATTTCATAAGAAAATATTGATCATTATATGAGTTTTTTTAAGTTTTAAATATATTATATACAAAATATTATCCCTTGGTCACCTCTTATGACCTTCTAGAATCATTAAAAACTAAGGCAGATTATTAGGTAAAGACTGTGTGTAGTGTTTCTTATCATGGACTGTGTGTTGCACTTGTAAGGATTTTTTATATGATCTTGATCTAAGGACATTATGAGATTTTAATTAAATCTTGGTGAAATAATTCACAATGTTCATAAGCTCTCTACCCATTCTTGCACCTTGAAATGTATCCTTACTTAGTTAGGCCTGATTCGTAAGCCAACCTTATTTGTATGCTTCCCCTACCTATAGGTGTAAGTCACACTTTTGGAGCTACTTAAATTGATGTAAGGTAATAATGAAACACTTAAATCCATCCCATGGTTCCTTGATTCACCCATTCCATTAATTTTCTATGCTAAAGAGATAGAGTAGTCCTCAACTAAGACACTATCAACATACATTCACTCACAACTGACTGAGATGGAGCCATCAGGTCTCGTAAGTGCACATTTTCCCTTTGAAAATTATTTGAAATTTTCCTTTGGAGACTTATAAGAGTCACTTATAATTAACAAAGATGTTACCTTCATGACAAATTCCTTATTATGAAATATGTGGGAGCTGACAGTCAACTGTAGATGAAAAGTCTATAGGTAAGATAACTTAGTGTATCCTGAGGACAAAACCCTGCATATCAACTTGTTTTGGTGGTCTCTATACTAATTTGAAACCTCTTACCTTATCAAAACACTCAAATTCATCCTCAAATTTTCACCTTCTTGAGTTTCTACTCCAAAGCACTCTTCATCTCCATACAATTGTAGGGGGTATTTTAAGGCTTAAGACAACCCTATAGGTGTAAATGGGAGATAAAACATAGAATTAAAAACTTTCTTTCATAACCCTTAGACTAAGAATTATTTTATCAACCATCTAAAACTATCAGTCATAGATGCATGATTTGGTATTGTAACATTGGATGGACGAGGTCTATTTTGGATCAAAGTCCTGTAGACATCAATACCTGAGTTTAGTGTATTTATAGGCAACTTTAGGCCTCTCATCAACTATTTTACCTTGGTAATTATCCACTTAAACTTTGTAAGGTCATTTTAATATGTAGATAATCCAACACAAGGTCATTAGATGCATCAAAAGTCATTTCAACCTTGTTTTATGATTCTACCAAAATGGCCTTAGGCCTCTATTTTCCCAGTTTAGGGATTTAGTCTCCAAAACTACAATCATCATCATTTGAAGGTAATCCCTATCTCATCTGCCAATATAACATTTCTAATAGGTCTGAAATACTCTATGAAACACATTGGAACTCAAATAATATTCCACCACTTGTTTCCATGCTCCAATATAACTCCTCAACTCCTTGTTAAACCACCTGTAGGTGGACAAAATCATGCATACAGGTAGTGAGTGGTAATATGGATAGTGTGCATTATAATTGGCCTTAAATGGGTTATATATCCATATAAAAACATTTAAATGCATTATTAACACCTCAAATATCTTGAAACCACCACTAAGGCTCTTGTTCCAACATGACATCATTCTCTAAGACTCCTGTAAGTGGATATTGAGTTGTAGCAGGTAGACTGTGTGCTTAGGTAGTGAAAATGAGTCTTAATTTAAATAATCATGTACCTACTTCAAATGTTGAAATGAACTCCATTAAACTTGTGAGTATTTAAAACAAACCAAAATAGCCTCATTTTCAATGTTGAAACCCTTCAAACACCTGTAGGTGTAATTCCATGGTGTAAACTATATGAAGGTGTTGTACATGACTATAACAGTATATTTACAAACTATTTAGACAATATAATCTATTAATTACCATTTATAAATACAATTTAATCATTTTTATACCCTCACTACACCTTCATGAGTACACTAGATATTTTTATACACATGATTTCAACCATGGTAGCAAGTGAAAAGTGAGTAAAGAGTTGACTGCATATTGTTTATGACTGTAACTCATGGAATGTTGCTTTAGAGAATGAATTTTAAAGTTGGGGGATTGATAAGACATTTAAAACATGGTAATCAACTCATTTATACCCTCTAAAACCATTATCAAAGTATGAAACTTTGAAAATGGTGAGAAAATTGCCTGTAATATAACATAGTGCATTCACTTGAAACCTAAGTTTATTTTCCCATTAGAACACCATAAAACATGAAAATAAGCATGGATATAATTTTATAAGAGATACAAAATCATCTGGATTCAACCTTATCAATTTGTTTATATATACTTGCCCAAAATGGAGAGAAACCTATAGGGTGCTCAGATTAGTACACAAAAAAACATAGTCAGCTTGTAAAGGATGGTGCATAAAACATGGTTTACAAATATTAGAAATATTGTTATGAAAATGGATATATTTTATTTTAATACCACTTCCCAAAATTTTTTTACCTGGAACCTCTTCTACTGACCGTACCAAACATGAACCTGTTAGTCACTTTTGCATGCCTTGAAAGGAAAGAAAGGAGCATAATAGTTTTGGGCCTTATTTATAACTTCCAAAACATGTAAAGAACTAAGATTAGTGTGAGGAATATTAAGGGATTTTTCATGAGATTATCCAATGTGTCACCTTCCCCAATGGGTAGTACAAGTGTCAAACTCCCTCTTTTTATTTGGTTTCTTGATCTTCAATTAGATAACCTACAAGATTTAGATGGGACTAAAATTATGGATAGGGAATATAAATTTTTGGACATGTGAGAGTAAATAAAGACACTTGAGAACATTTAAAACCATGCCACTTGCATTTATGACCCCTAAAATCCTTCTAAATGACTCAAAATGACAACTTGACTAATATGATTAAGACCAAGGCTAAGATGACATTAAATGACATAAAATAACTTATAATACACCCCATGACAAGATATTAGACCCCTAAAACATCAATATTATGGGAATTTAATTTGGATATTTTATTTCTATATTTTTAATAGTTTCTACATGTTGATAATCTCCTTCAACTTTGTTATGGAGCCGATTGTCCTTCTGAAAGTAACTAGTCTAGTGAAGCCTAATGTCAAATTTTAGTGCTCCAGTTGTTGGAATCATCTTCACATATATCTATTTTGAGGTATTTAAATATTTCAACATTATGAGGGTGTGTGTATACATAATACTTTAGGTGTCATGCTCCTTATTAGTCCTTGGCATAACACATTTTCTATTGGAGGAAGTAATTGAGTGTACTTTTTTTTGATGGGATTCATTCTATCCAGTGTACCTACTACAACATTATGATAATTTTTTGAGTCATGCTTATTATGACACTTTGTAGCATAAATTATCTCTCTATTTTTTATTGTGGTTTTTTACATGGGTATCTTAAAAAACCTAATAGTTGGGACCTATTTTTGTTGTGCTTTATCTCCCTAACCTTCACTTAAGGGAGGGTGTTGGTGTAGTTTAGTTAATATTTTTTAGGGATTAATTAATTGTGCACATAGTTTTAATTCCTCTATGGGCCACCAACCATGGTGGACTTATTAGTGGCCTCTCCACTAGCTCTATTGGAGGATAATAGCTTCTCCGCTAGCTCTAATGAAGGATAGTGGGATGGTCACTTATCATTTAATGATATAATTACCTCTCATATTTAATGGTCACTCATATAGTGCATTGTACAAGGATATGTGGAGACACCATGAGAGATTATATATATTATTCCATGTAATGATATTTTTGTTTGTTATATTGATGTGTTAATGGATTCTACTATTATAATTACATGTTCGAGAGACCTTGGGTGAGTGTTCATCCCTCCAATAATTTATTCTTCAACTATCAAATTGAGTTCTTTCCTATCACGTGGCATTATTTCTGTACACATATTCTACTATATTTTGTTATGAATTTATGATAGAGACTAGCTAGTCCATGAAAATTTATTGCTTCAAGCATATTCCTCGGTGATGGATCTTAAATTTTGTATATCCATCCTCAATAATTCATTTGAGACCATAAAAACAAAAAATCAACTCTTCATAAAAACATTTTTTTTATTTGATCAAAAACTAATCCTCTTTCAAATTTCACAATACTAGCCTTAAATGCTCTTCTTTAGTCTTGCTAAAAATCAAGATGCCATTTAAACAAATAATTACAAAGTTATAGATATATGAGTTCAATATTTAATTCATGATTCTTGTGAATGTGTTTAGTGCATTTACTAATCCAAATAACATAAATATCCATTCATATAAAACATCCTTTATCTTGAATGGGCTCTTCCTCTCATTACCTTCCCAAATTTTGATTTAATAATACCCACTCTTAAAATCTATATTCTTGAAGTACCTTTATCCACTGAAATAATCCATAAACTCATCTAGCAGAGGAAATAGAAACTTGTAGTTGAATGAAATTTTATTGATGACTCTATAATCCATACACATACACCATTTTCCATATTTCTTGGGTGCTAACATTATTATAAATATGCATGGGATTAACATTTATCTTATCAAACCCTTCTCCAACACATCTTTAACATATATATTTAATTATTAATTTTCCATATGTATCAACCTATATGCTTCTTTGCTTGGCAAATTAGATCGAAATATCAAATCCATATGATGGTTAATGCTCCTCATGGGTGAAAATCCATTTGGAAACACTTTAAAACAATATACACATATTCACTCAACAAAATTTGCATTTTATGTGGAATTTCACTTAGCGTATCCATTGTTCCTACTTGAATGGGTTTAGGAATAAAAACAAAACATGCCTTCTCCTTATTTTCCTACTTCAAAAACCATTTTATATAAACTATCAACACTTTAGTACTATTGAGAACTTATTCTCTTTTGTCCTTCAAATGGATAATGTATACTTCCTAACATCATTCACAATTATGTAGGTATTATCTCTAATATCATGTATTAGCTTTCTATCAAACTTCCAAGGTCTTCCCAACAACACATGGCATATACCCATGGGCATATTTTCAAACAAAACATCATCCTTATATGACCTAATTTGAAAAATTAACCATACACTTTTGATTCACTAAAATATGATGTACTTTTTATGATCACTACATGTAATATGGATTGGGATATACAACTCTTTTCATCTAAAGTTTTTTTACCATCTCATTAAACAAAAAGTTATCCATATTTTCACTATCAATAATAACATTATGATACTTACCTTTAGAGTTGGATATGGTTTAAAAAGTATTTTTTATTTGCACTAGTTCATTATCTTCCTTAGTTGGTTTTAGAAACACTCTCTTCATCATAACAACCTCTCCATGTTTTGGGTATGCCACGAGATTGGGTGATGCAATACTTTCTTTAACCACTTATGAAATGTAAATCTTAGGCTCATTTAATATATTTTTATTTCGTTTTTCTCATGGAGAATAAAAAATACTATGCCCAAAATCTCCACATTTAAATCATATACTAATAAATCCTCCACATATTCCTCTACCATAGTATAATATTCCTATTAAAGGATATCCTCTTCCTCTGGGTATATGATTATGATTTTGATAAGCGTTAGCTTATCCTTCATGAGTGTGTTATATTATTCTGATGTTTTCTTACCATATTCATTTATAAAACCTTCCTCTACCTCTTGTTATATGTTTTTATTCCCTTCACAAATTATATTTGGCCTTCAAATCACATTGGCAGGAATCTTTTATCGAATGCAACCTTATCATTCAAAACTCATATTGTATGGAAATAAAAAGAAATATCACATACCTTACGATATTATCTTAATTATATTTAACATGACTAACATAAAATCATAAGAAATCTTTGTTTAGTCATTCACACTCATATTATTTTGCCTCAAGTTTTTTGAATTCTTAAACAAACTCAACTAATAATTAGAAGGTAAAAACATACCTTTCAAGTTTTCATTCATTATATCTCAAGTATTTATTTTTAATTTGCCTCTTATAACCATGTATAACTAAACATGATAACACCATAAGGATGCATGCCCATTCAACTCTATGTAGGAAAAAATCACTCTTTTGGGGTCCTCTATTCACTCAGCCAAAATAATTTTCATGATTTGTGATAACATAAATGAGATATTTAACACATCCAAGTTGAGATCCATAACATAGTGAGGGAATAGATTCCCATATTTTAATCTTCATCAAAACTTACTTGGAAGGATGTTAAAGCTGACCGTTCTACTTTGGGTTCGATCCTGACACCTCCATGTTGGAGGCCCACATGGATGGTTGACATGGCCACAAGGGCCTTGACTTGTATTTGCTGTTACTATTGGATTTTTCAACCCATTAATAAATGGACACATGGCTATCCAATATATTTATTAGGATTTTCCCTAGAGAATTTAAATTCTCCATCTGACTGCATATTTAGGTTTAATTGTTGTCACATCCACCATAATGGACTCATGTTTCTAGATTTCAACATATTAATATTGGGATTGATTATGGATGCACACTATGTAATGAAGTGGTAGATTATAATATTTTTCACTTTTTCATCGTATTTTCATGATACCTTAGAGCTCCTGCTAGGCTTGTGTTATTTGGGAATAAAAAAATGGACTATTGGCATCAGTAGTGATTGGTCTTGGGATGATTTGATTTTTTTGTTAGGTTCAGTGTCCAAGATTTCAAATCCAAAATTTATATGCCTATTTGGGGATGATTACTTCCACACCTACCTTATCAAACTCAAGCTTTTAAATTTCAAAACTCGGATGATGGAAATGATCTTTTTTGCATGACATGTTTTCCATATTGGTGGCTCTTAATTATATGCTTTTTCTCTCTTAGTTCATGCCACTCTAGGGCCTTTGATGAGTTGAAGTTTATTGGAGATTTGGTATGGTTACACTTTCTTCTTAATGATTTAGGATTTCAATTAAAATCTTTTCTTATAACTCAGACCACCATGGAGGTCCTTTATCAATTTATGGCCTATTTTGGGGACCTGGGGCCCCTTGTGCCAAGGATAAAAATACTCCATTATTTTCTTCTTAATGGGATTTTATAGGCTAGGAACCCTGGAGGAAATTTGAAACCTCTAGCTGTAACTATTATATATGGAGGCTACATAGAAGACCTTGATGATGGAAGATCTCCCTCTCAAGTGGTCCTCATGGTGTACGATGCCCTTTGAGAAGACATGATGGAGTATGCCCTTTGAGAAGACATGATGGAGTATGCCCTTTGAGATCTAATTTTTAGCAAACTTATTTATTCCCTATTGGTTATATGATATTAAAATCCCTAGTTTTGGGTACCTAAAACTCTTTTATCTTCTAGTCTCTCCTTGGTCTTAGGACCTTTTATACATTGTTCTATTTTTTTCGGCTCCACAACCCTATTTAGGGCATGTTAATACTTTTTACTATGCTTTGGTGGTTCTAGGTCCCTTTAAAACCTATGTTTTACCTCATTAAATAAAAAAATGATATCCTTAAGGAATAAACTTATTGATTAGCGAGGAGTGTCCAAATTAGGCTTGCCTCCCATCTTAACAATGGCCTTCAAAACTATATCTTTTGGTTCATCAATGAGATATTCAGTTAGACCTATAAGGATTTTACTTAATTATCATCACTCACATATAAAATAAATCCTATCCAATATTTAGACTTTATAACATCCATTTCAAGTTTGATTCCTTTCAACATATATACCAAGTTTATAACTCTAGGTGGTCTTCCTCATTTTCAAAGAGGTACTCATATATGTTCTATTTATATTCCTCAAAACTCTCAACAATGTATGACTCTTTCAAAAATTGTAAATGACTCAACTAGAGCCTTCCACACTCAACCACAAAAGACACAACTTATATATAAGCTAATAATGGCTAACAATACAAAGATCCTCTAATATAAGAAAAGGTAGATGACCACACTAGATCTAACATACATACAATATGTCAGTCTACAAAGTTGTTTGGGTATATAGACAAGGGTCATGATTAAATTATAATGTCATGTATATATTAGGGTAATCTATACATAAAATAAAAAGTGTATGCCTAACTAGATTTGAGGTGTCATTAGATAAAAATGAAAAGGTGTTAAAAAAGGCAATTAAAGGAAATGAAATACCGTTAAGTTTTAACCATGAGGTATATAAACTAAGGGTTTTAAGGATATCATTATATGGTAACCATGAAGTGTAAATATAAATATAAAGTAAACAAACACAACAATATATTAAAAATCATAAGCTCTTCAAAACACAAAATAAATAAACATTCCAATATAATCTAACAAAAAAAGTAACAAAATAAATAGATAAGGGTAAGGATACCTACCTTGGTTTGGCTTGTTGGCACATTAATCTCTGCTTAAGTGGAAATTTATGAGAATCATTTATAGGTAAAGTCTAGATAGAAATAACAATACCTTAGTTGGGGACTTCAAAAAATAGGTGTAGCTCTCTATTTTAACTTATCTTCTTGATATCTTCATGCCCTCTTACAAATTAGTCTTCTTCAAGTTTTAGATCCTTAGCCCTAATTCCAATTCTTATTAATAAGGTGTATTTAAATGCATGAGATGAATTGATTGGATGTATTGATTTTTGAGGAACAAAAAATGAGAACCATATAAATGTGTCTCAAAACCTTGAAAATTACAACTCAAACTTGGTCGACATCATCAGCCCATCTGATGGCATAGAAAATTTTCCAACAAACATAAAAGATAATCAACCTATTCGATGATGTTAAATAAATAGGGGCCACTAGAAGAAATTATTAGCTTGGAAGAGGCATGAGTATAGGAAGAATAGGAACATATAGGGGGAACATGAACATCATATGACAAACATGATGATGCCATGACATGAATGAAGGAGGCAATAATAACAAATGATCATGGCTAAAAACTCTCACAAATAATAAAAAATAACACACCAAAATCCTATTGTACTCCTTACATGTAACCTCAATGATTATAATACATTAATGATCCATGTGAATAAAAAATATCAGTAATTAAAAATAAGGTGTATAAATATGCCCCACCCAAAGCTCATCAGGTGTCACAACAGTGTAACATAGGATGGTGCTTTCAGAAAAAAATAGTACCATAAGATAAAAGCAAGAGCTATAATAAATGTTATTTAAATATGATATAAATGAAAGTAAAATCAAGAAACATTTTTACCTTCACTTACCTTATTGGTTTTAAGAATAAAAAAATGGTGTATGGTGCTAAAGTGGTGTTGAGACTGGTAGGTTGGTGCTTATCATGATGGTGTAAGATGGAAAATAGGTTCTAAGAAAGATTTGGAAGGCTTGTATTTAATGTTTTAACAAAAAAAATCTATTAGTACCATAAATTATTTGTGATTTTAGGATTTTGACACTTCTTCCATTTCATTGATAGAAGCTTCAAAAACAAAAATATGATCAAAATACAAAATTTAAGAGATTTATTTTTTGGAAGTTTGATATTTTGGATTAAAGAGTATAAATAAGGTGAATTCTCTTCATTTTTTTCATTTATATTTATAAATTTTTATATTTTGGATCTTTGGGACAACCATTTGGATAGTTTTGTAGGAGCTTATATAGATATTTATCTCATACAAACCAATATAAAGACAAATACTTAGAGATAATATTTGAACACATAATATATTTGTCAAAATTAAATCATTTGGGAATTACATATATATAGGAAAAGTCTTCCCTATAAGTAGGTAGAATCATATCTCCACAAATGACTCATCATATCCTTATGATCATTCTCAAACAATAAAAAACCTATATGCATAATATTTTTACTACATACATTATTATGACTCTCAAATGTTGTATTCTAATAATTAACGAAATATACCTATTAGTGAATTATTACTCATGTAATTATTCACATTACAGTGTTCACTTTAATTATAAAGTGAGTGTTATTTTTACTAAAATTTCTCCCTTAGTACTTAAATGGTAATTTGTGTTTCATAAGAATTGATGAAGGTAGAGAAGGAACATCATCAACCTCTCATTGACCATTTATTGTTAGGAACATCATTAATTGAATTTAGTTTGTAACTATGAATAAGAACCATTACTATCAACCATTCATTGAGGGAACATCATAAAACTATATAGTGTGGTAATTAAAAGTAGGAACCATCTATCGAACCTTCACTCTTTCATCTCTTGAACACCTTTTTTTATGTAGTACATCATGTGAGAAAATAGGAAATATACCTCTTATTTTCCACACATACAAAGAAAAATTGAAAATTAAAATTACATGAAAAATAAAAAATGAGGATTAAATTCTCATCATCACTTTTGTAGCCTTTTCATGTGATTTTTTTCACTCAATCTCATACAACGTTGATAGTCGTCATTACCACTAGCAAACATCCTCAAGATATCATTTTTGTACATCTTATTTGCCACTATAGTATAAGTGGCCCGATCATTAATGGCTAACAAGATGCATAGAAATCCTCCTTCCTTTAATTCCTCCAACCGCCTTTATGTTGTTATTTACTTCGTCAATTGGAAATTAAAGCTCAAATATTTACACATTGTAATTATTTTAAAATGCAACTCCCCACAATGTGAAATGTTAACTTAGGATGTTGGTTTCCATGGAAAATGCATCTTTTTACAAATAATTTATTTTGACTTTTGATTACTGATAACTCTTTATTGAATCTTTGGTGACTAATGATATCCACTAGTTTATTTGATTTTGGAAAATAACAAGCTTCATTTGAACCAACTAAAAACATTATTGAAGTCACTATCTTGACTCAAATAATAAATAAAAAGAGACTCTACATGGTAACCACCTAAAATATTTAAACACATATATTATTTTGACAAATAATATTTCACAACTATAAATAAAAATTTAAAAGACAAAAACAAAATGTGAATTCATGTATTATTTATAATATGTAACCATTATGATTGACTACTTAATCAATATGAATTTCATTACTAATTGATCAAATATTATGACCTGTTCTATTGGATATGCATTCAAATAGAGATTCAATATTTACCTTGTGATAAGTACTGGTTTAGCTAATATCAATGAATGATATTCACTAAATGTGATGTAAAATGTTTATTAAGAACATAAATAGAGTGCATTTTTAATGTATATCTCAAGAGATTTGAAATGCAAGTTAATATTCTTATATGGAATCAAATAAACATAACTCTTCTAATTTGTAAATCAAATCATCTAAACAACTAAATTTGATGACAATGAAATGAAGTACATATTGATCACACTTTAAATCTAATTTATTTGATGTGTTCCACAAGAAAACCTTTGCTCTCCCTCCTTCTCAGATAATAGATTTTCACTACTCCTTAAACCAATATAAAATCATGGATAGAATATGTTATACAATAATTTTGACCATCTAGGCCAAAATTCTAGTCAACAATGATCATATTTCCTTTTGTATGCTAATTTGTATGTAGGTCTAGAGCACAACAATAAAATGGCCAGCTTCTCAATTAATTCACTATGAAATTAGTGAACATAATTTATAAACTATTATAACCTTTACATGAAAAACCTACAATAATAAATTTCATATATTAATGAAATTCATACATGGGAAATTTAGAATAATTGCTAGCCCCCTCAATATTCAGGTTTCCATAGTTGCTCATAGATTTCACAGATGTCACACTAACTTGATTTGATACCACTAATATATATTATAGGAACTTATACAGATATTTATCTCATATAAACTAGTATAAATATAAATACTTAGAGATAATATTTGAACACACAATATATTACTCTATTCTCAAAATTGAATCATTTAGGCATTACATATATATAGGAATATTCTTTCCTATAAATAGGGAGAATCATATCTCAAAAAATGACTCATAATATCCCTGTGATCACTCTCAAACAATAAAAAACCTGTATGCATGATATTTATATTACATACACCAATATGACTCTCAAATGTTATATTATAAAAACTAGCCAAATATACCTATTAATGAATTATTACTCACATAATTATACACATTACAATGTCCACTCAAATTACATATGAGTGTTATTTTTATTAACACATTTTATGCAGAGAGTCAATGGTAAGAGGAAATAAAGGAGGATTCCTTAGACCCATCACAATGATCATTTAGGTAAATTTTGCATTTATTTCCTAGAAGGGTAGAATATGAAAAATGAGCACTAGGGTAAATTTATCTAGTGAAAATTCCCTTAAGGCCATCAAAACTTAGATTAAAATGAGAGGAGTAATGGGTTTTTGTTATAAGGACTCTCTAACACACTATAAACACCTAAATTTGGCACAAGACCCTTAATTCTAATGTCTTATCCCTAATTTACCTTATTTAAAAAATACATACATTTTAGCCTATTTTTAGGACAACACCAACCCACATAGGTATACACGAGACTAAAAATCACCTCAACACTTATAAATAAGGTATCTATTAAGACATTTGGACTATTATCACCTATTATCCAACCTTGCCTTGAAAATAGAGTCTAATTCTTATCCAAGGCAAATCCTTGTACTGTATGGGTCCATCTAGGAAAAATCCATAAAATATATGGGTTTATCTGCATTATTTATGTGGGTATGTTTGTATTATTTAAATTCATCTTTATGCATATATATAGTTGTATAGTGTGCATAAGTTATCCTAGATCAAGCCATAATGGTCTTATAAATCCATTTCATAAGTAAGAATGAAGTTACACACATCTAAACACACAAAAGAATACTTCAATATAAGTCAAATCAAAGGTCAATCCTAAAGGCAAGAATCAAAATCCTTTTTACTTTCAACATTATCATTTTATCTTGGTTTCCAATCATTTACCTTGTACAAAATTAGGGTATTAAACTACATGTAGAAACAACATCAATTCTATGGAAAAGTACGTTAAACGGCCCCCGTCCCTCCCCCCCCCCCCCCCCCGCCCCCCCCCCCCACTCAAGCTATTCTATCCAAACACTCATAGAACTACATGGAGGTTTAATTTTGCACATGTGAGATACACAATTTTCAAAGCTAATTTGGTAGTTTCCCAACTCCATTATTATGTTTATTTTTAGATTGTCAAGCTAGGTCAAGGAGGACATCCATATATTCTACACGTTATACCCAAAAAATATATTAAAAAAAGGTATAGGTGTAATAGGAAGGCAAAAAAACACAAGTGATAAAAAGATTAGACTAATAAACCCTAATAATAAAAAAATGACCATAGAGAGACAAACATGTCCTAGTCGTATCTACCATAACTAGCTCTGTATAAGATGCACGTGAAAAGTGTGTGAGTTCATTCAATAGTAGCAAAAAGTTTTTAGATTTTAGGGTTAGGTTGTAGACAATCAAAATTCTCAAATTACAAATTTAGATTTTTAGAGTAACACATAGTTGTGATCATTCCTTATCCCTTTGTCATTTATATTGCTTACTGTAGTTTAATTATGGTGCTTGGACCTATTTCTCTTCATATCCTTTTAGATGGATCTAAATTTTAAATTTTTAATCATGTATGCTTATATCTATTTAATTATAATGATTTTATTCCTCATTTTGTATAAAACTAGAATTTGGGTGAACATAGATTATTAAACTTGACTCTTTTAAACATTCAACTTGGGATTTTTGCAAACTATAATTTATCATTAGGATTTATCATAATATTATTTATTTCCTTATGATATCACATACCTATATCTTATTCCTAGGAGGCTTAAGTTACCTACCCTATCAAACATAGTGCTAGGCTAGGTGACGACACTTCTAAATTCTAACAATTATCTTTGCACAACATTCATGCTTTAAAAATGACAAACATTGAGGAAGAACCTTCTTTGGAAGACCCAACCCTCAAAATAGTGAGTGAGAAAATGTTAACCATGGTAACCATTCACCCAAACCTAAGCATATGCCAATATATTAGGGTATAGACAAGGATAAATTCAAATATTTAATTGCCAAAATTGTTGAAGAATTAGAGTCTATGATCTATTTGTTAATTGAATCCCAAAATGAAAAAAATAGGAATGAGGATGTTATACCTAAGCAACCTATAGTGGATTAAACTAACCCTTCTACCACATATAGTCAACCACTAAATTTATCTAATCCTAGGCATTCTTGTTGCTTCCATAACATGAGTACACATTCCTAAACTAATTATCAAGATTTTCAACATTACTTGGATGGACATTGTCTTGAGGTAGTTAATTTTCCTCTTTAGCCAAATATGCCACCTCTAAAGGTTACACCAACACATATCCAAAAAAATAGGGAGGCGTATTATCAATTATAAGAATTCATTACCAAAAATTTTGAAGACTTAAAAGTTATGATATATATGCTAATTGAAACCCAAAATGAATAAATTAGGAATAAGGAGGCTATACCTGATCAACCTCAAGTGAATGAAACTAACCCTTCTACATCGAGTGGTGAGGATAATGTTGCTCATGTGAATGTTTCACCTTATCCAAAGACCAACGTGCCTTCAAAAAATTCATATATTTTTAATGATATTACTTCACTAAATAAGCAACATAACAATAATAGATCATAATCATATGCAAATATAATAGAATATATAGATAATATATAATCCACTTCGAGGGGGAAACCTCCAAAATGCTTGCATTAAGAAATGAATACTACAATATGATGATGAAAAAATATCTCTACATCCTATATATAGTCTAACAAAGGCCATGGATAACCTATAGGCCAACCTACTAAGCATAGGAGTGCATAGATAAATGTAAAATAATATGCAAAAGGGTTATTCAAGCCACAATTTGGCTACACATATCCCTAGACATACCAACGATTAGGGGTGTAGCATGCCCCTCCCATTCAAAACAATGTTGTCCTCAATGTTAGAGCAATCTCAGATGTTTTTTCATGAAGGATTCATATTCCCAAGTAGCATCTTTAGAAGATAGATTCTTCCATTTGATTAGATACTTTATAATCATTCTGGACCATAGCTTCTTAGTGCACATTTGAAGGACTACTTTAGGATGAATAATAACTCTCCATTCCTCATATAATTTTGGTAACTTGGTTTGAGTGGAAACTCTATGTCCAATGAATTTATTAAGGTAAGATACATGAAATATTGGATGAATACGAGTGGATGGAGGAAATTCTAGCTTGTAGGCCACACTACTAATTTTTTACAAGATCTGATAAGGGCCATAATAATTGAGAGACAATTTATTATCCTTTTTTTGTTGATTCAAGAAAATCTGATTATATGGCTATAAGCGAACAAATACCCAATCATAAATTTCAAAATGCCTCTCAATCGTATGCTGATCTACTTGTTACTTCATGTAATTCTAGGCCAAAGACAAATTTTCATGTAAACTAACAAGGACTTTCTATTGATGTTGAAGGTGTTCTTCCACTACCTGCACCTTTGGGTGGGACTTCAAGGGTTAAGTGAGGGATGAAGTATGGTATCTATATAATTCCATAAAAAGAGACATTTTGGATGAACTTTGCACTGAAGTATTATACCACTATTCAGCTAGGGTAGCCATTGAACCCATTTATCCTATTTATCTAACATAAATTAATGAAGGTTCCCTTCCAGACACTTGTTGAATACTTTAGTTTGTCCATCAGATTGAGATAATTTTTTCCAAAAATTACTAGTGAATATGGGATATTGATCACTGATAATAATCTTTGGAGTACCATGTAATTTTTGAACTGTATTAAGGTAGAAGCTACTATATTGGTCACCAATGGTTTAGATAGAGAAAAAAAATGAGCATACTTCTTAAGTCTATCAAAAATAACCATGATAACATTTATAATAAGTGGTTAGTTCACATCAGATGACCAAGTTTTAATAGTTGAAAATAAGAGTGCCATAAATCCTTTAGCACCTTTTTTTAGCATCTTGGTCATCTGATGTGAACTAACCACTTATGGAGATTCAAATCTTAGTCCCAATAGTTCTACTAGATTACTTGAAAAATGAAAGCACATGAATAGTTATTATAAATTCATCTCAATAGTACCCAATATGGTGAACCATTGTACTCGCAAAACAATGTCAGTCCTGATCATAGGAATAACACACGTAGGAAAATCTAGAAAGTAGTCCCCCATTGCTAACTTAATACTATGGAATTTTACATAAAAATTAAATATACCACCATATAGAATCATGACTTTAAATTATGGTGTTGAGTAGATGAAACAATTTAAATGAGAAATCAAGTTAATGTTGATAAAATTATGTGTACTTCCTAAGTTAATCAACACTGTGATCTTCTATTTCTTAAGAAAACCCACCACCTTAAGAGTATGAGGAGTAGAAATAATTGCAAGGGAATGGAAGGATATATTATGTTGATAATATATGGCTTCATCCTTGGTTCCTTTAAAACCCTCACTAGATGTCTCCTCATCTGATTCATCCTCATCAGCCGCTTTGATGTAAAATAATTTTTTTTTAGCACATTGATGATCTTTGATCCATTTGTTGTTGCAACCACAACATAACCATTTGGCACACTTATAATAATTTTTTTATGATGTTAATCTAGTAGGTTGAGGTAGTGATGGAGTTAGGAAGGTGCATTCCTAGCTAGTATTAAAAGGATGATGTTTGCTCAGCTCTTTTTCTTCTGCTAAGCATGCCCTTGGTATAGATTCAGATATAATTGTGGGGTTAAACATGCAAACATCCATTTGAATACTATATTTTAGTCAACCCAAATAAAAGGTTAGTTAGATTTTCCTTAGTGATGTCCTCCAAACATAAGGATAAATTCTAAAATTGATGAATATAATCCTTCACTATTCTTGTTTATATCAGTTTGGCTAACTAGCTGAAGTAGTTTTCAGAAACATTATTTTGATAGTGAGACATAAGTTCATAAAAAAATATTGACCATGTAACAAGAGAACCAATATTATTATTTTGAGCACACAACCAATGACACCAAATTATGGCTTAAGTTCTAGATACATAGGTGCCATAAACACATTTTGAGAGCTAGGAGTTTGGTATAGATCAATTTTTTTTTCAATTTGAGTGATCCAAGTGAGAGGATCCTTACCATCAAACTTATGAAAGTCCACTTTTGGCAACATTAATTTCACCCCCATATTAGTTGTGTTAGTGTTGAGAGGAGTACTAGAAGGAAAAAGTGGAGGGTTATTGAGTGAAAATGAGATGAAATAGTAGCCAGTTATGCCATGATCTACTGTAACTGATTATTCATGCCATTAAGATCCCTTTACATTGATAACATTTGAGTTTGGACTTGTACATAATTTTACATCAAGGATTTGACAAAATTTGATAAATCATCTTTAAAGACATCATACCAGAGGTTTTAGACTCATGTCATCCTCTAAAGGCATTTTAGGGATGTCTTGTCCTTTCCTCTATCCATGAGTGTTAGGACCAGCCATAATAAGGTTTGATGGTGAACCTTATTTTTCCCTATTGACCCAAATTTAACCATGAATATTTTTAAATATGTCAAACTAAATGTTTTTTCACCTTCAGTAAAAAAAGTGTAGATAAATTCACTATTGTTTGTAAGATATAGCCAAATTCCAAGATCTAGGGTTTTTATCTTGATTATGGTCCAAATTGATGCTATGATACTACTTGTAATAATATTACTTCACTAAATAAGCAAAATAATAGAAATAGATCACAATGATATGGGAATATAGTATAATATATGAATAATATATAAGGCACTTTGAGGGGGCAACCTCCCAAATGCTTTTAATAAGAAGTGAATACTCCAATATGATGATGAAAAACTAATCCTACCTCTTATATATAGTCTAACAAGGCCATGAAAAATCCATAGGCCAAACTAATAAGCATATGAGTGCATATATAAATGTAAAGTAATATAAAAAAGGATTAGGCAAGCCATAAATTGGCTACACATATCCCTAGACATGCCAACGGTTAAGGGTGTAGATATATTTAATCTCTTGCTATAGGGTACACAAATGTTAATAGTCATGAAAACCATACATCAAGTGGTACATCTAGATATTTGAAAATACAACAACATCTCAATTGCACGAAAGATTTTTTTTGTAAATCTCATATACTAAATCTAGTCATGTACTTTCATTTTTGAACACATTGCACAATCCTTTTGCTTTAGTGGTAATTCTTCATCCTTTTCCTTTATGCTTTCATATGCCCAAGTTGACAATATTTAATGGAAAATTAGATCCCTCTTCACATTTTAAATACTTATTTTCCTCTTGTCTATGGTCTTATCATGATGATTTTATCATGATAAAAATATTTTCGAAGAGTCTCACACATTATACTATAAGAATCATCCAAGAATGGATGTCCAAAATCGATGATTGGTGATTAAAACAAACAACTCCATTGAAGATTAAAATCAATACTGAGTAGAAAAATGCAACATGTATTCATAAATGGAGATGGATTACATATACAAATGCTAAAATATCATAACTCTTATAGCTCTAAATGATGTCTCAAACCACAACTAAGTGGCTCAAACAATCCATAAGGCAGAAATGGATTATTGATCTACAATGCTCCACCACTATGATTTGATCATACTAATTATAATAGATTTAGAAAATGTACATATATAGGTGGAAGATAGGTATGACCTAAAATCCTCATGCATGTGAGATTATATACCCTAATGACCTCATAACACCTAAGTGACACCTAATCAAGATAAATAACATGTGTAGAAAAAACCTTTAAATGGAATAAAAATCTATACGAATACCCCCTTAAGCATAACTTAGGTGGGTAGAATATTTAGGTCCCATAAACTAGGCTTATTAAGGTACCCAACTACAAATTAATTCTCATAAATTAGAGAATAAAAGAGAAAACCTATAGGAAAAAATCCCCCCCTAAAAGAGAGAAAGTAAGAAGAAAGGGCTAAAAAACTCCACTAGAAGTTATATCTGCTTGTAGCCACCTTGTATCCTAAGAAATATAATGAATGTGTGCTTCCACAAAGAAGAGAGAGAGGGTAAATTCAATAAGTCACATGATGAATCATGTAGTAGGTCCCTCTACAACAAATGACATCTCTTCATTTCAAAAGAAAGGGACCCCAATCTATCAAACTATTGAATTCTCACTTAAATGGAATGCATGTAGTAATCATGATGTAAATTTTTGAAAACTGTTTAAATGTCTCCAAGCTCATGCTCAAATGTGACAAATTTTGATCAAGAATCTCATGCCTAAATATACTCAATTTGATGCAAAATATCCTCAAAAATAGTGAGACATATTAGTCTATAGACCATGTCATTATTGTTAAACCATGCATGTTTTTATTCATCATCACTTGGCTTAAGAATGAGTCAAAATAAATAGGGTAGTAGATCATGATCTAGACAATGAATTACTTATCTCATTTTTCAAGACAAATAGTTTTTTGAATTTAGCCACACAATATTAAATTAAATGAAATACCAAAATCCATAAAGACACCCCATAAACCTATCAGTGGTCAACCCCTCTAATGTTTTAAATATAATTCATGCTTGAAATCATGTTGGTCATATCCAAGAATGCATCATGAGCAATCATTACATGAATGTCAAAAAGATAAGTGACTTAGAAATATAAGATGAGGATGACAAGCTCAACCAATAATGCATCCAAGAATGAAAAATTTATGCAAGGAGATAGAAAATAATAATGCATGCTCTAGAGATGGACTTTAGACTAGGTCAAAAAATGAGTCCACATAAGTGAGAGTAATCAATGCACAAGTGACAATACACATTTACTGGATGGACATCAGAACTAGTTGGTAATGCATTCATGGATGAGCTATCAATGTAATTGAAACCAAATTGGCATATGTAATAGTTTCATAAACTAAATGTCTAAAAGAGAGAAATTAGGGCCCACAATAACCCCCATAAAATAATCAATAATGACCCCCTTAAGTTTTGTAAGTAACATAACACGCTTGAGTGAAGGACATTGAACTTAGTCGAGGATGCATCCATGAGTAATGAATGTTTTTAGTGTCAATAACATCAATCATGATACTCCAAACACGAGAAAAGGGGATGTATGGCTGAACCAATAATGCATCTATAAGGAGTACAAGTGAAAAATATGGACAAGAAAGCAAGGAAAAGAGAAAATTATTTTGATTATGAAAGGGTTTGGCAACTTTCCAAATAAGGCTTCACCCTCCATATTTGATTGATGAAAATATGAGGTGTGTAACTAAGAAATAAAATGATCTCTTTAATAATATCTCTCAAGATATTGTTTTTAATTAAAAATAATAAAAATGTTTCATGTAAATTTTTTCTTAAGTTCTAAAGAAGAGATAAAAGAAAATCGATATGGTTATGGTTAAAAAACCTATTTGGTTATGCAAGCACTAAATTAAAAGATGTGAAGAGATCTTATTTGGCTTAGGAGTAAAACCTATAGATAATAAATCATTAAAGCAAACTCATTTGTTAGATAGATAGTTAGGTGGATTGCCTAGCGATATCTAGATCCCATAAGTGAGAGGTTACTTAGGGGCTATCAATCCACATGTTTTAAATAATTAAGTTCAAAAAACTAGAAATAAGATACTTGCATCAATAATCCAAAGGTACTAAAATTAAACACAATTATTTTTGTTGAGAAAATAGACTAAAAATGATCTAATTAGTGATAAAATGATTATTAATAGTGTTTAGGGGTCGAGGTATGCTTCAAAAAATCTGAAAGAAGCTTGTGAATAAGTAGGGACACAAAAAATTAGATTTAGTTGGGTGTAGGTAGGTAGAATTAACTTGATGGTTTTTGGTGCCAAAAGTGACCATCACTGGTCGTATAACCATCCCTAGTCAAGGAGAACCATCACCGGTCATCTAAATATCATTGATTGAATATAATTATCACCGATTATGTAACCATAATCGAGTGCCTATCAATGGATCTGTGAGTGGAATTGGGTTTAGTGTTGCTAATTAGTGAGATTTATAAGGTAAGTTATGAGAGGTAGATAAGGGATAGGTTGATCTTGAAATGAAAATATGATAAGTTGATACCTGAAAGCAAATACTTATCTTATCATAATTTGGTTGGGTGGATGGTTAAGATGAAATGATTATTGGTAGAATTTAGGTTGACTCTAGTAGAGTAATGGTACCTAAAATCTTGGTTGAGAGGTGATGGTGAGTTAGCTCCTAATAAAATGGTTGATGGTACTTGATAATGCTAATTGACCTATAAAAACATATTTTGGATACACAAATCTCTTGATAACAATTACATATGGATTTGGGCTCCTAGGCCTCTCTCTTATAGGCACAAGCAAGAGGTGGAAGTGAAAGTGTAACTAGACCATCTAAGTATAAATTATCTATAGAAAGGCTCACAACAAAATTTAGATGAGTTATATTTAGAAAATCAAAGTGGTGGTTTACATGCTAAAAGTTTAGGTGGTGCAACCTAACCATCATCAATCAGGGTGACCATCATTAGTCACTCTAACCATCGCCAATTGAGGGCCAAGGGAAAAGGTGGGTTAAAATGATGAAAAGGTGGATTAAGTTAATAAAGTGTTTAACTTGACTCTGGGTTAGGTAAGTGGGTTAGGTCAGGTAGGTTTATCGACCTTGTATGTGTAGTTGAAAGAGGTTAAAGAGAAACTGAAGGCATTTCAAAAAATAGACTGTGTGCAATTTTATAGTGTTTACATTTTCCCCCTTTTTGTTGTGGCTTGTTTGAATGAGTAGAAAAATAAAAACAAATAATGGATCAAGGTCTAGTTGCCCTAAGAGTAGGAGGAGGTGTTCCCCCTCAAACTAGGAGTTGGTAAGGTGAGATTGAAATGGGTACCGGTTTGATAATAGGTTGATGGTGGGTCACAAGGTAGGTGATAAAAGAATGGTTGGGAATTTGAGACAAAAACTTAAATATAAAATGTGACAAAAGGTTTGATAGCTAAGATTACACAAAGACTAAAATTGCCAAAGTTGGTATAAATAAGGGTTGGTGCTAAGTAAGACAAGTGACAAGTGAACCGCGTGACCTCTTGGTGTGGTGGTTGGGAATACTCGTAAACGTAAGTCTCCTAAGTGATTTTTATGTTTCTAATGGGTATCTAGGTCAAGAAGTGTTCTCAAGGAAAACAAAAATGGGTTAAGTGTCATGGGTATCCAAGGTAGGAAGTGCTTATGATGAGATACAAGTAGGTTGATATGCATGAGGTGGTGTAAAATGTAAAAGGTCAACATGAAAATGTTATCTCTATGGTTAAAAAGACCAGGCAAGAAGTATCAAAAAATTGCATGTCGAATGGGCCAAAATAGACCAATGATGAGGTGATGAGGTGGTTGGGTTAGTGGGAATGGTTGAGCTGATTCCATGTACACAAGGTACATGGATGCTACTTACATAGTTTCATGGACATAATATCCAATAAAAACTTTACGCGAAATGTAGTTCTTCCAATTTAGGTAGGTAAAACATTGAGCACCTAGGTGAGATGCCATAATAGTTTAGAAAGGAAGATGGGGACCTTGACTGGTGATGGTTAGGGGGTACCCCAAGGGTCAATCGATGCTAATCATACTAACTAGTGATGGTCAAGGTAAAACTCTAAATAGTTGGAATGTACAAGTGAAAAGGTGAATTGTTTTTCACATTTAACCTTTTGCATTTGTGCTCTAGGTGAATAGTGCATTTTTGGTGGTTGGTGTGATGATCCTATTGAGGTGGAAGATTGTGATTGGTTGGCTTGCTTGAGAAAGGATCAAGTTGATGTAGGGTGGTTGAGGATGTAGTGGAGTAGTGGGATGAGGCCCATGGCCATGCTAGTGATCATGAAATGAGGTAAGGGTTGTTTTGAATTAATAGTTAAGGTTAATTTTGAAAATAGTTAAGGGATTTAGGTATTTGGGATAGCTACTTGTGAAAGTGCTAGGTAGGGTTTGGGTAGGGTTTAGGTAAAATTATTTATGTAATCAAGAATTGGTGGGGGTGGATTTGTAAATTAGGATTGGGGAGGGTGTAGTTTAAATTTTTTGATATATTGTAAGCATTTTAAGTATTTGAAGAGTAAGATAGGGTTTAATAGGGGTTCTTGGTTTAAGTCCCTCCATGGTTTGGGTGAAGATAATGATCGGTGATGGTTCTTCTTGACTAGTGTTAGTCAACCCCAAGGAGGATAACTAGTCCTAAGGGATCGATAATGGTTATAGGAACTGTTAATAGTTGAGGGACTGGTTAAAAAGGGTGGATTTTGATTCCAAATGTATTTGTTGAAAAGAGTTTAGGATTGGAGATTGTAGTTGATGAGGGTAGAGTTTATAGGATAGTTGTTTAGCGAGGTGAGCATTAGCTTAGCTGATAAGTGTTGGGGAGATAGGGGATAGAATATGTGTGATAAAATGAATGGAATGGGGTGAATCAGAATAGGCTAAGGAAGGCATGAGTTAGTACTTAGTTTTAAGTGGAAAACTAAGTATGCATGTTTATTATATATTACATTTATAGGCGCTTGAGTAGATTTGATTGAGGGATTGAGTTCCCATACTCTTTTCAAAGATTCAAGATGCCATGATTATTAACAAGTGATGGCATATGAAGGCTATTAGATTAGGTGTGATGCACCATTATCAACACTTACCCTGAGATCTTGTGATGATCATCATGCTCATCGAGAAATGGGACCCCATGATGAATACCTTTTGGCTATCAACCAGAGAGATAACCATCCTCTTAGAGGATGTGCATGGGATCACTCATCTACTGATTCAAGGAGATGTAGTCTATCAAATAGAGAGTGATGAGATAGAATACTACATGGAGATGATATATGGTGAGGATCATGTTCATGCATGGTTTCACGTAGGTGGATTTAATTATGGTCTATTATATAAGATGGTTTTTGATGATAGATGCTTGATTACGATGATGATGACCCTAAGAATTTTTGTGCTACCTGATTCAGTTGGGGGGTAGTTTTCACATGTTTTACTTAGTGTTTTAGTGGAGATGTTACTAAGGAGGACTATGTTTGGGTGGGCCCTAGTTTTATTGGTATAGATATATCGATATCTCTGGATATTTTGGGCACACATATGATACATGATCAGTGTTAACTTTTTTCTTCAATGTTGGGCATTCAAGCACATTTGGGTGATAAGGCCCTTGGGGTTGCCATTGAAGGGTTATCTACTAAACAATTATAGAGTGGGCTTCCTACATTATAAGAGAGGTGGATCCATGATAGAGGTAGGTGGAGGAGCCAAAATTTTAAAGTGATTTCAAGATGCTTTGGAAGTGTTGGTGCTAGGAGATGTGATAAGGTTGACCATATGTTAGATGGTTATAGTGGACTAGATACAGGTATCACACCCTAGGGTTATAGAGCTAGAAGTGGATCTATGGTAGATGGGAGATAGAGATGGAGATGATCCCATTTAATCAAGTGTGGAGGTAGTTTGATCTAGTACAAGGGATTCCACTTGACATTATTAGGTACAGGAGAGAAGAGGTTGAGTTCTTGCTTCTTGACCCACATACATAGGATATGGTGTGTGAATTTCAGTCACCAATAGGAGGCCTGATAGATGATGTTGGTATTAGCAATGGCTACATAGTGTGGTATCATGTTTGATATTCCATGACTGATGTTAGATTAGGTGATGAGGGCTAGTAGGCCATGGATATTGATCTAACAATAACACCAAGATAGGGAGATGGACATGTAGTAGTAACACTCACCACATCACAGGCCTAGTTTACCACATTATAGGGGTAGGTAGCTGCACTACAATGTTAGGTGGCTGTTATAGGCTAAAATTGCACCCTTAATGGAGGGTTTTTTAGGCTCTCTCAGTCTTAGCTATAATATTAGAATAACCTCATGTTATGGGTATTCTATAGTGAGGTTAAACCTCTAGGATTTTTAATGAGGTTAACTCTTTAAATGCTTCTCTTTGGATTGTTTCCACACTAGAATCTACTAATGACTAAGGAAAAGGGAGAGAAAGATAACATGAAAGGGAAAACTAAGTTAAGGATGGTGATGCACCAAATATGGAATGATCCACTTTTAGCCTGAAAGCCTAAATGACTACTAATGAATTTAATCAAGACACATACTAATTTGATCATATCTCAAGGTCATAAGCATAAATATTTTATGTGGAAGTCAAAAAGAAACCTTGTAATTTAAAGGATAGAAAGAAATAGGTCTGTACGAGACACTATAAAAGTTTGAAACTTCAAGAAGGCACCAATGTCTAACACTTCACATAACCTATAAGTAATTAAAATAATTAAATCAAGATACATGGAGGATTTATAGATGATGAGAATGTATATACATATGCAAATTAAAACTCTAATAATGTACACTTGGCTTCAAACTAGAATTAGAAAATTCATCTTATTTCTTGAAGAGAGTGTTACAAGGTGATTTTGATAGAGTAACTCTATCACTATTCAAGAGATCTATTTTTTGTCTCAAAATCCTCTATATATAGTAGGAAGGGATGAGATAAGAGGGAGATTCATGAGAAAATGGAGAGGGGGGGGGGTTATAAATGGATTCAACTACCACTATTGTCCTTGAGTTCTTTTGCATTCAAAGCATGTAACTACCTTGATTATGAGATGAACCACCTAAGATAATTAAAAATATCCTTGAGCCCTTCATATATTCAAGTTTCCACTTTTTGGAGATAAAATATCCATGTTGTAGGTAGCTACATGTCCTCACCAAGTGTGAATTATTTGATCCTTGCATTACAAACATGACATGCTATTTCACTTTTCATGTCCTACATGTATAAGGATGAAATCCCCATATTTTTAAATCTAGACTGAGCCATGCTACTTCTACATTGAGTACCTATTTTTCAAAGATGACGGATATGTCTAAGGATGAGGGCCTCTCCATTAATTTCATATACCAACTCCTACTTTGAAACCTAGACAAGATCTTTCCTATAGATGGAAAACCAATCTAAGGACTTTGGTTTTCCTATATCCATTTAAGTCGATGTAAGTTTATAGATTGTGTAGTTTCTTTTAATATTTATTAGGCCTAAATGGCATACTTTTCCATTTATAAATCCTTACTAGCAACACTTGGATTTTTCTATGCATCTTGTCCAACTCAGGTCTACTTATGCTCCTTGACTATTTGACTTACTTCACTCCGTTGGATCTTAATTGGGCCAATTCCCATAGACTTTTACTTTGTTTCAGGATCATTGTGCTTGGACTTCTTCCTTATGCACTTTCCCATAGACCCTTTATCTAAAGGAAATCATGTCTTCATAATTTTTCTTTCAAATAATTTTCTTGAAACAATTAGGTCTTTAGGAAAACCATAGCAGAACTTTTTGCCTAAAGAAATAAGTCTATGGGATCTTTGCCTTGGATAATTTTTTTAGAGTTATTCCTTTCAAACAAAATTTTTTGGAAATTTTCTCCCTCATAAAAATACATTTTAAAGCCCTTTTTCCTTAGGTTCTTTGGTTTGTTTTTGAAATGTCCCCTTGGAAATATTGAAAACATCCTTCTTGAAAGGAAAAGACCCTTCAGGATTTGCTAAGTGCCTTGTTTTCCTTAAGAAGTGTCCTTCAGAAAGAAAAATACCCTTGAGCTTTCTTGAAAAGTACCTTTCTAAAATGAAAGTATCTCTTGGTATTCTTGAAAATGCCCTTCAAAACTTGAAAAGGTCCCTTTTTGCCAAGAAAAGTGCCCTTCAGCTTTGAGAATTTTTTTTGCTTCAGGACAAAAGTTTTGAAAGAAATATACCCTTGGAAAAATTGTCTCAGACAATTTTCCCAAAGGAAAAGTGTCCTTTAGAAAATTCCTTCAGAATTTTTGAAAAGAAACCTTCTCGAGAGGAACATACCCTTCAGATTTTTGAAATCAACCATTGACTCTTTAAAAAAGACCTTCTCAAAAGGAAAATGAACTTTCAAAATTTTGAGAAACCTTTTTTTTGAAGGGAAAGGATATTTTGGGTTTTTGAAATGGATTCTTTTTTTAAGAAAAGTGCCCTTTGGCTTGCTGAAAAGATTCATTTGTTTGAAAAATACCTTTGGGGATCTGAAAAATACCCTTTTTTGAAGGGAAAGTACCCTTCAAAACTTGATAAATGAACCCTTTTTCTCGAGAAATGATATTTTTAAAGAATTTATAAGTGCCATTTCCTTTAGGGAATTGAAAAATACCTTTCATAAATTGTTTTGGATAAAAATTCCAAAATAATTTCTTTCACTTAGTCTCCATACAAAGTCCAAAATAATGAACAAGTAAAGACTTAGCCGAATAAGAGATTTTGCACTTAGCACTTTTAGTCTGTGGAATCTTCTAGGTTTGTGCTTAAACTTGTGAAAGCTTGATTTTGTGAAGGCTAAAAATCCATAAAGACTTACTTAGACCATTCATATTTGACACATTGATTCTAATTTAAAACCTTGGTATGTGGGCCAAAAAATAGCCAACATTTCTAGTGACTTGTAGGGAAGCATGCTTGCTATGCTTGGGAAACTAACTCATTTACCTCATCTAATCGATTGGGCATGGAGTCACTAATTTATTTTACAAGGATGACCCTATCTATAAACTCCCTTTAAATCAATAAGGACAAAAAGAACAAAACAAACACTTTACCCAAGGTACTTAGGGAAGGGAAACACACAACTGAAAAGGGATGTGCACAAGGCACTTATAATAAAACATGAAAAAAACTATACAAAATGTAAAATATATTTAATGGATATAAAATATTCTAATAGTAAGGATTTAGATGAATCCCATTAACTAGGATGGGTAATACCTCTGCATCCAGTTGGGCAAGATGAAAAGCATTATGTTGTTTGCATCTATAGATAAGATAAGGACCACTCCAAAATGTGTCAAATTTGGTATGGTTTCCTAGTTTGGCCTTATTTGAATCCCACTTGAGGAATAGATCCCCCTCTTTGAAGTTCCTTTCTATGGCTCTCTTGTCAAAGTCTTTATTGACTTGAGATTGATGTGACTCTAGTGTCTTCATTGCAAGGTCTATTTATTCAAGCTCTATGAGTTCTACAAGTCTCACACTCATGGGCTCATCTTCCATCAACTCCAGTTGATGGGCTATTTATAATGCATATAGCTCAAGATAAATGGGAAACTTGGCCTTCTTTCCATATAATAAGACATATGGATAATTTCTAATGGCATCTTTAAGAGTCACCATGTCAGCCCACAAGGGTATCTTTAGTTTAGTGTGCTATGTCCTTTGATTCTCTTCCATAGTTCTCTTAATGATTCTTAGTAAATTTTTATTTGTGGACTCAACTAGTCTATTTCATTGAGGATAATAGTTGGAAGAGGTGCTGAGGTAGATGCCCATCTTGAGAGCTCATTCAATCATTTTTAGACAAAAGAATGCTAATGCATTATCAAAAATGATAGTGGATGGAATACCAAACCTAGTCACAATGCTATCATAAAAGTCTAAGACTGCACCTTCATTAGCTTCTTTCAACACATTGGCTTTCACCCACCTAGTGAAGTAGTTAGTTATAGTAAACACCCACTTATTCCCTACACTTGATGGATGGTTTCATTCCTAAGAAATTTAGCCCCCATTGTATAAATGGTTATTCTACCTGAATTGGGTCGAGTAGGAAGGGATTCAAATATTTGCTTACCCATAAAGAAAACACACTTTTGACACTTTATTACCCATGCATATGCATCCTTGAAGAGGTTGGGATAATAATAAGTAGCTCTCATCACTTTTGCCATTGTAGTCCTTAGAGAAAAATGGCATCCTACAGGAGCATCATAGAATTACTCTAAGAGCCTTGTCACTTGGTCATCATCTATGCACCATAAGAGCACTCCATTAAGGTAACTTATAAATAAAAACCCATCAACTAGTGCATAAGGTATGGAATGAAGTCTAAATTACCTTCTCTTTACCCTTTCCATACCTTGTGGGCACTCACCTGTTATAAAAAAACATGTCATATCCTGGAGCCAACTAGTGTGAGGTGGAGGTGCATCTGTCTGTGAGTTATCTTATGTTACCAAGATAAACTTTTTGTATTCATGAAGGTCATCAACCATATGATCACACAAGACTTTGCCTCTCACTAGCTTACTGACCTTTATCTCCACATCATACTCTATGACCTTGGTAATCCAACCAACTCTCTTTTCATTCAAGTCTTTGTTAAGAAGGAAGTCTCTCACTCTAGGATGAGCCACCATAAGATAGATTTTGATATTGGAGAGCATTGGCCTAAAATTTATAATGCTTCTTACCACTATAAGGACTTGTTTTTATATGAAAGTATACCTCACCTCATACCCCTCAAGCCCCTAATTGAAAAATGCTATTGGTTGCTGAAGTCCTTCACCATTATTTTGCATTAGCATTGCTAATATATTGTTAATATTGGAAAAGGCATATAATATGGAATCTATTTAGATATCAAGATTCATGATTGTGGGTGCAGGCTTACTTGATAGCCTCAAATGCTAAATTACCTTCATTTAACCAAGTGAACACTTGGTTCTTCTTTAGCATGGCAGTGATGGGTTTGACCAAGTTTGCAAAATAAGGTATAAACCTTCTCATAAAGTTTATCTTCCCAAGGAAACTTTGGAGTCCCTTCTTATGCTTGGGTAAGGATAAGGCCAAGATGGTACTTATTCTATCAGGATCAATAGCATATCGATATTTTGAGATAATATATATTGAGAGTTTTACCTCATGATAACAAACACACATTTCTTGGGATTCAAAGAGATCCCATATTCCCTGCATCTTTCAAAGATCAATTTTAGGTGATCTAAGTGATCAATGGCCCTCTTAGAGAAAATTGTTATGTCATCCAAGTAGACAAGCATCATTTGATTTGAAATCCTTGGAAGGCCATTGCCATTTCTCTTTTAAAAGTGGCCCCGACAGTTGATAGGACAAAAGGCATCTTCAGATAAGCATATGTGCCCCACTTTATGGTAAAGGTAGTCTTGTATTGATCTTCTTCTCTTATCAGTACCTGGTTGTATCTTGAGTACCCATCCAAAATAGAAAAGCATTTTGAACTAGAAACCATTTAAAGGAGTTGATCCATAGATGGTAAGGGGTAATTATCTTTCAAAAAGACCCTATTCAAGTCTCTGAAGTCAACATAGAACATATCTCACCATTTTTATTCCTCACAGGTACCAGGTTGGCTATCCATGAGGAGTGTTTGATGGAAAAAATGATATTGGATTCAGTCAATTTGGTCCATTCTTTCCTCATTATCTCTTCAATTTTTGGATTGACAGGCCTTTGCTTCTACCTCATAGGCTTAGCATTGGCCTCCATTTCTATAGCATGTTAGGCTAGCTTAGGATCAAAGATTCTTAGATCACTATATTCCCAAGTAAATATGTCTAAATATTCCTTAAAAAGTTCAATGAAATCATACCTTTCTACCTCATTTCTCACCTTCCCAAGCTTAAGGAGCTTATCCTTAAAAATAAGGACTCTTTCATAGTTCTCCTCATCAGTTCACATCACTACCTTGTCTTTCCTAATATGGTTTCCCTCATGGAAAATAAATTTAAGGGTGACCAATCCTTTAAGAAGTTTTTTAGTCTTAAGTTGAAAAATTTGATCCTCATATTGATGTTAAAATTTTCCTTGGTTCATTGAGGAAAACTCTGCTTCCTGCTATGAGAAACAAATAATCTGCTTGTCACTATCAAAGACCTATCAATGAGTCTCATTATTTGGAAATGATGATCTCACTACTAATTTAACATATGGTTATACTTTAGGATTATTCAAATCATTTGGGATAACAATCTAAGGCCCCACAAATACCAACTTATCAACATGCTAATTTTGATTCCTTGGCACTGCTTAGATGTTGAAGGCCTTAAAATCTTTAACCATATCCCACAGTCTATGTTTGTAGTATTTCATCAAAGGATTCTTTATGATGTTTTGGCCTCTAACCTAATGCGCTATCAACTCACTATACCTATATACATGTAACTACTTGATTTCACTGTTACTAGCTCACTAAAGGCCATGTATTAAGCCTTCATATTCTACTATATTAGAGGAGCAATTAAAATGAAACCTATAAGAAGAGAGATGATTACCATTTAAATGGGAAACTAGAATTACCCCTACACCTAATCCATTTTTTCTCCTTGAACCATTAAAGAAAAACTTCCACATATCATTGAGGTCTTTTTTAGGTCCAATTAGGGAAGGCATGAGTTGATTTTATTCATTTATTAAACAGATACCCATGTCTCTTTTTTCAACATCTTCTAAAGGGTTAAGAAATTGATTATCCCCCCATAGCTCATCTAAGAATAAGTCTAGAATCTCCTCAGGATAAGTATTCAATTCTTGATGAATTGTAAATTCACCCTCATCAAGGATAGTATAATTGAGGTTCATGCTATCTAGATAGTGGGGTTCAATGTGAAATTGTGCCATGGGCTCACCTTTGATTGATACCTTGGTCCTATACCTCATTTTGAATGTCATTTATGACCAATCTAGTATGAGATATCCTCCTATCTTTGCTATGGATTCTTTAGAAAGGCATAACACAAATCAAGGAGTTACATCAAGGATCAACACATCTTAAGCCACTGAGAGACTAGGATAAGCATGTAGATTTAGATTCAAATACTTAATGATACCATATGGTTTTGTGGAAGAACTATCAAGCCGTAGAACTCCCTCAGCATATGGCTCATATTTGAGTTTTAGCTGATCAGCTATAGAGTTTGACATTACTAAAGTGCTAGCTCTACTATCTACCAAGAAATTATGCACCAAAGAATCATCGATGATTAATGAAATGTAGAAGGGAGGAGGTTTGACCACTTTAATTGATCCTTCTATAGGATTTTTGGCTGTATTGGTGAGGACCTCAATTTTTTTGCTTGGTTGATTACCTATAATTATTGTAATACCTATCTTGGATAAACCTTCTAAAAGGATATCCACTTGACTGGGTATGAAAAGCATGTCCCACATCGGTACACTCATACTAGATTTATTCATTCACTCGACAATGTTGATTGGTGGACCACCAACCTTTGCCTATGATTTAGGGTCCACTACTATTGTTTGTTAAATTTATGAGTTTTATGGATCAAAATGGGTCCCTCGATTCTGATTATTTGAATCTATTAGAACCTTTGGAGTAGTATTAGGTTTACTCGGATTTGATAGAAATGCAGTAATAGTAGGAAGATCTCTGATCACCTCTTTATTAACATCCATATTCTTTCTTTTGAACCTTGTATTAGCTGCCATTAGAATGTATGTTTGGCTAGAACTAGCCTATTGATTGAGTGCATAACACTCTTCATGCTCACTAATGACCATTTCAACATATAGAGTTTGGTACCTAATTAGATCCCTGGTCTTATGGAGACTATCCTAGTTTTGTCATCATGGGGATCTCTATGTTTTAAGCCATTAAGGCTTGATTGTTTCCATAAACAATAGCTTGCTACCATTAGTTATTGAATGCTTGGTTAAAGCCATTAGTTGGGATAATGGATTGCCTAAAATATTGATCCCAAGGTATGGTCCCTTTAGCCTCTTGAGCCATATTATTTTGAATAAGAAACAAAGTATTAGAGGTGCTTGTAGCATTTGGATTATAGTTATTTTTTCTAACATAGTTAGGCTGCCCTTGTCCTTGACCTTATCCTTAGGAATTTACTTTTTAGGGTGGCCTATTTGATTGATAAGACTAATGTTGAGGCTGATATAGAGATTGGTATGGCTTGGTGAAAAATTTATACCTTTTAACATTTACCTCATCATTTTTGAAGGATTGGATCATGCTCTTAAGTTCTAAGTAGTTTTTTCTGCTCTTGGGAATCACTTGATTTGCTAGTGGAGGCCTTTTCTTGCTTAGGTGAAGGTATAGTAGTAATTTTAGATTTGGAAGAATAACATCAAGTGGGCGAATAACCACATGGGGTGGTCTAATTTCAAGGAAAAGAGGCATTGGGAGTCTAGGAGTAAGCTTTCTAGCTTATACTAAACTATTTTCTACTTTGATTGCCACCTCATTGGCATTTGGTAGTGTGTTTCCTCTCATATATTGAATCATTACTATGATATCACTATTAATATATTTCATATAGTAAAGGAAAACATGGTTAGGAGTAGGCCTAATAGAGACTAGAATTTTTTCCCATGTCTTTTGAAACATGGTATTGAAATCCTGCATAATCTCATGAGGAGCCCTCTTAATGGTCATTAATTATTCAGCTAGTGATAAGTGGTCACTCTTATCTTGAAATATATTAAAAAATACATCACCCAACTGATCCCATGATATGATGGAGTTAGTATTAATATTTATATACTAGTCCAGGGCTTTACCCTTGAAAGAGATGCCAATAACCTGATAGCTACATTTTCCTCACTAATGTTATGAATATTAAAAAAATTGGCTATATCCCTGAGGTGATCAGTAGGGGTTTTAGATTGGTCTCCCATGAAGTAGGGAACACTTTTAAGGGCTGACACTAGAATATGATCATACTGTTGGAGGTCCGAAGGACTCCAACCACTGAAAGCCATAAAATGGAAATCTCTAGGGGTTACCATGACAGTGAAAGGACCCAACAAAGATCTTCTTGCAGAGGTAGATTTTATAAATGTTTTAGGAGGAAAGTTTCCCATGTATGGGTGAGTGTTATCAAATCTTAACCTTCTTTCCAAGTTTAAAGGTAATTCAATAAATTCAAAAGGAATACCTCTAGAAGCTGATATTGTAGACACCCTTACTGAGTGTTCTATCACCAAATTACTGAGTATTCTTTAGAGTCACCAGATACTGAAAGATGAAATCTATAACCGCTAAAAATTAAACAAACCAACATCAAACTTGACCAATATTCTTTGAAATTAGTCCCACTGAATGTGCCAAAAACTATTGTAGGCTAGAATTGCAACCTTGTGGGAGAGTTTTTTAGGCTGTCTCAATCCCAAATACAATATTAGAACAACCTCAGGTTGTGGGTATCCTATAGTGAGGTTGAACATCTAGGATTTTTAATGAGGCTCACTCCTCAGATGCTTCATTTTGGCTTGTTTCCCACACTAGAATCTACTACAAACTAAGGAAAAGGAAGAGAAAGATAACATAAAAGGGAAAACTAAGCTAATGATGGTGATGCACCAAATATGGAATGATCAACTTTCAGCCTAGAAGCCTTAATGACTATTAATGAATTTAATGAAGACACAAACTAATATGATCCTATCTCAAGCCACAGGCATAAATATTTTGTGTAGAGGTCAAAGGGAAACCTTGCAATTTGAAAGATAGAAAGAAATAGGTCTATATGAGACACTTCAAAAAGGAACTAATGTTTAACACTTCACACAACTTGCAAGGAACCAAAATAATTAAAGAAAGATATGTGGAATATTTATAGATAATGAAAATGGACATACATCTACAAATTAAAACTTTAATAATGTACACTTGGCTTCAAACTAGAATCAAAAAATTCATCTTAGTTCTTTAAGAGAGTGTTACAAGGTGATTTTGATAGAGTAACTCTATCACCAATCGAGGGATCCATTTTTGACTCAAAATACTCTATATATAGCAAAAAGGGATGAGAGAAGAGGGGGATTCATGAGAAAATGGAGAGGGGGGTCATAAATGGTTGTAATCACCACTATTGTCTTTGAGCTCTTCTACATTCAAGGCATGTAATTGCCTTGATTATGAAATGAACCACCTAATATCACTACAAGTATCCTCAATCCCTTCACACATTAAAGTCTCCCCTTTTTGGAGCTAAGATAGCCATGTCATGGGTAGTTTCATGTCCCCACCAAGTGTGAATGTGATCTTTGCATTAAAAACTTGATGTGTTCCTTCACTTTGTATGTCCTGCATGTATAAGGATGAAATACCCATATATTTGAATCTAGACCTAGCCATGATGCTTCTATGTTGAGTGGCTATTTGTTAGAGATGATGAACATATCAAAGGATGAGGGCCTTTCCATTAATTACATATACTAACTCTTGCTTTGAAACCTAGACCAGATCTTTCCTATAGATGGAAAACTAATCTAAGGACATTGGTTTTTTTGTATCCATTTATATCAATGTAAGTTTATATATTGCATAGATTCATTTGATCTTTATTAGGTATAAAAGGCCTAATTTTCCCTCTGTAGAGCCTTACTGGCAATATTTGGCCTTTTCTATTCATCTTATTCAACTCGGGTCTGCTTGAGCTCCTTAGCTATTTGATTTGCTTCACTTCATTAGATCTTAACTAGGCCAATTCTCATGGACGTTTACTTTATTTTGAGCTCATTGTGCTTGAAATTTTTCTTTATGCAATTTCCTATTGACACTTTTTCTGAAGGAAGTCATGTCTTTAGACTTTTTATTTTGGGCAATTTTCTTGAAATAATTAGGTCTTCAAGAAAATTGTAGTGGAACTTTTTGATGAAAGAAATAAGTCTATGGGATCTTTGCCTTGGACAATTTTTTTATACTTATTATTTTTATACCAAATTTTTCAAAACTTTACTCCATCAGTTGAATCCCTTTTCAGGCCCTTTTTCCTTAAATTTTTTAGTTTTTTTAAAAATGTCCCCTCAAAAATCTTGAAAACATCCTTCTTGAAAGGAAAGGACCCTTCAAGTTTTTCTAAGTTCCTTGTTTTCCTCAATAAGTGCCACTCATAAAGAAAATACCCTTCAACAATCTATAAAAGTACCTTTCTGAAAGGAAAGTATCTCTTGGTATTCTTGAAAATGCCCTTTAGAACCTGAAAAGGTCCCTTTTTATTGACAAAAGTGCCCTTCAGCTTTTAAAAATTCTTTTGATTTAGGAGAAAAGTTTTGAAATAAATCTACCTTTGGAAAAATTATCTCCGCCAATTTTCCTAAAAGAAATCTGAAGGGTATGTTCCTCTCGGGAAGGTTTCTTTTTAGAAAGGTTGAATAAATTTTCTAAAGGACACTTTGAAATGGATTGTTGGCTCTTTGAAAAAGACCTTCCCAAAAGGAAAATGGACCTTTAGAATTTCAAGAAACCCTTTTTTTGAAGGGAAAGGATCTTTTGGGTTTTTGAAATGGACTCTTTTACTAAGAAAAGTGCCCTTCGGCTAGCTAAAAAGGACCATTTATTTGAAAAAAATACCTCCAGGGATTTGAAAAATACCCTTTTTTGAAGGGAAAGTATCCTTCAAAACTTTGTAAATAAACCCTTTTCCCTGAGAAAATATATTTTTTAGAATTTTTAAGTGCCATTTGCTTCGGGGAATTGAAAAGTACCTTTCAAAAATTATTTCAGACCAAAATTCTGAAATAATTTCTCACTTAGTCTCCATACAAAGTTTGAAAGAATGAATAAGTAAAGACTTAGCCGAATAAGAGATTTTGCAGTTATCCCTTTTAGTCTATGGGATATTCTAGGTTTATGCTTAAACATGTGAAGGATTGATTCTGTGAAGGCTGGGAAGCCATGAATATTTACTTGGACCCTTCATCTTTACCACATTGAGCCTACTGTAAAGCCTTGGTAAGTGGGCCAAAAATTGGCCAATAGTAGCTACCTTGTAGGGGTAGGTTTAGGCTTTGATGGTTGAGAGGGACCAGGAATAGGATACCCTTGGTATGGTTAATTAGAGAGAGATGCTCTGGGATAGGGTGGAGGGGCAGTGGTAGCACCAACTAGATTTTTTCCTTAGGCCCAATATTTGGCTATAATTCAGGAGTTTAGATATTATGAGGCCATATTTATGATTTAGTGTCTGGTAGAGTTGAGATGGGGGAAGTATAGGGTTAGCTTGGTAGGTGGCCCAACTCTCATGACTCTAAGATAGTGGGTTTAAATAGTTAGTCCCTAGGTAGGTATCCTAAGATGACCACCACCAGATAGGGCTACAAGTTTAGGTATATGTTTGGTAAGTGGTAGTGGTACAAGTGCAGGTGAAGGTGTAGGTGTCTTATGATCATGTATGGGCATATTTTGACATATTGGTAGTGAAAAATATACATCATTTTGATATTTACCTATGTGATAATGTAGTGAGATGTATATGTGGAGAGAGAGAGCCTGTACATTGTTATCTGTATTATTTTATGATGACATGATGTATATATGATGTTTATGGATGATGGTGTTATATATGATGTTTATGCTTATGATTGATGTATGTTTATGGTTCATGGTGTTCATGTTTATGATTGATGTTTTATGAGATGTTTGAATTGGTAGATTAGCCATGTGATGTTAGAAAGATAGCTATAATGCCCTGATTCTATTCATGGATGTGAAAGTATGTGTTATTGATGGATAGATGTAATGTGATAATGTGATAGCTTTGTTTATGATAATGTTTATGTGTTTGGAATGATTTGATGTTTATAATATGAATTATGCTAATGTCATGGTAAATGTATAGAGTAATAGATGGTTTATGGATTGATGTCTTGCTCATTGGTGTGATTTATGCTTATGATGGTGTAATGGTATGATTAAATGCTCATATGATATCATGGTGGTTAATGGAGAGGATGATGTTGAGGATATGTGGTTATATATTTTATTTATGTTTTGCTCATAGATAGCTTGATGATGTTGCTTGTAGACATAGTTGACAATGTTCACACTTTGGTTTGATAGCTATTATTTATACTCATGGAGATAAAATATGAATATGGTTAAAGATTATGATACATTAAGTAAGTAAATAACAAACTATATGTTTAGGAAATTGATGAGGATCATGAGAGGTATGTCTACATAAACTGATAACAGATAAAAAAAGGAATATAATGCCTTTCCATTGGCAAGGATTGAAATAAAACCTGAAGTTAGATTGGCTTAGTGAAAGTAAGCCTTTCAAATGCTTCACATTAGCATGCTTAGGCTGATAAATAGGCATCATGATTTCACTGTGTCAAGTAAGCTCATAGCCCCATGTAAATGATATGTGGAGGGAGAATGGGTGAAACTAGAACTATTATTGAGACTAGTATGCCCTTTTTGTAGGCTTCCAAAGAGGTAGTATAAACAAATCTATGCTCATATATAAAGTGTAAATTGATCAATGTAAGAAGTCTACTAAGGAGATCTAATTATAACTTCCCAAGATTATTGCTATTATGAGAGCTGATTGTGGATTTCTTATTACTTTTGTTTTTGTTGAGGGGTCTTTGCTATTTTTGAATTCACTTTAGGGTTAGGGAAGCTGATCAATACGGGAAGCTTCCAAAAAATTGTTAGATTTGATAAATGTTTCACTCAGCCATCCTTTGAGGGAGTGGTCTGAGTGTATATGCTTAAGTCAAATGCTTTTGATATCTATCCTTTGAGGGAGCAGTCCGCTTTAGATTTTGTAATTTTAGCTGATTTTTCAATAGTTTTCCTTCAAGGGAACAATATTCAAATGTTAAGGATGAACGATGATTTGTTTTTGACTTTGGATATTGCTTTTGCTTGACATAGAATTTCTTATACATGCTCAAGGGGTTTGCTTTATAAAGCCAAAACTAAGGGCACAACAAGGTTCAATAAGTGAAAAGAGGTTTAGGTGACAATGACCATCAAAATCTATCCTAAAAAGGGATAGAAAGTACCATGAGAATCATGCCATGGTACCCATTGTTGAATATTAGGATATGATTGTGATGGATAATCACATGATTCAACCATAGTCTATTATCCCTGAAAGAGGGAAATGAATGTGATTTAAGGGGATGAGCATAAGTTAGATAAATGATGATTATGACTCCTATTTAAAAATAGAAAGGATGTAGATGTGAAGTATTAAGAGGCTTAGGTTGTATATTTCCCTTGAGAGAGGACAAATGATAAGCTCCTGATCCATACTTATGAGTTATGATGTATGGTCTAAGCTAATTAAAAGTAAATTTTACCCTTTTACTTTTCTCTATATTAGTTACATGTTGATTTTCCTTGAGAATGATATCTCCTATATTGAAATATTTACCATTATCGATGATGATATTATGGGGAACACCAAAGTGGCAGATGAGATGATGTGTGATAAATTCAATAATCTTTTCAATATTTGTCAAGACCAGAGGAATAGTCTCCACCCATTTGGTGAAATATTTGGTTATAGTGATGATAGAGTGATGTTATTGTGAAGAGTGGAGGTTAATTTCACCAATAAGGTCTAGACCCCATTTTGAGAAGGTCCAAAAGTCCATGGAAACATGAAGACTATTACTAGGTGCATGATGTAAATTAGCATGTTGTTAACACTTGACATACTTTTTCACAGAATCACAATAGTCTTGGTTAAGGGTAGGCCAGTAATAGCCTAGGTAGAGGATGTGCTTAGCCATAGAGAGTCCACTAAAGTGGCCCCCATAGATACCATCATGTGTTTATTTGATAGCATGAGAGGCTTCTGGACCACATAGGCAACAAAATAGGAGGCCATCAAAAGTATGTTTGTAAAGGATTCCTCCCATAATGGTATAATGAGAAGTTCTATAAATAAATGCCTGACAAGAATTCCTAGAGAGGCTGGAGTGAACTATGCCAAGGTAAAGGTAGTCGAAGGTTTGCTGATACTAAAGGTTAGGCAAAATCTCTTATACACTAAAGATGGTTGGAGTGTTTGATTTGGTATAGGAAGATTTACTGAGGTGATGGACAATGATTGAAAGTTTAGAGTTTGAGGGTGTTAATGGGATCTAAGAGGCAAGAGAAGCCTTGGTGTTAGCAAACTTGTTGGTAGATCATGGGGTGGTTTTAATATGGTAGTGTTTAAATTATGTCAAGAGTTCTATGACTAAATGTCTATATAGTTACAAAATCTCATTCTTATACTAGTAGACATCGTTGACTTGATTGACCACAAATTGGGAATCCCCAAAAATATTAATTTTTTTGACTCCTAAAGCTAACATGGTTTAGAGGCCTATCACTAAATCTTCATATTCAGCCATATTATTGGTACATTCAAAGTTGAGTTTAAATGACAAATGAAGTAGTTCACCAATAAGGGGGATAAGGATGATACTAGCTCCCCCACCACACTGATATTTAGAACCATAAAAGAACATGGTTACTTGATTGGTGAAATCTTCTTGAGATGGGATTATGATAGACTCATCTAGAAACTCAAGAGGAGGAGGTTGGTTATTTGTTATGGCTGCATTGGCTAATTGCTTGTCAATGACTTGCCCCTTAATTGATTTTTTCTAGAGGAACTCAAGGTCAAACCTAGATAAAATCATGAGCCATTTATCCATACATTTGTTTTGGTATGGTTTGGAGTGCATGTACTTGAGTGGGTAAATATTAGTTATGACAAAAGTTTTATGGTTAAGAAGGTAGTGGTGACATTTGGTAGCAATAAAGACTAAATCCAAGCTTAATTTCTCGGTATGTGTATACTGAGTCTCATACTCAACAAGTGTGCAACTAATGTAATAATGGCTTTATCTTTGTGTTATTCATCCTGATGGGTAATCATTGCCCTTAGGTAATGGGTAGTGGTAGAGATATAAAGGTAGAAAGGTTGGTCATCCTTAGGAGGTGTGAAGATAGGTGGAGATATAAGGTTCTCTTTGAGTGCATCAAAGGCCTTTTGATAATCAATATTCTACTTGAAAGAGATGTATTTTTTCAATAGGTAGTGGAAATGTTGACACCAATCAAAGAAATGGGAGATGAAATAGTGAATGGATTGGAGCTTCCCTTGCAAACTACTGAGTTGCTTAAGATTGGTTGGAGGTAGCATCTCTAGGATGGATTTAATTTTGGTCGAATCAACCTTGATTCCTCGAAGGGAAATGATGAATCCAAGAACTTTTCCTAAAAATACCCCCAAAATACATTTCTTGGGATTGAGGCTGACATGATAATGGATAAGTCACTCAAAGATAATGTTTAGAATAACTAAGTGGTCTTTGTGAAGTTTAGACTTCCTGAGAAGGTCATCCACATAGTCTTCAATGATTATATGGATAAAGTCATGGAAAATATAGGTCATAACACATTGATAGGTTATAATAGCATTATTAAGACTAAATGGAATGACTTTGTAACATAAATTCCCCCATGGGGTGATAAAGGTAATCTTGTGCTAATCTTCAGGGGCAATCAAAATTTGATTATAACTCAAGAATTTGTCCATGAGTGACAACATATCAGGACTTTCCATAACATCAACAAATTGGCTAATGATAGGTAGAGGAAAGTCATAATTTTGGCATGTGAGGTTAAGTTCATGAATGCCCACATGGATACATTGACCCCCTGTGGCTTTAGTGATAGGCATGATGTTCGAAATCCATTGAGGATAATCAATGGGTTGAATGATTTTGATAAAAAGGAGGTGTTGGATCTCTTATTTAACAAAGAAAACTATGTGAGAATGCATTTGATGGAGTTTATATATGATAGGCTTGGCATCATGATTCATCATAATATTGTGGGTGGCAATGGTGGGGTCAATACTAGGCATGTTTGCATATGACCAGGTGAATGTAATACCATGGTCTTGGAAGAAGGTAGAAAAGTCTTGTAGTTCCTTAGGGGTAAGAGTTTGGCTTAGTTTGACAACATCAGGGTTATTCAAAGTGCCTATGTCAATATTCATGGTGGGTTTATTCAACATGGTTGAGGTCTCTGAAGGTAAAGATTTATGGATGGAGGAATTAGGTGCACCAAGGTAGGTGAGAATAGAATCATCATCCTGACATTGTATAATGTGAATGGTAAGAGAGTCTTATCCCACTAGTTTAGGATGGATTAAAAATATGGATGCAAGTGACCCTTCTTTTTGATAAGTTAGGGTGTTGAGGGTAATCATGTTGATGAAAATAAAATTTAGGTGGGATGATATCCTCATTCTCACACTCAGGTGGAGGGGGTGCTAGTGAGGAAGGGGTCTCTTATTCAACAATGGTAGCAATAGGTTGTTTGGATTTATTATTATTAGGTAGAATAAAATCCAAGGCCATGTTTTTTGTGAGGATTATAGGTCTCAATTCAGATCAATGTGTGTGGTCCATGCTCATATCATCCTAAGCCAAATCCTTTCTAGGCACACTTGTGGAGGTATATCTTGTCAAAGTTTGGGTTGTCTAAGTAAGAGAAGTTGGAGATGAATGGTTGAGGTGGAGAGGGAATGGTGGTATTGTTAAGTGGCTTGCCAATTCCCCCATAGATAAATTGGGGTTGACAACTTGGAGGTCCTAAGGGGGTAATGCATCCAATATTGGGGTTATAATCTAGTTGGTGTTTGAGCTTTTCATATTCTTAGGGAGTTTGGAAGGCATCAAGGGTGAAGAGGCAATATTATCCAAAGGTAAGGCATCAAAAGGTGGGTTCTAAAAGATCAGTGATGGGTATCTGTTCCATAAGAATAGATATACTAGTATATACCTTAATGTATGGGGAAGCAATGTCTTCAAATTTCATGGGTGAGGGCTTGGTGGTGGTTATTTATGGTACTTTGGATGAAGGTAGGAAAACTTCATTAGGCTAGTATGTCATATTGCATTTTGAAAAAGGACTAGGGTTAGCTTGTATGGTAATAAATTGACCTCATATTCAAACTTGACACAATGATGGAGGGTGGAAGGTACACAACCCATGGCATATATCAAAAATCTCCATAGTAAAACATTGTACTGGAATTCACCTTTGACCATATAAAAGAGTTCAGGAAACATGCAAGGTCTTAGCCAAATGTGAAGGATGATGGCTCCCAAGGTAGTGGTCATAGTGTCGTTAAAGGATCTAAGGATGACTAAAGTTTTAGACATGACATTTTTTTGGTAGCTGAAGTTGGTCATAGGCATGGGTAGAGATGATGATGATGATGATACTAGTTCCTTCATTGATCGTAACTCATTTGAAGCAAGTTTGGTTGATATGGGTAGTAATAAAAAGAGTAGGATCTAGGTATTTTGGATGGATAAAAGGTATCTATGATTCCTTAAAATTAACAAGGATGGAGAGTTGGAGAGTACCTATGAAGGCCTCTATAGGTTAGGAGTCTCCTAATCTAACCTCCATAGCTTGCATAACTTCCACCATGGCCTAATGATGGTGGGGTTAGGTGGAAATGAGCTCGTAAAGGCTCATCTTAGCTTAGTTTTAGTGAAGTTGTTTAAGGACGACCTTCTTGAAGGATTCAGAGGGGTTAGTCTCTAAGGTGCCTAAGAAAGTAACATTAGGCTTAGTTATAGATATAGAGGTTTGGATCTAGTTTGATTTAGGATGAGTTGGTGGGTATGTCCATAGAATGGAAACTTTTGCCTTCCCTTTATCTTTTTGTTGTGATTACATGACCACATTAATGGTATGGATAGAGGGGAAAGGTGTGATGGGAGGTTGGGTAGATTCTCTGTCACTTTGAGGTGAGAGTGGGGCATTAAGAATGTGTTGGTGACTAGCTGTTGGGTGTATTGGTGGAGCAATGGATGGAAGTTCATCTAGTAAAAGATAAACCTTGTCATAGAGTTGGTGGATAATGGCCTAGAGAGATTTACAATTCTTAGTGTCATGTCTAGTTGTCCTATTTTAGGAGAACATTTGATGATCATTATACCAGGCCAGCTTCAAACCAAGATGATTGAAAGGTCTGATAAGAGGTAATGTGAGGTAAGAGGTATACAATAATATTTGAATAATGGTTTTATAGGATTTTATAGAGGTAAGAAAGGTTTAGGGATCATGGTTTTGGTTGGTAAGATGGGTGTGTTGGTGGCAATAGGTTTGGTAAGAGATAGTTTAGGTAAGGTGGTGTTTGTGGTTGATGGTTTGAGTCTAGGTATGCTGGTAGTTGGGGTGGCCAAGTTTGATGGTCTAACTATTGGTAATCTAGGAAGGATCAAAGCATCAAATAATGAGTGGGTTGGCATAACTAACGATAGTAGGTGACATATGTTAAAAGGGGGTTGATTTTTAAGCAAAGTGGAAGGGTGAAACCCTAAGATAAAGGGCAAGTTAGAGGAAGGTATAGTCTTAATCATGCATCCCTTAATTGTTTTCATCCCCTTGGTTGGTGTGGGTTGAGACTTAGGTATATAATTTGGTGAGGTTAATCCAATTTTAGGGATGGGTGAACCAAATTTTGACTAGGGAAGGCACTAAGAGTCTCGAAATGTTTTCTTGGTGATGTGGTGGTTGGAAAGGTAGCTATTTTAGTTAACTAAGAGGGTGAAGGGTTGGTATAAGTTAAAATTAGTTTAAGAGGTGATGGAGAAATGATGGAGTGGTTGGTTAGAGGCATGATATAAGGTTCAGGTTTGTTGATATAAGGGAGCTCTAGGTGTTGCCAAAAAGTGGCTTGATCCATGTCTAGTATTGTGACCATATCTAACTTTTAAACAAGTTTAGAAAAAGGTCTATATGTCAATTTCATGCCCTGGGTAGTAGGTACCAGGGATACACATATGGGTTGAGGAATAAGGTTGATAACCTCATCTATTTCCTCAAATAAGGGAGGTAAGTTTAGGTTGGGTGGTTGTTTTGTGAGGGGTGTTTGTGAAAAAGTTGCTTCTCTGAGCACGATGTCCATAGTTGTGGCTTGATCTATAGTTTGGGGAGATGGTAGGTTAGGAATGGTTATTTATTTGGGTTGGCTATCAAAAGGGGTGCTTGATGATTCCAATGCCTCTATGAGTACAACCAAGGACAAAGGAACCTCCTCGATTTGTGCTTCCAAAGGAAGAAATGATGATTCTACCACTTTAACAGGTGAATTAAGAGAGAAATAGGTAGGTTGGATGATATGATCCCCATGGAAAAGTGTGTGAAGGACCATATTGACCATGTGGGCATCATGAGAATAGTTAGCTTGTGTGTCCTCAGCTTTGACAAGGGCATGATTGGGAAAAGGTTTCTTGAAGATGTCAAGAGCTTGATTTTGAGGGACATTAGGATTATCCAACATGAGTCCCCCCTTGTTGATAAGATTATAAACAACATTATTGAAAGCATTACATAGACTGACATCATTTCAAATTACCCATTGAAAAAGCACAAAGGTCATTCTCATTGTACCAAGCAGGTGCTGGATGAGAAAAATCAAACTACTGGGGAGGTTTAATGGGCAAAAGTTATATAAGGTTAACTTTTAGTAGCTTCTCCATAATTGAGATATGAGATTCCCCAAGTGGAGTGAACTACTTTTGGTTTATTTTGTTTGGGTTCCTTGTGTTTTGGTTGGTATAATTTTGTTGATTGACATTGGGTGGAGGGGTGGTTTTAAGGACAACTGTATTTGCAGTTCCCTTGCTCTTGGTTTTAGTATTAGCTTGGTTACCTAGTTTGGAGGAAGAGGTTTCATTAGTCTTGAAGGTAGAGTTCTTGTTTTTTAACTTCAATTTACCCCCATCTATGTACCAAATTTTTAGCTTACATGCCATGGTAAAATCTTCATAAAAAGTTATGAAGCTTTGGATACATAGTGTAGATGATATATGTTTGGTGCAGGGTCAAGTGAATTTTTTTATAAGTTTAGGTTGAGGCAAGGAAAATAAAAGATGAATAATCAAGTTTTTCTAATGAGATATTTAGTTGATAATGGATCATCATTAAATTTATTGATAGAATAGAGGTCAGTGATAGATACCTTTTTGGAAATGTTAATGAAAAAGTGATCTAAGAAGACTTGTGCTAGTTGGGTGAAAGAAAATATGGAATGCTTGGTGAGGGAACTATACCAGTCGAGTGCTAGGCTAGATAAAGAAATGGGGAAGATTTTAAGGAGAAGGAAATCATCATAAGTAATAATGTAACATGCATGCCTGAAAGCCCTAAGGTGTTGTTGGAGGTCTTCCTTGTTCTAAAATTTGGTAAATTTTGAAATCTCCCATTGAGGAGGGTAAGGTTTGATGGGGATAGAAGGATGATTCGGTTCATTACAAATATGATCATAGGATAGGATGTTATGATCCCCCAAAATGGATGACTCAAGGTTTTTCATCTTGTCTATGAGCATCTTTATTAAGTTGGTTTGAGGTGGTACACCAAAAGGATTGTAAGGTTGATATTGTGGTTAAGGTTGGGTAACATATTGGTAATTTTTGGATGGTTGAGAGGTTGTCACATTTTGGAATGTGGATGCTAAAGGATGGGTGGGTGGTATGTAAGGGTAGGTAGATGATGGTGTTTGGGTAGTGGGTACATACATTTATGGGTTAGGGATGTAACCTAGGTTGGGTGTGATAGATACCTGTTGAGGGATTATAGTAGGTTAGTTATGGGTGATAGTTGGGTTGGTGACAAGAGGTGAGGTAGTGACCTTTGTGCTAATGGGTGGTGAAGTAGAAGGGATAGATACCCCTAAGCTTGGTAAAGGGGTACTAAATAATAGGTTAGGTTTGACATATGTGAGGTTGGTAGTGATGGTGGTAGATGCTACAACAATAAGTAAAGCATGATGGGTTAATGGTTGGGTTGTTCCTAAGGTAGAGGAGTCACTGGTAGGGGTGGAAGGTGTAAGGGTAGTGGTTGGTTGGATAAGTTGGTTCTCATCTATGGCATCAAAGGGGTTAATAGAATAAGATGCCTGGGTGGTTGAAGGTTGGGTAGTGACCATGGAAATAGGGATACCCTTCATAAGGTGGGATGACATTGCATAAGGAGGATCTTGAGGTGGAGTTGAAATTGAGATATGGTGATGGGATGTGTTAAGGTAGTGCTAAAGGGCAACTAGATTTTTGTCTAAAAAAGTGGTAAAATCCATATCTCCTTGGGGAAATACCCAAGGAAAATTAGGGCTTCCAAATGGATGAGGTGAATCTTCAGAATCAGAGATGTACTCCATAGATGAGGAGGTATAAGAGGTTAATTTAAGTGACGGGTTCTATTCTACTAGGTCTCTTCGTTGTTGGCGAGTGAGAACCAAAATAGAAAGGGGGAGAGAAAATAATAACACACTCAACACTCAAATAAGAAGAAGATAAGCAAATGATCAAGGCAAACAAGAGACAAACTATAAATTATGTTAAGCCTAGAGGTTAGTTTTAATCTTGTTTTTAGCTTATGCCTTAGTTTATGTGATAGAAGTTGCCTTGTAGATTAGGTACTATATAAGTAGTCTATCATTGGTTTCAAGTTATTTAGGTGCTCAAAAGAATTTGTATTGGAATCAATACATGGATTAGTATTGGGTCCTACCCCCCCACTTCATAGTTATACAACGATAAGGGTGTTGGGTGTTTAGCCAATATATATTGATATCCAGAGTTTATACTCAACCAAAGAGTTGAGTTGGTTCTCCCCTTGGTAATGACCTCCAATTAGGATTGCTGAGAATGGGTAAGGTGACTACTAGGTGATGAAATCCCAATTGGGCCTTATCTCAAATTATTTTGATGTTTGATTGATGAAAGTGGTTTGGCTAGTGTGTGTAACAAATTTGGTGCTATGATAAGATTATTATGCTTTAATCCAAAGTGAACTAATGTTAAAATCTAGCAATAGATGTAGTTGATTTTAAGCCCAAAAGAAATTTTAGTTTCAATTATGAGCACAGATAAAGAGAAGAGCATAGAAATGTAAATAAAATATGAGTAAAGACTCTAGGTCCCATTGGACATGCCATAATGTTTCATGTAAATTTTTGCTTAAGTTTTAAAGAAGAGAGAAAATAAAATTGAGATGGTTATAGTTGAAAAACATATTTGGTTATGTGTTCACTGAATTAGAAGATATGAAGAGCTTCTCTTTAGCTTGGGAGGAAGACATATAGATAAGAAAACACTAAAGCAAACTCATTTTTTAGATAGATAATTGGGTGGATTGCCTAGCGATAGATAGATCTTGGAAGTGAGAGCTTCCTTAAGGTTGTCAATCCACACATTTTAAACAATTAAGTTCACAAAATTAGAAAGAAGATACTTGCAATAATAATCAAAAGGTACTAAAATTGAACACAAGAATGCTTGTTAATAAAATAGACCAAAACTGATCTAATTAGTGATAAAATGATTAGTAATAGTACTAAGGGGTTGAGGTATGCTCAAAAAATTTGAAAGAAGATTATGAAAAGGTAGGGACACCAAAAAATAGATTTGGTTGGGTGTAAGTAGGTGGAATTAACTTGTTGGTTTTTGGTGCCAAAGGTGACCATCGTCAATCTTATAACTGTCATCAGTCAAGGAGAATCATCACTGATCATCTAACTATCACTGGTTGAGGATAACCATCACGAATCAAGTAACCATCATCGGTTGCCTATCAGTGGAGCTGGGAGTGGAATTGGGGTTATTCTTGCTAATTGATGGGATTTAGAAGGTAAGTTCCAAGAAGTAGATAAGGGATAGGCTAATCTTGAAATGGAAATATGATAAGTAGATAATTAAAATAAAATACTTGTCTCACCATAAGTTGGTTAGGTGGATAGCTGAGATGAATTACCTATTAGTGGAATCTGCATTGATTCTAGTAAAGTAACGATACTTGAAAGCTTAGTTGAGAGGTGACAGTGAGTTGACTCCTAATAAGATGGATGATAGCACTTGACAATGTTGATTTACCTACACAAAGATATTTTGGATACACAAAGCTCTTAATAACAATTGCATATGGATTTAGCATCCTAGGACTCTCTCTTATAGGTACAAGCAAGAGGTGGAAGTGAAGGTGTAACTAGGCCATCTAAATATAAATTGTCCTTGCAAAGATTCATGATAAGATTTAGACAATATATATTTAGAAAATTAAAGATATGGTTTGTATGTGGTTTGTATGTTAAAAGTCTTGGTGGTGCAACCTGACCATCACCAGTTAAGGTGACCATCACTAGTCACCTTAACCATCATCAGTCGAGGGCCTAGGGAAAAGGTGGGTTAAAATAGTGAAAAGGTGAATTAAGTTAGTCAAGTGGATAACTTGACTCTTGGTTAGGTCAAGTAGGTTTTTCAACCTTGTAGGTGTAGTCGAAAGATTTTAAAGAGAAACCCAAGGTATTTTGACAACTAGGACCGTGTGTATAGTTTTCTAGTGTCTAAAAAAACTTTTTATTATAAAAAAAAGGGCCCCCTTTGTTGAATAAGTCACCCCTCCAAACTCTTACCCACCAAAATTTTGTCCCTTGCTCATAATAATTCCCTCCTTTTTACATTAGCCCCATGAAATACATTATCATTTTTTTGACTAATGTGATAATACCAATAATTCAAATAACATTAAATAGTAAAAAATAAATAGTTTTTTTGAAGTCCAAACCAAAACCCCAAAAATTAAACTTTAATTTTTTGTAAAACCATGAGTTTGAAATAAAAGTGGTTTTGAGATAAAAAAACTTTACAATCTCAACAACCTATGGTGGGGAGCTTGCAAGGGTAGTTTACAAGTCATAGAGCATGCCTTAAGATTAGGAGGAGATTGTGGGAGGTTCTTGGGACAACATGCAACAAGTATTGAGACCAAACAATTGAAGGAGTGATTTACGAACAAGAAAAAAAATGATATCTTTAACATGTAAAACCATCTATGAATGAAGGTTATTTGAGGGTTGATAGAGGACAACAATAGCTGTAAAATCTTTTCAAATGAACCCAATGTAGGGTTGAGGGTGAACATGGGTATAAGAGAGGAGATGGTAGAGTGAAGGTAGTCAATGGTGATTGGAAGGGAATTCAACCTAACCATTTGAAATCCCAATCAATGAGGGAATGCACTGATGAGCATAGATTGAATAGTTGGAATGCATGCAAGCATAATTACACCTTGAAATAGGTGTGGTCAATGTTAATTATTTCGTAAGATATGATTTCTCTATCTAGATACTATCAAGATCAACCTCTATATATCCATTTGGACTCATAGGTGTTGAGTCAACTTATGATTAACAATATGAAGACCATAACACTAGGTGAAGTGGCTATTTAAATAAACATGACCAATATGTATAGTGATTTATTATGAAGAGTTGATTCTATTTTGGATCTAAGTTTTTGGAGGGCATTAAAATACAAACACCTAAATATGATACACATGCTCAATAAAAAAACTAATGGTTGAATTCCTTCTTATAGATCTACAATAAAAACTTATATGCCAATACACAAGAAAATACATATAAATGCCAATATTGTAGGATATTAGACTACATATGAACACATTGATCCATAAATTTCTCTTAGAAATTTATGGGGAATACAAATCAGAAAACCTACTCAAATATTTTGAAATAATAACAACATAAAAATAATGATCATTACGAACACCCATGATCCAATACCATGTAATAATATTCTAAGAATGGATGTCCAATATCAATGACTAGTGATTCAAACACAAAAATATGTTGAAGACTGAAATCAAGATTGAGTATAAAAATTCAACATGTATTCATAAATGGATATGGATTGCATATACAAAGGATCGAAGATCATATCACGCTACCACAAATCATAACTAAGTAGCTAAAAAAATCCACAATCCAAAATGGCTTATTACCAAACAATGATCCTCCATTATACTTTGATTAGATTAATTGTAAAATATTTAGGAAGGGTATATATATAGGTGGAATATAAGCATGACCCAACATCCTCATGCATGTGGGATTATCTTCCCCAATGACTTAATAACACCTATGTGACACCTAATAAAGATAAATAACACGTGTAGGTAAAATCCATTAAATGTAATAAAAACCATTAAGGTGTAATTATCCTTGCATACAGTCTAACTAGTCAATTTACGCTTAATGGTGCATTCTCTCACTGATTGGGAGTTAAAATGGCTAGGTTAAATGCCCTTCCACTCACCATTGGATACCTTCACTCAATTGTCTCCTCTCCTATGGCCATTCATGACCTATTCACCCTTAACCCTACATTGGGATCACTTGATATGATTTTTTATCCATCCTTTACTGACCCTCAAATAACCTCCATTTATAATTGGTTCTGCTTGTTAAAGCTCTCACTTCTGCTTGCTAGTCAAACACTCCATAAGACAAAAATGGATTATTGATCTAATATGCTCAACCATTATGATTTGATTAGATTAATTATAATATCTTTAGGAAAGGAACATATATAGGTGGAAGCTAGACATGACCCAACATCCTCATGTATGTGGGATTATCTTCCCCAATGACCTAATAACACCTAAGTGAGATTTAGGTAAGCTAAACAAAATGTGTAGGGAAAAAACATTAAATGGAATAAAAAACTACCATAACATATACTTTATATTGGCTATACTATTTGATTAAGGTATCAATGAATAACTGTCATAAGCAACTTGACCTCTTCTTAGTGTATTATTTGATAGAAAATATTCAAAATGTGAGCATTTCACAAAATTGCTCAAATCATGTAAGGGATAAATGAACCCATTACAAATTATGTACTTAAATTCAAGACCATTCTTACTAATATGTCATATCCATTTACTCATAGTGAGTTACAAATCATATTCTCAATTAGTTTTCTCATTCCTCTGAAATGTAAGGCTATTCTTACCAACTATGACTCATTCGACAATATTTTCATGCCTTGCACAACATTAAGACTAAACTTATATATGCAAATATGTTAATATATACAGAAATAGATTCATCATCCATTGCTCCAAAATATCAAGTAAAATCAACATTCAAATCAAAGTCTAATGATGTTCCTAATACTCAAGCTAAAAATGAGGCCAAAACTACCAATGCAATATTAAAAGATAGGATTATATTTTCAGAATTTAAGCAAAGAAGAGAGTTCACAAGACTACCTAATCAACCTATTAAATTACTAAATATACTTATAAAATGTGATGCCATACCTTAAATAACCATTTCAATGGGCTCCAATCATAAAATTACCCAAGAGTGATAATCCTAATGCATTTTATGGTTATCATCGAGGATTAGAGAATTTAACCAATAGTTGTTACAAATTGTGTAATAAGATCCAAGTTTTATTAAATTTTATCACTTTCACAATATGACATAATTATGGTTTGTAGGAATCATTAGCAACACCCAAATTGACACTTGAAAATATTTATCAACCCATTGCTAAACCATAAAGATGCAAAGTAAAACAATGCACACATTGAAACATTTACTCAACCTGTGCATGAATTAAAGAACACCATTGGCATGATATCATTCTATAAAAAACAACCACCTTATATTACATTTTGTGATCATAAAATTCCTAATGATGGATAAAACAATAGTCCTATATATGTACATGGTTTTTTTGACTGTAATTATTCTACCACACATGGTATTATTACCACTATGGTTCTATATATAATCTTATCTCAATATCATTATTATCTAGTAAAATATTTAATTATAGACACTTATGTGTAGTGGCCATAGAATTACATAATTATTATGGACATGAGAATACACTCTTAGGTTATATTACACTTCCAATATAGTTTGACCTCGAACATGCCTAGTTTGGTTCTATGCTATACGTGATTTAGGATTATATAATATATTTATTAGAAGGCCTTGGCTTAGTGAGATAAAAATAGTGTCTTCAATAATTCACAATCACCTTAAGATTTTTACAACATAGTCCATAATATTCCCATCTCACCATGAGAAACCTATGCATTGACCACCTAGTGCACCTCAAAAGGTGAAGATCATTTATCCTATGTGGCCTTTGCCAACCCTTCACTAATCGAGTCATTATAACTGTACCCAATATACTTGAGCCAAAGTTATTACCATCTATTTTTGAAGTTTATCAAACTCCAATATGTGGTTTCACATCCAAGACATGTAGTACCTTGACATTCACATCTTAAGGTTTAATTGAGACCTAGGCTAATCATTTTAGCACATTCTATTCTAGCATAATATTCAATAATTCTTCCTTATGAAAACATCAATATACATACACCACATTCTACACACATGATTGCTATAGATGATGATGGCTATTAAAAATCTCAATTTTTTTTTTGATACATCAAGTGATATATCTAATTTTTTGGATTTAGATAAAGGCATTAGAAACATCATAGGTTTTAATTTATAATGCATATGTGGGAAAAATTGATATATATTTAATATAAAAAAGTAATTCACTTAGATTTATTCTTATTTGTGTTGTGACTTACATATGTGTTCCTCCTAACATTTAGTTTGTCAAAATTTCCAAAATATAAAAACATTCATAAAACATAAAAATGCATTTATCTTAGTCATATGATGCACATCATACCTATATACATACACTAGAGAGATTTACACATTCATGTTTTTACATTTCTTTTCTCGGTATACTTGGATTAGGTGGGAGGTTAGACAATCTAGCTAGATATGCATATTATTACAATTATTCCTCTCCCATAGGGGACAACACTATTTATTATTTCAATATTTATATATCAACATTATTTTAATCAATCACATTTTTTATATAGAGCCACTTCTATATACATCTTGTTACTAACTGATTACTTACACAAGGTATACATTTTTTAATTGTGTACATGGATATATTAATGTTATTTTTGCATATTTTTCATCAACATTTTATGATTTACCATCCTTAAATATATGAATATGATTTAATCCTCTTATTTGAGTTTGATTGCATTCTTATTTTTTCCTAAACTTCACATGGATCTTGCACTCTATTTACATTGCCATTCTTTTACCAATTGTTCACATTGCTTGCTATATTTCATTGGCCTTACTTATTTGAATATTGATCCCATTCTTATCACCTATATGATATTTTATAGATAATCACAACATACTTATCAAAACCTTATTTCATAACAAACATTTAATTATAAGGGAAACCATAAGTGCTTAGAAATATCCTCATCTCATTCTCCTTGATTGTGAGCCTTGATTCTTTTATTTCCTATGCAATTATTAGTGTAGATTAATTAAAATTATTTAGGGATTAATTATGTATGCATATAAGTTTGATATATCTATGAGCCACCAACCATGGTGGACCTATTAGTGACCTCTCCACTAGCTCTAGTGGAGGATAATGGGATGCCCACTTAGCATTTATCCTATTTAATGGGTATTCATACAGTGCACTGTACAAGAAAGTGTGGAAAGAATTTGTAATATAAACATATCAATACATAGATTATTATTTTGAGCAATGCATATGCATTAATGGATTTTTATCTAATAATGGCCTATTGGAGAGACTTTGGGTGAGTTTTCATAACTCTGATATGGTATTAGAGTGGCTCCATGCAACCATTATCCTCTTGGAATTACAAATTTCATTTTTTTGACCATACCTTTCAATTTTGATGGACATCTACATTATTTATTCAAACTCTGTCTTCTAACTTTCTCCTTCCTCCCACTAAATACATTTGTTTCTAAGTGCATTTTCATCCATCATGGTTTTTTTTTCAAATTTATATATGATGAGGGTTTGAAACATTTTGTAGACAAATCTATTTTTATATGCACCGCTTGATGAGGGTTTAGCAAATCAATTCTACAAGAGATTGGAAGGTAGAAGAATATATACTTTTTGGACATGGTAGATAATAAATTATGTGGGAAAATTATTTGGTTGATCAGAGAGTGTGTGGAGCTTAATCCTTGGATCTTCATATGAACCAACTCATAAGGGGATTATTGAATATCTTTCAAGTTTTGGATATGTCCATGAACAAGTTCATGGATCCAATCCCTGTGACCATATTCGCAAACACAACATGAATCCTTTGCCATTTCTACCACCCTGGCTAAAGCCCCTCCAAAATTTTAATTTCAAATGAAATTTGTAATGGTGGGGTATTTTGTAACAATGAATGGGTGAAATTATTGCTATAAATGTGCTTTGTTAAAACATGGTAAAATTTGTAAAGGTTGAGGTGACTTATTGAAAGAGGGAGTATTATTTTTTTTTCGGTGGTGGAAAATAGTTCTAAAGTGTAATTTTGAGTGGATTTATCACATTTTATAAAAAAAGTGTTTTTTGTCACCTAAATACCTTATATTTTGTTTATTTAAGATGAAGGATGAGGTCCATTTTGATAAGAGGTCAAACCCTCTCATAATAAAAATAATCATATTATTTGCTCTCACCTTCTTTTTTGGAGGTAACTTTTTATTACCACTTGTTGTACTTATGTATGCATTTTAGATGGTAATTGACAAATATTATATGCATTTTAAAAGGTAAAGTTGCTTATTTATTAGCCAATTAAAAGGCCACACAAGATTCAAATTGAATTTGGCATCGGGAGTGTTACCCATTGATCCCAATCTATACTGTAATAGGGAACATGCTAGGAGTTTTGCCCCTTGATCGATCTAGGGGTTGACACCACCAAACCCCTATACCTTGATCCCTTGTTTAGTTATTCTAAGTGTTAAGTATCATAGGGTGTGGTTTGATATAATAGGTGATCAAATCCCCTCACAAAACACGTTATTGCACTTGTGATCATTGTCTTTATAGATGCATTTTTGGTAGATTATGACATCCTACATTTTTTGAGTATATTTTTTATTCCACTTGTGTTTTTAGCTATCCATTGTATGTCTTGGGCCTACATTGTATTTTGTGGATTTTATTCATTTGGATAATTTTATGATAGAGCTTGATATTTTATTCACTCCACTTTTCATGAGGATAGTTAACTACACATGAGCTCTGCTTTACCTTCACTCAGAGCTAAGAAACCTAAAATTTCAATTGTTAGCCTTGATCATCCTGACATGTTTTTGGATGTTACCCCACATTATTCTATTGTGAATTTTTCACCTAATCATACACATAAATCATCATCCACCACCTTTATTCGTGAGGGATGGATTTCATATCACTAGTGGCGGTGATGTTAACATTCTTTGTGAGGATTTTACATTGTGGATCCTCCACTATTTAGATTCATCCTCCACATATTGATCCCTTATTTTAGGATCAAATCTCTTGATTATTGATGGAATATTCTATAGAATGAAAACATTCTAGAGTTTCTTGTGTGATTGAGTGTTTTTTATTTTTGGGATTATTTTGTACTCATACTAAGTTATAAATTAAAATGGGGGGTTTGCTAATTTGACCTTGCCTACCTTCATGCATGTGTACTCTATTATATACATATTTTCACCATTTCATTTTCTTGACTCTCCCATCACCACTAGGGCCATCTTATTGTGAGCTATTTTATCTATATTTTTGACATTTTTTGATAGTTAACAGTCTCTTGTATCTTGAAATGTATCTATTTTGTGAATCTTATTGTTATATTTTCTGCTTTGTTAGTTTGATAGTCTCTTTTAACTTGATATGGATCTATCTTGGTGCATATAGTTTTATTTTTTCAATGTTTGAATAGAGGATTCAACCCACTCATACATAATTTTTTTCATCACTCCACCTAATCAACAATATGGGGGGTATGATGTGAATCCTGCTTCTTCAAGTGTTGTATCCCTTGTTAACCTTTGATGCACCCAATCCTATTGTAGTAGACCAAATTTAGTTTGGTGAAAGTTTTTTTCGCTCTAAACACTTTTGATAGTCTATTTTTCATAAAGGTCTATTCTATTGAATACAATGCCAATTTTTTTTTTGAGATCGAGTAGTGGATCCAGACCACTCATGTAGATTGAATTCATTTATAATTTTTGATTCCATTAAATGTATTTATATTTGATGGCCTTCATTCCATCTAGTGCAGTTACCTCAATAGTATATTGAGTTTTTGAGTTGTGCTTCCTAAGATGAATTATAACATAAGTTCTCACTCCACTTTTGATATGCTTTCTTGATGATTATTTTTTATTAAGTAGTTCCTATTCAACTTTGTGTTTAAAAATAATTGATATCCATGTATTTTGGTAAGATGGATTGGTTACCATAAGGACACTTACTATTTCATTATGATTTTATACATGGGTCGATCATTCGACATAGTAGATAAGACCCATTTTTGTTGTGTTTTATCTCCCTAACCTTCACTTAAGGGAAGGTGTTGGTGTATGTAAGTTAAGATTAGTTAGGGATTAATTAAGTGTACACATAGGTCTAATGTCTCTATGGGCCATCAACCATGGTGGACCTATTAGTGGCCTTTTCACTATCTCTAGTGGAGGATAATAACCTCTTCAGTAGATCTAGTGGAAGATAATGGGATGAACACTTATCATTTAATAATCGACTTACCTCTCCTATTTAATGGACATTCATATAGTGCATTGTACAAGAGAGTGTGGAGAGAATTATTCATATAAACATATCAATACATAGTTTTTTGTTTTGAGCAATGTATTAGTGTTAATGGATTTTTCTTTTGTAATGTCCTACTAAAGAGACCTTGAGTGAGTTTTCATAACTTAGATAGAAACCTTGTGTTTTTTGTGCTAGTTTATATTTTTTTATACATATACAACTATAATTTTTTAAAAAACATGGTATCATATACATATTTTCCTATGGGGGCATTTTAACCTCACATGTTTCTCATTGACATATTATGAGTTTTTATTAGGATGACTTTGGCATAACCTTCCCATGGGGGATTGAGACATGTAGTCTATCCTACAATTTATACTAATCATACTTATATCACATTAATAGGCCATATCATTTACATGTGTTTTTAATTAAATTAGTTGAGATTTCATTTCTTTATCACTATTTACAACTTGAAATTTGTCATATATATTATTCATTCAAATATATCTTTCACATTAGTTTACATGAAAATATCTACTACCTATGTTGGGAATTACACCCATGTATGTTTATTATATACAGTGGATCTTCATGGTTCCAAATTTAGATTGTATATTTTACAATTACAATTCATTTATTTTCATATCTTGATATCTTTGAGTGCTTTTACACTTGAGGTCATGAGATATTACCTATTATAGACACATAAATTTGGTCACTATACTTAGAAATGCTAATTCTTGACACATCCCAAAACACATGACTTGTGCCCAATTACATGATTATTTTTCTCCATTCCTATAACCCTTTTATTTATATGTGATCTTGATCCTTTGTTTGTCATCACTACTACACCCTCATACCATATCTAGTTCAAGATAGATGTCCTTAATATTTTATGACAAGTCTACCCTAGGTGGACAAGATCATTATCACACTCTTATTCCCTTAGGCTAGCTATGTCCCACACCAAAGAATGATTGGTTTCAAAAATTAAAATAATTCTTCTAGGTCTTACCACACATTTCATAAGTTCAACTAAATGAAATTATCAAAAGGTTTGCCTGTAAATCATATCAAAGGCCATTCATTCTACCCACTTGTTACTCAGTTGGTTCAAACTTATACAATTTTGTAGATTGAGAAAATCTACCCTTTCGAAATTCAATATCATTCACAAGGAGTATCCAAAAGTTAAGTCAAGAACACTCCAAAAAAATTCAAGAGATATCATTGTCAATTTTCAAAAGCCATTATCTAGCTGCATACATATAGTCAAAGGAACAAAATTGCACATCCACTCAAGGTGAAATACGTGGACTTGATTTTCCTCCATAGAGTATTAGATATGTAGGAAATGACTGATCATCAAGGGGTGATTGAGGTCAACTTAGTCCATTACACTACCCAATTTTTACACATTTTAAGCTATCAAAGTGACCTAAATGTCTCAATGACAAAATAAGAGAAACAATGATTTATGTGTGACATACTTCAAATTGTGATATATTAGATTACTCAAAAGACACAAGTAAAAAAAATGTATCAATTTTTTTGTCAAATTCAATAGGGATAAGTATAAATACAATAGACTCGAGTAACCTACACTGCTACCCACATATAACAATCCTATCTTAGAACATTCTTTGATTCTAGATCTGATCTATAATTTATGTAATTATTATTTTCTATATTTTCCTATTAGTCAGTCATCATAGTTGATAGGGAAGAGTTCATAGTCAATGGACAGGAGTGGCCTACACTGTAGTCCACTTAAAACATAGTTGTATAGAAAAAGTTTATTATTCTATTCCCAATCCTAAACATGCAAAACCACCTCTTTTGCTGATTTTCACAATCAAACATTTGAAACAATGAAAATAAATTCTGATTTGAACTAAGTTTTTTTCTTTCTATTGATTTCCTAAATTAGTAGTTTTCCATATTTGGCATTTGTAAAAATAAAAATTATTGATTATTGTAAATATTTAACATTCTAATACTCTCTAGTTTTACACCTATAATTACAAATACAATTTATGTTTTAAATAAAAATAGGATACCCATATACCTCTTTTTCCTTACCCTAAGATTCACTTACTATTTAACCTTGCCATGTAGTCGATTAAATCATATATCATGACACTTTGATTTTTTCATTTATTTGGTACCTATATTATATTTTATATTGTGTTATTACATTAATAGATCATGATACTTAGTACAATATTGATGCACTTTATACTCTATATTATCATGCTTGAAACATACACAACTCATGTATTTCCCACCAAGGGGCTGAAACATATCAATATTGGAAAAATTCAAAAATTCAAAAGCATTGGTAAAATTCAAAAATTCAAAAACATTGGAAAAATTCAAAAATTCAAAAGCATTTTGGAAATTAAAAATAAAATATAAAACATAAATTTTTAAAAAACATTGATTTATCCATTTTACATGTTTACCTATACTAAAGGTTTCACTATTCATGATATATATATTTATTTTTCACAATATTTTATTGAGTGGTTACTAAGCAGATTGATATATCACATGATATTGGATTTCACATTATTTGCCTACACCTTGGAGGGGAAATTTCAGAGGAAACATGTTGTAGCTTGTGGCATGATTATTTTTAATGGTTTTTTGCATGGTGATATCTATTCTTGCTTGTCCTTAATCATATTGAGCTAGGTTACATTAAATACTACATCACTTATTAGTATCTATATCTCATATCACATAGAAATTATACATTATAATTGTTACACGGTTACACTTCCTATTTGTGCATGAATGTTTACTTGCATGTGCATATGTTTTCTTGTGTGTATATCCTTATCCATATAGGATCTTCTTATTGTCATGTCTTATGTATTGGTTGACTAGTTTATCTTGTCACTAACTTGGGTGTGGTCACTAGCATTATGTGGTCCTAACTTGAGTACACTATATTATTATACTAAGATTGTCTCCAGGATGTCTATCATGCATATTAATATACTTATTGGTGCCTACGTCGCCACTGTTACACTTTGCATCTATAAGGGAAGGCTAAATGCGTGTGTTTTCATTGCTTTATTTAGTTCATCTAGATATAGTATTGTGACATTTGGGTGCATAATACTTATTCTCTATTTGAATTTACCAAAGATGACATCATACTCTAGTGTATTATGTTTGATATGATACTATATTTCCTATGCTATATTGCACTTTACATGATTATAGATGACATAACTAGATGCTAATACAAACTTCAAAATCTAAAAAAATTTCAAGACATTTTTGATTGTAGAAAAGTTTTAAATTTTATGTGCTTAGGATTCTAACACCTTCAGCTAAATAATTTTTCCTAGCATCCAAGGCATTTAACCTTTATATTTTGAGATGAATGGTTGGATCATAAGGTATTCATCCATCAACTCAAAAAGGGGTATCTATCAAAGCATTTTAAAAATCACAATTTTCAATATGGCATCAAACTAAGCAAATTTATCTACTTCCTTGATAAAGAAGTAGATAATGCACTTGTGACTCATAGAGAAGTTTTGGATATGTTTCAACACCTATTAAAATTCTATTTAGGTGTTGAGGACTCCTAGAGAAGTGTTGGATATGTTTCAACACTAATGAAAAGTATTGTTGGTGTAGCATTTGGGGTGATAACAAGCAGGTGTATTAATTCCTATGCTCTATTTTCAAATTCAAAATTAAAGTTATTTTTAAAAAATTAAATTATATCATGAGCATTTGACTACCTATAACACTTGGAATTTGTTTTAGGTATATTAGACATCTAGTGTGGACAAATGCTTAGCTCAAGTTTGTGTAAAAACCCTTCATTATTCCCAAACTAAGTGAAGGTACATTCAAATTTTCATGCACACATGCATATCACTCACTTACCCACATCAAAGTGGGGGAATAATATAGAGACATAAATTTCACATAAGATCCATAAAGGATTATTTATGATAATATGGACTTATCAATAGTCCAAATTTTTGAATACTATAAGAAATAAATTGGACTATATCAAGATTTAGTTGGAATTATTACTAATTATATATATATATATATATATATATATATATATATATATATATATATATATATATATATATATACACACATATACATATATATATATATATATATATATATATATATATATATATATATATATATATATATATATATATATATATATATATATATATATACATACATATACATATACACACACACACACACACACACACACACACACACACACACACACACACACACACACACATACATACATATATATATATATATATATATATATATATATATATATATATATACACACACACACACACACACACACATATATATGTATGTATATGTGTGTGTGTGTGTGTGTGTGTGTGTGTGTGTGTGTGTGTGTGTGTGTGTATAATAAGTCCAAATTAGTTGAAATGATTACACATAATTAGTAGTCCAATTTTTGAAAATTATCAGAAATACATTAGATTTTATCAAGAGTTAATTGGACTTTTCAAGAATTGGTTGGACTTATTACAAATAAATCACATCTATCTAATGCATTTATAATAATTCTAAATTATTTAAAATAATAAAAAATATTCAGTTGTCTAATTTTTGAAAAATATCATAAATAAATTAGGCTTTATCAAGAATTAATTGGACTTCTCAAGAAATAGTTGGACTTATTACAAATAAATCATTTCTAAGTGTGAAAAATAGTTATATCACACCATTATAAGACTTGTGGTATTTATATCTTCAATCAAATTTATACAGACATTTAAACTAGTTCACAGACCATGCATTTATAGATAATAATTATCAGTATTTATTTCATAAGGAAAGATAATTAATATGTCAATCAAGGTAAGCATAGTGAAAATATCCATTAAATGTAGTTGGGTTTTGATCTCAAGTTTTGATTAACTAGTCTGATTACATCATCTATAAACTCATAATGCCATGTGTCAATATGTGATTATGCCACTTGAGATGACTAGATGCCATGTGTCAGTAGTTGATTGGATCATAAGCTATTTATTTAATGTTTAGGTGACATCCTCATGACCATCAAAATTTATCTTGTATTATGCATAGGCCACATGTTGATCACTTAGAAACTCAATAGTTCACCCATGTTGACTTTGGTATTTATAAGAGAGTTTTTGAGATTTTGCTAAGTGGCATGATCATGTGTGGTTAGGTCACTTTCCACCTCTTACATGTTTATATAGTCTCCCACACAATCAAGTTATTGAGATTATGATGCATGTCATAATCTTAGGTGCTCATGGTGATCAAGACTTTTTTTTTGACTATTCATTTTTTTGCATAACTAAGTCACTAATATTATGCCATATGGCATGATCTCTAGTGCTCAAATTTTTTTACTTTGAGTTTATGGTAGATAGGATTTACAAGTGCAGAGTTGTCGAAGACCATTTTATGATACTTTATCTATGAAGTATAATTTGAAAAATTAAAAAGCTAAAGACCATTTATTGATATGCAAATGCCAAAGAATAAATATTGATGCGTAAATGTCAAAGTACCAATTTGATTTTTGAAGTGTAAAATATGAATGCAGAAAAGATGAAGCTATTTTTGCAAAAATTTAATTGCAAACTAAAAAAAACCCATGATACAAATGCTTAAGTACAATTCACAAAATTCAAATTCCTAAATGGGACATTCCAAGGCGTAAAACTTGAAGATTATTTCACAAACAGAGGAATGCTGAAGTGTATTTTTTAATGCACAAAAGTCAAAGAGTAAATCTTGATGTGCAAATTATGAAAACCATTTATCAAAGACCATTTTGAAAGATGCAAAATGCAAAGTGTAATTTAAAAAACCAAAAATCTGAAGACCCTTTCATAGTTTATAAAATGCAAAATGCAAACTTGGTACTTAAAATACATAAAAGCCAAATATTTTTTTGAAATACTCAAAATGCAAAGTACAAGTTCCAATTTGGAAATGTCAAAGACATTTTGTTGATGCATAATTTTTGAAGAGTAAATTGTTAAAGTAGAAAATATAAAATGTAAATGCTGAAGTGTATTTTCTAAGATCCGAAATATGAAGACCTAATTTGGAATACAAAAAATGCAAAGTGCCACCAAAAAACTCTCAAAAAATAATTAAAATAATAAAATAATAAAACAATAAGGAATCTTATTAAGTGAATCCAATAAAACATTTTACATGCTAAAAATATGCACTAAATTTTGAAAATAACCATTCACCACTAAAAAAATCTCCAAAAATAAATAAAATAATAAAACAATAAGGAATCTTATTAAATGAATCCAATAAAAAATTTTACATGCCAAAAATATGCACTGAATTTTGAAAATAACCATTCACCACTAAAAAACTCTCCAAAAATAAATAAAATAATAAAACAATAAGGAATCTTATTAAGTGAATCCAATAAGCCATTTTACATGCCAAAAATATGCACTAAATTTTTGAAAATAACCACTCATACTTATCATTCCAAAATTAAGGAAACACTATTTCAAATTACCAATGGCACAAAAGAAAATAATAATTGCCAATCCTTTATCACTATTTTTAAAAGTGCCTAATTTGATGATGAATTTAAATAGTCTTTTATAATTATTTTGAAAAATTAGTGATAACAAGTGTATGAAATCTCCAATTTTTATGTGGTCTCCAAACGTAGATGATACTATCTATAAGAATGGATGGTAAAGAGGTGTTAGTTGGGTTTGGATTCCATTTCTTGTCTAAGGAAATTGGATACATTTTTATTTCTTCTGCATCTTTTTTCCCTTTATGAAATAGGATAAACTAAGCTATTTTGACACTTCATTCTATATCTCCATTTATTTTAGTATCTCAATATTTATTTTAGATCTAGCAACCCATATTGTGTAGTTAACTCTTATAGAATCATCAAGTCTAAAAAATAACATATCTCTATTTTGCACATCTTGAACTAGATCAAAAGAAATTTTTGTTTTTTGCTTCTTGGACCAACATATGTATCTATAGATGTCACTCCAAAATTAAGGACCCTATCATGAACTATTTTGTATAGATCTCTATGAATGGGTATGTCACGGTGCGTTCTAGGTAAAAAATCTCTTGTATATTCAACTTCATAAGGGAACATGTCTTTTTTCATTGTGTCATGGATATTTTAGAAATAATATGCTAGATCCTTCCACTTACTATTTATGGTCAAACCAAATTCATTGAATTCATTTACATAATCAAGTTATCTTTAATTTATTTTTCAACCTTTTTCTACTTCTATCTGAGATTTTTGAAATAATGGAATCATGAAAATTTTCTCTATTTTTCAAGTCTTTGAAAAATATTTTCATTAGATTACATTATAGAACATTTGGATCACCATTTTATTTTGTTCCCCATAATTTAATTTGTGGGGGGGGGGATGAATTTATATCTCTAATAGAGTTTTTACAATGCACAATCGATCAACTTTGCTCCATGTGTAGAATAAAATATTAACCTATTGTCAAGCCTTCTATTTCATTTCTTCCCTTCAATTGGTAACTATTAACATAGTCTTTAAAATTTACTACTTATTCAATAAAATATGGCATAAAATTTATTGTATTTTCACATGTCCTATAACTATCCATCATCTCTGCCACACTCCATACATATTTCCTCTTTATACATTCAGACAGGTTTCCAAATGTGTCGTCGATGTCCTCATGGGTATGTCCTACAAGGAGAAATATAACCTCAACATTGAGAAAAATACCTTTGTAGATGAGGAGAGATAAATATTTTTATGAATAATAAAATATGTAGAGGGGAGATTAGTATCATGTTAGTCAAGAAATCAAATTTAAATAAACACACTAAAAACTTACACCTCTAGCCTTAACAGGCAAGGAACTAGAGAACTACATAAATAACTAAAAAAATTAAGGCAAAAAAAGAGATTTTACCTTCCATGAGAGCAAGTGTTGTGAGTTGGTAATGGAATGATGTTCTTGGCTATGTGATCAAAAAATATTTATCAATAAAGATCCATTGCTCCACCTTTCCTTGTCACATTGGTAATGTTGATTGGTTTTAGATTGGCTTGGCTTAGCAAATGGGAATGATAAAACTATAGTAATGAAGATTTTTGGAAGTATTTTGGAATAATAACATTAAACTAGAAAATCTTATGGATCAATGGGTGAGGTCTTGTATTTATATCCTCCAAATTTAACTCTAACCCAAGTGTAGTTAGGTTAGAATTAACTACAATTGAGTTCAGACTAACCCTAAGTGAGTTAAGGATAACACTAGTTGAGTTAAGGAGGAGTAATTTAATTAATATTTGGTATAGAGATCCCACTTATTAAACATGGTTCTCCATTTATGCATTTAAGGCTTTTTAGGGAGATATTTTAATTCCTTTACTTTGAAGATGATGATGTCATTATGACCTCATATTTATTGAATTTTAGTTTTTAAAAAACTTGTTTCACTAATTACATATTGAAAATTCACTTAATATTTTAATTTTGTTTTATTTGTTAATTCATTCTACTTAGAATTTTTGTATTTTAGGAATTGTTCAAGTACCCCGTTTAATGGATTCAAAGGCCAAACTGCTAGTTTTTAGGTTGTAAGGTAATTAGAGATGAATCTATAAGAGGTTACTATTACATATAAGATAATACCCCAAATAAGTATGCCTCAACATGATTTTGAGTAATAATGTTTGATACACAAAAAAAATTGGGATTTTCAATGATTCCTAAGCTTAATTTGTAATGTTTGGTATAAATCATGATATCTAAAGTCTAGTTGGAAGCCAATTATGGCTAGAATGGGGTGTCTAGAATTACAACACAAATCTATACAAAAAACACAATGTTTTGAATTTTTAAATGTAATATAATTACATTTAGTTATATATAATATTAGACTTTTTTTAATATAATAATGGATGGAAGGGAGTACATGTTATCATTATCCCCACAACAATTGTCTAGTTGAAGGTATAGCTAGGAAAGAAGTTTCTTGAAAGAACCAATTGATTGTGCTTCTTGTATGTATTTATTACATTCAGGGTAGCAATTATTAGACAAAAGTGTATCATACAATGGATTTTTGAAGATCTAGGTTTATATAGTAAAGATCCATAAGTATTTGGAATTATTGTTTCCATATCCTTCAAGTACTTGTTCAATGAGGTGATAGTAAATTTAGACCCTCCAAGAACATACAGTAAAAAAATGTCCATATCCAGCTACACCATGCCCATGTGTGATAATCCTTACCATTCACAACTCTACTATTCTTTTGATTACCACTTTTCTTTTTGTCATTGTCCTTGGCACAAATGTTTTTTAACATTCCACCTTATCATGAATGATGTTGAGGCATGGTATTGCTTTAACCTTTATTCATGTGTATAATACATTTATCTTGTATAAATTTATAATTTGAGTGCATCATGAATTATTGATTGATATGATCTCACTGATCTCTAGATAGGGACCCAGAGTATTCTTATTGAATAAAAAAGATACATTTTTTACACCTAGTGAAGTCATTAGACTTGGCAATGGTCACATCATGAAAATTAGTTTTCCACATGTTATTGAATTTTGGCTCATATTCTATATATGATAGTTGTGTATTAATGTGGTGCCTCATAAATTATTGAGTGAAAGATGATGGAAGATTTCAAATATGTTATCATGCATCATCTATATCTTACTGACATGTAAGTCTTGGAGAAACATCTAAAAAAGCATCCACCAATTGGTCCAAAAAATATTTAGCTACCATTATATTCTTTTGTGGCTTTTGTCAAAACTTCCCTACATGGAATGAATTTCATTCCAAAAATTTATAACAATTTTAAATTTCAAAAAATATACTTAACTTCAATCCATATATTTTAAGCCAAGCTTCTAAACATATCTTAGAACCCTGAAAATCAATGGTAGTTTTGTTTTTAATTTTCTTAAATAAATTTGAAAAGGGGCATCTAAGACATGTTGCCTCCTATCTATTATAGTGGAATCAAACAACTTTATCCTTTTAGATCTTAGCATCTCAAATGATAATCATAATTGAAAACATTTTTTAGTGCAAAATTTGTTGACTTACACTTTTGTAATCTCACTATCTATGCTTTCATCAAATTCCACTTGGCTGAGTGAAGTGTTTGGCTAAATTCTTTTTTGGCTTGATTAGTTGTAGGCACAAGTTAATTTTTTTGGATTCCTTTACTCTAAGAATGTCATGTAAGGAATAAGTTCAGTATCCACTACTTCCCAAACATTTCCAATTTATTTATCCTTTGGTGTCATGTATGGAAAATTGATTATTCTACATTTAGTATCCACTACCTTGCTGGAAGGCAATCTAATGATAGATGTTTTAGTTACCTCTATATTAAAAGTATCACAATGTCATAGAATGTGTCTTTTGTAAATTTGTAATTTATTTTCTACCATTGGGACAGGATTGCAACAAAAAATCTCCCCTAGTTTTGCAAATTCAACATAACCAAAATAAAAAATTTCATCATTTGCAAGAGTTGTACATTTATGCAATAAATTCACCCTTTATCCAATAAACTCATTTCCTAGGATATGAAACATGGTAGGATCATCGATATATCAAACCAATGTACCCAAGAAAGGGGTTTCTTGTTGGAATGGTTGTATATGCATAACTAAACTAAAATTATTTTGTCATTCTTCCATGTCATTATCTATAGAAAACTTGTCTATGATGTGTTGCATCATTCTTGTGCTCCATATAGTAAAAATACCAACTACATCACCCAAATTATCCACAAAATATATAGAAAATGAAAGTGGTAGAGTTAGATTAAAAGCTTTTGCCACATTAAAACTTACACATTCAATAGGTATTTTATCACTGTGGTATGTGGAAGTGAGATTTATGGATTCCAAAGAGTTAGCATCTAGACCTAGAACTTTTTGTATTCTTCTTTTACCAATGACCTTACCATTATTTATGAGAGAAACATAGTGTCCACATTGGAAAGCCATTGATGTATGATTTTTTATCTTGGAAAATTGCAAAATACATGAGAATATTTTTTAATCAAGGTATTTATAAACTCAGTCCAATTTATACATATATGTGGGAGATAAAGCTTTATTTATACCATAACATAATCATGGAGATATGTTAAAACCTAAAAATGTTAAAAAGGTAATGTATAAAACATTTTTTAATGACACTATTTATGTCAATCCAAAAAATAATTGCTTTTAATATCATATAATGCATACTTCAATCCTTGTTTCATCCTGCTGTATCTCCTAAGATATACCTTTCAAATGTGTAAGAGTGGAATAGTTGAGTAGATAAAAATAGATAATTAAATAAATGTTCAACCATGTATTTTATTAGTATTCAAAATGATATTGAGAAATGGGGTTTTGAAAAAAATAATGGAAAATAATTAGCTACTTATATTTTGGGTTCCTGTATGTGATTTGAATCTCTGTGGTTAACCTAAAAGTTTTAATGTATCTCCTAAAAATACCTTTTAGACATGCATAAGGGTACCCTTGAAGATATTACTAGGCCTTTCATGGTATGTTTGAAGGTAGTATTGGGTGATACCTTGAAGGGCCTTGTAATACCTTAAAGGGTACCCTTATGCATGCTTGAAAGGTATCTCTTAGGAGATACCTTCAAGGTACCCTTGAAGGTACTATAGTGCCATTCAAGGTATCTCATTTAAGGTACTACTAGGTGATACCATGAAGGGCCTTGTAATGCCTTCAAGGTATCTCTTAGGAGATACCTATTGGAGTCCTAACACACCCCATTCAAGATATATCCTTAAAGACACTATTGGGTGATACCTATTGGTATTAATATCATCAAGGAGGTTGCATGTTTATGTTGGGACCCAAATTTTGGCTAAGTACTTTTGGAATAACTGGCATACAGTGACAAGATGTAGAAGACCAAAGTGCAGAAGACCATGGCATGAAAGGACCATGGAATCCTTATGCATGTTTAAAAGGCATCTCCTTAAAGGCACTATTGTATCCAATATACCCCACTTTTTTGATGACATAAGTGTGGCCCACCTTGATCCATGGGATCTCATTTGATGTTCTAAATAACTATCTACTGCATTATGTTCTAAAGTTTTGATTAATCAACATATGGTTTTATTCAGTCTTAGATACCAAGGGTATTCATGTCTATAAGTCTATAATTATATTGTTATATATTTTTAGGTTTTACCTCATGCAATGATCTTCCATGTGCTTAGGAACTATCTTTGGTGTTACTCTAATGTGTTGATATAACATATGTTTTTTTAGTCTTAGAATCTACAAATGTTCATGTGTATAAAACTTACAATATTATTTTGTTATATATTTTAGGGTTCTAATTTATACATTTTGTGAGGCTAACTTACTAATGATTTCACAAAATTTTCCAAGTCTTATGCATTTTTAGGATTTTAGTCTTTGGTGTTATAATGTTTACTATTTACACTTTGCATTTTAAGTTTTGCAAATAGGTCTTTGGATTTTATGTCTCAAGTTTTACACTTTAGCATTCTATTTATTATAAATTTCTCTTTAAAATTTGCATCTTAGAGATTATTCTTTGCATTTCACATATTACAAAATGATCTTTGGCAATTTAGTCCTTCACTTTTTTTGCCTTCATAATTTATGCATCAGGTTTTAACCTTTGAGATTTGAGTATTTCAACTTGGTATTTACGTTTAGGGTTTCTAAATACCTTCAAATTTTATGTTCACATAATGGGGGAAGTACCAAGTCAACTCCTAAGTGAATACCATGTGTCAATGAACAATAAGGTGGATAAAGTATAAAGGCACAAGTAGGTAAAACCTGTCTAATATTGACGACCCTACATTATGATTGTGTAAAGTGGAAATCCACATATAAACCCACCAATATGATTAAAAAAATATGAATCAAATTCAAGAGTGGATGTTAAACTTCATGCATTGACATTACATGAACTACATTAAGATAGATGATCTCCTTGGATATAATTATGAGACATTGACACATCTCAAACTATCAAATTCATATCAATCTCAAGCTTTTGACATCTGCACATCCCTATTTTTTTATGCATCTATAAAATAAGATAGTTTGAGTCAATTACCAAGCTAATCCCAATAAAAATCTCATAGGCATACTACTTACAGTCATGGTATCCTCATTTAAACCATCTAGGACACACCCCCTGCTATCTAAATTCTCCATTAAGGATTTAATAGAGTATAAGGACATCGTCTTTGAACTTGATATATTCAAGGTTAAGTACCCATATTAAAATAGTTTTTGGGATTTTGTTGAAGACATCGATGTTGTAATGGATAATGAATATTTAACTCCAATAAATAATGACTAATTCTAGATTTACTTCCTCTCAAGTGATAGAAACTATGTTTTTCTAGGGCTAAACCATATGTAATTCCTTGTATTGATCTTATTTGAGACTTATTATTTTATGGACACATATTAAATGGTGATTTTATACACCAAATAAGGAAAACCACAGTGGTGTCATGTCTCTCTGGAGAGGATTTCACTAGATACTTATAGCTCTCAGAAGATGTAGAGGCTTCGTATGATGGGCACATATTGGTAAATTGGAAAAATGAGAACACGATTGTATACACACTCTTCAAATGGATTCAATCCATGGAGAATGTATTTTTTAAGAAAAATAACCCAATTATAATTAAATTATTTAAAGTTGGGATTATGATTGGGATGATACTAGTAAATTAATTGTATGGGTATTCTTTCATTTACTATGTTTCCCTAGATTAGATTTACTTACTTCACATTCTGTTGACCTCCCAACTTACCATCTGACTGGGAGAGATTTTAAGTGTTTAAATCCAAGAGTAAATACAACACATAGATAAGAGGCCACCATGTGGTAATTTTTACATAACATCTTATCTCATCAATTCGAGGTTGGTAACAGTTCATAAAACTAAAAGAGAACTCTAAAACCTATCTATGGATAATATCAAAAACATGTTATGTGATTATTTCTCATTTATATACATTTATTATTACCATCAACATTTATTCCTAATAGTAGAATAAGTTTACACACAAGTATGGTAGACAATTCATGAGGATCCAATGCCTAGATGCTCTTATTACATCAAGAAGACACTTCAGTCTAGGGGTGATTATCTTTTATAACCTGATTACACATTCATAATGATAGAGGGAAACAAGGTTGTGTTGGATTATTTTAATGATCCAAATTTATTTTTAATGTTTTTAGTTAGTTTTTTTTGTTAATAAATAAGTTCATTACTTGTGAAAGTTGGTTTGTCTGTGTAATCACTCATAAAGAATTTTAAGTTGTCACCTCTCTTTGTAAAAATCATATATAGTGAATACATTATCAATTTTGTGTCATAAACTTTATTCATGATGTAGTTTCTTTATTGTTCTTTCTGTAAACTAAGCCAAAAATGGTATTAGAGCTTGGATATTTGAAAAGGATTGAATATTTTTTCAATAATTTTTTAGAAGCTGATAATTTTTGTTTATGGTATGAAGTTTTAAAGATTTTTTTATACTCTAAAATTTGTGTTAAACATAATTAAAAATTGTATGGCCTCAACTAGACAACATGTGCATCATTTTTTAAGAGGATTTTATTAATAGATAGTTATTAATAATTGATATTGGGTGGGAATAAAAGTCTAATCCAATGCACAATAGGAAAAAGGATGTGGGTGCTATTGATATTGTTAGGAACCCGAGGAAGCACACAATTGATTACCATATACAAGCAAATTAAGATGCAGAATTAACTAGAAGTAACAAGTAACTAGAAACCAGAAACAACACAGAATATGAGAGACAATACACAACTTGTATTAATACTCATACAGAAAAGAATACAATAAAGAAGATGCCACTTCTTCTTCACCACCTCTCAGAGGCTTCCCACACCTCAAGTGAACAATAATTCTTTCCTCAAAGCTCTCTCTTATGGTCCCAACACACAACTCAAACACAGAGTTGGTGTTCACCTCTCCAACCAATCAGTATCCACTACTGCCAGTACACCCATCCTCCACACACTCCACAAGTGCTCCACACACTTCAAGTAGATATCCCCTAAACTACAACAACTTGCAACCCAAATGATCTCACTTATGGAAGGAACTGCCTTGCCTTCCTCTCTTGCTCTCTTTCTGAGTACACACTGTACTCCAAGTAGATCCTACCTGATCTTGCTCCCTGTTGTGTTGCTGTCCTCCCTGATCTTGCACACCTACAAATCAATGCAGTTCTGCACACCTGTGAACCTTAGACCTTGCACACACATACACCTACAAATCAATGATCTTACTTATCGATGTATATCTCCAAAAGTAGCCATGCAACACTTGCTGACCAAGATCCTACACCCCTGAAGAACCCTTCTGATTCTCCAAAACCAGCACCCACACTTGGTACTGTGGCACTAGGAGGAACACACCATGCTCTCTTCACACACATAAGGAGCTAATATTTTTCTCTCTTACTCTCTAGCACACTTTACAATACAACCTATGAGTCTCTTAAATAGATCTCATGCAAACAATAATTAGACACCTAATTACAATAATTAGATCCGTAGCTTTGAGTCTAAAATCAGCCCTCAACATGCAAACGCTCAGTTCGTTAACAAACTGTCCATAACACTCATAGTTATGAACCACACAGGTGACCGATGTCGGTCCCTGTCTGCCTGGAGGTGACCGACGCCGGCCGATCCCTAACTGACGTCGGTTGCCCTTCCTATCTAATACTACCGACGTCAGTTGGCTTGACTGACGCCAGTGTCTATGACACTCAACAACCTCTCTACAACCTCCTCCGTGTATGCATTAGTGAAGCTTTTAGCTCCACAACCTAATAGATATCTAGATTGGTCTACATAATCATATTGATTGGTCATTCTAGTATCCAACAAAGTCTACAGGAAAATTCTTGAAAAACCGCTTGAGATTCTTGATTTTAGTCATTGTTATTTACATGGTAGGATTTCCAAAAAAAGATCTAGATTCAAGTGCTTAACATTTCTTGTTAGTGTGCCATGAGGGCCTGAGACTTTAATTATCTTCATCAATTTTCTTTCTTGGGTTATTACATGCCAACATACACAAAGAAGTAGAGAATAAAATAAATTAAACATGGATTTGTAATGGAGTATAAAGATAAATTGATTTTAATTCTTGACCAAATTATATGGTGACCTCCTTAAAGAAGCTACCTATAGGGAGGTTAAACCAGAAGCTGTGATGGAGTGGAGCATTGAGTTTTTTTTTTAAAAGTCTTCACAACCTAAAATCAAATAAGTTTTATTTTATTTATTTTTTTTCCTTCATCATATAGTGTGGGCTCCACCCAAAGGAACATAAGCTTAATTCCAATTTTTTTAACATGCAAAGTGAATCTATTTGATAATAATTTACCATCCAAGTAACTTTGTTACATTTGGTAAAATCAAAAATATTTATCATATTTTACCTTTGTATTGGTAAGTTGGCTGATGGGGAGTTGGCTATACTAATTTAATTGGTCACTTACCTACATGGAGGTCAAAGGTTCAAAACCTATTTAAATTTTGGTCAAAATTACTTTTGACTTTGCATTTTGATTTTTAAAGGTCAATTTGGTGATATAAGGGTGTATTTATGATTTTTGGAGACAATTTTTTACCTAGTCACTCTTTTATGCAAAGGTGGTTATGTGATCACTCAAATTATAGGTAATTATACATTTTAGATACTACAAAATTGTCTATTTTATGTTTTGAAACCTACACACACACACACACACACATATATGCCAAATGTACTCATTGATGTATAAAGGTGCATTATTGATTAAAATCGACACCTTCAAAATGATAAATTTCATGACACTTCTTACTTGTGATATCGATGCACACATTATCCTTTATAGGTCCATTAGAATCCTTATGATTGACAAAGTGAAAGTGTTAAAATGGAGGTTGGAGGATCTGTTATAACTTAGAGGACAATTAACCTCTCCTATTAGCTATTTGCTCAAAGTTTGGATTCAATGCTTGACAGATAAATTTTGGCTTGTGTTCTTGATTTCAATTCCATTTTTGGATTTATATATTTGATTTTCATGACATGGACCATATATAGTTAGTTTTTTTGTTTCTCTCAATGTATATCTTCTCTCTTCTTATCTGATAAGGGGAGAAGATTTTAGAATTGGTTGGACTTAGATTAGTTGTTGGTGACAATATAAGTTGATAGGGGTTGCTAGTACTAAATTTTTTGAGTAAAGGTCATTAGCATTTTTTGGGCATCAAGAAGATGTGACATACAAAGTATGGGTTATCACTTGGATGGGTTCTTATGTGGGACCTTATGTGGATTGATGTAGTTAAACAAGACTTGATCATGTTCTACTTTAGTATGATATGATGATAATAAGGAATGAACGAGCCTTGATCATGTTTGTGAACCTTTTTATGTCACAACTCATAGGGGTGGTATTATGTATGGAGTGACATCAGTTTTGATCAATACTATGATGTACAATATACCCATTTTAGTTATGATGGAGTTTATTTAATGAATTTAAAGTCATTTCTCTAGTTCATTCATCTTTTATACCCTTTTGGATCAAGGGGGAGTTTTTTGGATTATTTTAATGATACAAAGTTATTTTTAATGTTCTTAGTTAGTTTTATTTGTTAGTAAATAAGTTAGTTACTCAAGAAAGTTGGTTTGTCCTCTTAACCATCTGTGAAGCTTTTTAAGCTATCACCTCTCTTTCTAAAAATCATCTCGCATAAATACATTATCATTTTTATCTGATAAAATTTATTTATGATGTAATTTATTCATTGATCTTGTTGTAAACTGGGCCAATAAGTTGGCCATGTTTGTTTACCTAGGTTTGTCTCATACAAACTTGCAGAACATGAAATTGCATACCAAATTTAGCACAACATTGAATATGACCTGAAGGAAAAGAAGGAAGGGAAATTTTATGGTAAATTAATGATTACAGGTTAAATGATTTATTATGATAGAAGGAAATTTGGCACCAATACCAAATTTATAGAATAATATGCACTTCCCACTTAGCCTCATAGAGATTGGGATCCATAGAATAAAGTTCAGAGGTGTTTGATAGGGTTATGCATCAAGTACTAGCATTTCCATTATGAACATGATGTTATATTTTAGAACACAAAATTTTAGCAGGTGGTACTTATGAGAGAATCAAATGATGGGTTGATTGATCAAGCACTTAGAATTATTCAAAGTAACCCTCCTCTCATAGTTGATGTTGTCAAATTCTATGTGATTTATAGTCCTTAATGGATGCCTTATGATTTCTAGAAAGATTCAACTACCCAACCCCATCAAGTAGGAAAAATAAATATTGAGATGAATGATCAATAAAGAGAATCTAAATAAACTTCATAACTAATATACTTTTATCAAGATCCTATTGATGAATACATGAATAACATTTAGGACTTAGGTACTTCATCTACAGATCCAAAAGAAACAAAGCCTCAAGAAGACATTGAAGAAATGGATATTGAATGAGGTGATACTAAAATATAACCAAACTTAGAGTAAGGAGGTGGTACTAAGTTATAACAATCACCTTCTAGGTCATTGCCAACATCAAGTGATACAACTACCCCTCTAGCTTAGAGAAGAGGCAATGCACTTGTCCCTCATTTAGTGAAAAAATAACTAGAATTAATAACCCTAATGGACTACTCTTCATAATAAGGGGAAGAGTTAGAAAAGGCTAAGGTATAGAGCATGAAAAAATTAAAGGGTAAATCATCAGTGATGGTGGAGAAACCATAATATCTCCTTGATCCTAAGACCAAAATAAGACTATTAGAGGTAATTACCTCTTTGCCTACATCTTTCCCTCATGTTGTTATTGATAATTTTATTCTTATTTCTTCTAACATTTTTAATATGCCAAATACTTTAATGATTAGTACTATTCTCATTAGTTCTTCTAGTGTATCTATTTTTGTATTTACTCCTCCTCATGTATTGGTAACTCTAATCACTTTTGGTCTAATTCAATTTCATTTTCGTGGTACCTTGCCCTATCCTAATGTTTATATTATTTATAGTTATATTATTGATGGGTTGCACCCATTTGTGAACCTCCTACTCCAAGTATTGTACCTCAAATTTATGATTTATCACAACTCTCACTAAATAAAATTGAGGCCCCATTGGCCCAATTAGTTCCACTAGTCACTACCACCACCAACACCTCAATTATTATAAGGAAGCTAATGTTCAAGTCCCACCTAGGCAATCCATTTTTCATTTAGATAAAACATTAGATATATAGAACACCCAATTGGGGATGTCATTAACAACTATTAACCCCATTTAAACCTAATTATGCCACCGTAAGAAGTGACTAATTTGGTGCATCCATTGCCCAAAATCAATCCAAATCAAAGGATCATATTTACTACAATCCTTGATTGGATTGAAATTGATCTTTCATCCACTATTCAAGAAGCATAGGTAGCCATAAGAACATAAGGTTTAACAATTCCTGACTAGGCAAAATCACTAGGGATTCAAAGAACCCAAACCTAATAACTGACCATATCTAGATTGACAACAATAAGCTCAATACTTGACAAGAAAATAGGTCTAATTCATAGAGTTAGAAAGAGGAAAATACAAGATCAACCTAGTTAGGGTATACTCTTAGAACCAAAGGAAGATATATGCTCTCTCAAAAAATCTAGGCCAAGCTCCCCACAACAAATACCCCTACACCTTCATTGATACACATGTGTAAATATTCAAGAACTTTGTGAAAAATAATGAGATGGCCAATCAAGAGCCGAGAGATGAATTGAAATGAGTATTTTAGTAACAACAAATTATTTAGGTTCCAATAGAAATATATATTAGTGTTTAAATAATCACCATAATATTATACAACTCCCTACATACCTTTGAGCTAATGAGAAAGGAGGCTACTCCCCAATTAATTACCATCACTAAATTGTTCAATTCTCTCAAGGAAGATAAAAATAAAATGAATTTTATAGTAATATATACTTCCAATAAAGAGTATAATAAATTGAAGATCATGATACTAGTAGAAGCCTCCAATTCCCTTAGGTTGATAGTGGTGAGAATGTATAAGGCCATAAAGTGGGCAAAATAATAATAAGAACTAATACCCAAGGTTTAGGAATATGAGCAACAGGCTATCTAGATTTTTCATGAAACTAAGTCTAGTTAAATACTCTAGAGAACAAATCAATAGATAAGACAACATTCAACTCACTATTGTATGTTGGTTTAAGGGATTTTAAGCAAGAGCTTCAAGGAAAAATAAAAGATAAGATTTAGGAGAAGCTTGAATTTTATAGAAATAAGGTGACTGAAGCTGAGGTATTTAAGTTCATGTTTAGGATCACTAAGGCTAAACACCTCAGAATGATAGAATAAATTGAAATAACTAATAGGCCCTCATTGATTAACATGGATATAATTAGGTAGGACTATAAAAAATCTCATCATCATTACTTACAACTCAAAATACAAAAAGAAGTAACAACAATAGCGGTTGGATCAACATCCTCTACATCGCCAGCTTCCTCGGCTCCACCACTAATATAATGAGCCTATTCAGCCATAACTATTATTCAACCAAAGCTACAAGTAGCTACATACAACTAGACTGACTCTAATTTTAGACCTGATTATAAAATTAACATGTATAGACATGTAAAATTAGAGTTATCTCTATATTTTTTAATATATGTAATAATTGGCTAACTTATCATGAAGAACTTGCATGTTATTTTGTCTGGATATATCCATATATAACATAGACATTATGTTATGGATCTTAAGACCCCGCCATGCAAGTAGAGGTAATTATTATACATTATAAACCTTAAATATAACCTAATTTAGAGGATGAGGCGACTCATCTTTGAGTTATAAATACATGTAATTTTCTCATTTAGAGGGGAGAGAGTTTGAATTTTAATATACAGAGATGGAGACTCTTTTGATTACCAAGGCACATGTCACCTAAGAACCCATATACAAAACCAAAATTTTGAAATAGTGTTTAACTCACACCTTGCATAAATATATTGCACATTAATGTTTGTACAATATCCTATGCAAACAATACTTGTACAAATAACTAGTACACCACTTACCTTAAGCAAAATCATCACTACCACAATAAATATAAATCTAAAAATCTATAAATATAAAACATTTATACCAAATATGATGATGTTTTTAAATTCATAGATCAATAGATGTAGGCAATTTATAAGTTCAACACTTTACAAGAAAGCTTTCCCATTGAACCACCAAAACTATAGTGATTTTTCAATACCTTGAAAAAGTCATTGTTTAATTTATCCATTTGAGGTATTTTCTTGTCTTTGGATTATCATGGTGGGAAAATATATTTTATATAAATAGCCATACCATTTTGTTAAATTGAGTATTGCAAAATGTTATTCATTCGATTTAACATTTGGGTCACACCCACTTTCATGTTTTTATTTATTCCCTCTTATAAAAATTCATTGAAGGTATTACCTAAAATATTTAAAGGGGACAAAATTTAACTATTGGAACACTTTAACAAGGGGACAATTTTTAAAAAGCTCAACCTGAAAATTATAACTTTCTTAAATATAAAAGGGATGCTTACGCCTCATAAATTAAAGAAAAGGAGTTATCATTCAAATATAAAATGAATAATATTTTCATGTGGAGTAAAATAAAAAAAGACACAACCTTCAATTAAAATAAATTCTTTGAAAATTTTAGCTTTAATATTTATCAATTCCATGGGATAGATATTTTAATAGAGATATTTGAGGTGGAACTTTTTTATATAAGCTTTAAAGTAGATATTTTTGGATATTATCTTGGAGATAAAATAATGAATTTAGATTGTTTATCAAATGGAGAATAATTTGTCCAAAAAAAGTTATGAAAATTAAATATGTGTTTATTTGGAAACTTTAACCTATTTTGTGTAGTTATGATCTATATATATGGTAGATTATTTTTGAATAATTTTTATTTATATATATGTTATTAATCTGTTTGTGTAAAGAATATTTTTCCCTTGTATTTTTCTAATTATTTTGAAAATATTTTATTGTGAATTCATAGATCTAACTTTGATTTGGTTAATATTAGTTTACCTCAAAATTATGTGCAATTTTGTATATTATAAGTAATTAATAAAACATCTCATAACTATTTATTTGTCCTTGGTCAATAATGATTTTTTCATGTTTATTTTATTTTTCCTTCAAGGTATCTCCTAGGAGATACGTTTCAAACATGAACAAGAGTGGATTTTTCCTTCAAGGTAGTTCCTAGGAGATATCTTCAAGTTACCCATGAAGGTATTATAATGCCCTTGAAGGCATCTCCTAAGAGATAATTCGAAGGGCATTGTAATACATTCAAAGGGAAATTGAAGGTATCTATTGGGAGATACCTTTAAAACATGCATACGGGTACCCTTGAAGGTATTATAGGGCCCTTCAAAGATTGCTTAAAAGAACTACTAGCTGATACCTTAAAGGGCCTTGTAATACCTTCAAGGGTACCCTTACACATTTTTTAAAGGTATCTCATAGGATACACCTTAAAGGTACCCTTAATGGTACTACAATGCCCTTAAAGATATCTTCTAGTAAATACATTGAAGGGTCTTATAATACCTTCAAGGGTTATCCTATTAGATACCTTGAACATGCACATGATTGGTATTTTATTTAAATTAATCTCTTAGGATATACCTTGAATCCCCTTATAATACCTTTAAGGTTACCTTTATGCATGTTCAAAATATATCTCCTTAAAGGCACTACTAGGTGATACCTTGAAGGGCCTTCTAATACCTTCAAGGTATCTCTTAGGAGATACCTTTCAAACATGAACAAGAGTGGATTTTAATTCAAGGTAGCTCTTAGAAAATACCTTCAAGTTACCCATGAAGGTATTATAAGGTCCTCGAAGGCATCTCCTAAGAGATACCTCAAAGGGCATTGTCATGATTTTAGAGGATGTTGAAGGTATCTCCTAGGAGATACCTTTCAAACATGCATAAAGGTACTCTTGAAGGTATTACAAGGCCCTTCAAAATATGTTTGAAGGCACTACTAGGTGATACCTTCAAGGGCCCTGTAATACCTTCAAGGGTACCCTTATGAATGTTTTAAATGTATCTCCTAGGATATACCTTCAAAGTAACCTTGAAGGCACTACAATGACCTTCAAGGTATCTTTTAGGAGATACATTGAAGGGTCTTGTATTACCCTCAAGGGTTCTCCTTGTATAAACCTTGAACATGCACATGATTGGAATAGATACCTTGAAGGGCCTTGTAATACCTTCAATATCAATTAAATGATCATTGAAAGGGTTTTGATATAATTTTGGCATGTGAGGGACAACAGAGTTATGGCTATACAAAGTGAATGCATAGAGATATTCATAAATAATAAATAAAACACCTTTAATAGAGTAAAATACTATTTGTGATAAATGCAATTTCTATTCATTAATGGTGAATTGATTGTTTTAAGACTTATTCAAATGATGATTATCCATTTTTTTAGGATTCAAGATCATCTCTATAGACCAATTTCACACACTGAGTCTTTACAAATCATGAATGCACAATTTAGTGATATTTATCATATAAAAATCTCATCAAGTCTCAAATTTTATGTGTACCAAATCATGGTTCTTATGATGTTTAAATGCCTATCAAATTTGAGCCCTTATGAAAGGAAAACACATGGCACACCACCATTTGTCCCTTGTGTATAACATGACTCAGATTCAACCCATCCACATGTATTTATTTCATGTCCTCTCAACCTTTTCTTATCCTTATCAATGTGTGTCTTCACACATCAATCAATGTGAAAAATATACAATGCGACTATTTATAGGAAATGCAATTTTTATTCATTAATGGTGAATATAGAGAAATAGATTATAATGATATATAGTGCATGTATGTAGTAAAGATGATCGAGGTAAGCAATATAAATTATAAATGTGTATTTAATCAAGTATAAGATTAGATTACAATAACATCTATCTCTCAATCTGTGTCTGCTCAAGGTTTACTATTAATGCTGAGTCTTTGTGTGTTTGATGATTAAATACCTTATGTTAAAAATATATGTAGGGGAAGTGATAATTGTTTTTAAGCTATTAAGGATGATGTAGGCTAGCACTACTATCTTTTTGGCAGTGATGGTTGGTAGTAATAGATAGAAAAATAAATTCTCCAACTACCTTTTTGATTTAAATATTTGGTGCATGAATTACAACTATTAAGGTGTTAAAAACTAGTGATGATGTCAAATATAGTAGGCCACCCAATGATTCACATGGTCAAAGCATGCCAACATGTGGATGTGTGAATGTGGGGCCCACATGATGTGTGTGAATTTACAGACCAAGGTTATGATGAGTGCGAGCTAATGAAGTGAGACTATGAATTATGGAGTGTGTTTAGTGAAACACATATAATTAAAACTCAATATGAGTGTGTTTGGTTGTGTTGTGTTGTCTTAATATGTCATTGACACTCAATATGAGAATTCATTGGTATATCCTAAATGACGATATATAATTCTTCACCTAACCATTTGAGATCTTAAACCTACAATATTATATTTTAAAATATCCACTTTATCCAAGGGAAAGATTTAAACATCAATGGGTTCACCCCAAGATAAATATTTCCATCCCTCCAGTCTTTCATTTGTTTTTTTATTAGACTAGAAATTATTTTTTTTATTATGTTGTGGATATATTCATGTGTGGTTCTTTAAGGATTGATCTATACCAAAGAAGCTTGTGTAAACATAGGATTTATTAGAATTTACATAAATCACTTTAAGTTGCATATAACCCCTTTTGATTTACCATTTCACTTTACTCATATAAAAAATTTATAATCCCTATTTTGATTTATATTATACTCCTTTACAATCATCTTCTCTACTTACATCTTTATAGCCATAATTACAAACATTTACCATTATCGAGGTCTAGTGAGAGTTACATCCTTTTGTCAAGGGCCTAGATTTGGAACCCTTCCCTTTTAAAATTGTATTTATATTTTAACTCAGATAGATCTAAAAATATCATTGGTATTTACTCAATTATCCAAGTACATTCATGCTCTATTTATTAACCTTATTCTAGTCCTAATTTATTGATAAAAAGATTATTTTTAGGCCATTCTATCTAGTGCATACATTCTCATGCACTTGATATGAATATTATCCATCCTTTGATTGGATGAATTTCATGTTTGACTTATATATTATTGTAAAAATATTTGAAACTATCATACATTCTACATTCTATCTAAGAATTATACATTATGTCGGCTATCTTGATATTTTTCTATGTGCTTACAACTATATTGGCTAGCTTGATAAATATATATTTGATTATTTTTTATTAGGAGTTTATCAACCAACTTGATAAATTTTTTTGATTATTTTGAACTTATCTAAATAAAATCGTACTAATGTAGCTAGGGTTTTGTGATAATTTGAGTCCTTGTGAGGTTTCTAGCTAGTCCTTTTGGTTGGCCTAGGTGATTATCTATATTTTTCAAGATCTAAAATTAGTAAAGTAAATGCATTCCATACAAAACTCATAAAATAACCTTGTTTCAACCTCATTCCATACAAAAAACCATACAAAATAACCTTGGCCTATGGTCATTCTATTTTTATCGAATATACATAGTAGTTCAAGCTGTTATAAAGTCTGTGCATCCACAAATCAATAGCCTGGGTAGATCATTCCAAGTGGAAAGAGTATTTAGACATCAATGGATCCTTATGAGGTTATAAGATGGTCCTTTTAGTTATTCTAGCTGATTATCTATAATTTTTTAGATCTAAAACTATTAAATATATTGGTTACTAAGATTATTTGTTTATAATTATTAAAAAATATCAACTTTACCTAACATTCACCATTTGGGTCCCTATTAGTTTTACACACAAAGAAATAAATAATTATCAATAGTAGTAAGTGATAAATAATTATACTCTCCATTATTTCATTATCTCAATTATTTCATAACAAAAATTCAGGTAGACTATCTGAATCTTAATGATTTCATAACATAAAGTGCTAAATAATGAATAAAAGGGCCAAGTCAAGACAAACAAATCACACATTTTGGATAAATTAAAAAATATATTAAATACTATTAAGATTAAATACCTAAAAATAAAAATCTATAAAAATGACAATAACAAATATGGTCAATGCTTCAACCACTTTGTAACCTACTCTGTTCTAATCTATCAACACTCTACAATGTATGTTAAAAAAAAACTTAGAATATATATCTACTTAGACATGTTCAATGGTTTTTGTTCCTATTAAAAATGTGTTAAAATTATACGGACCCCATTTTTCAAAGTAAATTTGAATTTCAAATTTGTTGGGGAATTCCACCTATTTCAATTGAATGCAAATGCACCTTGAGAGTAGTCAAGTCAAATTGAAGGAAATCGATATAATTAATATAAAATGATATTTATATACATTATATTAAAATATATAATATTTATTTAAAATATATACTAAAAATATATATTAAATAATGTAATTTAAGATTACAATATAATATATTATATAATATAAATTTAAATATATTATACTGAAATATATAATATTAATTTATAAACTATATTAACATATACATTAAATGATATAGTAATATTAAAATATATAACTTATAAATATTATATAATTAATGTTTAATATATAAAAATATTATGATATATATTATATAATAACTAATATTACACACACACACACACACACTAAATATATATATTAAATAGTGTGCTATAATATTACAATATAATATATCATATAATATAATTTTAAATATATTGTACTAAAATATATAATATATAATATTGACTTATAAACTATATTAACATATACATTATATGATATAATAGTAATAATATTAAAATATATTTTATAAAATATATAACTTCTAGATATTATATAATTAATGTTTAATATATAAAAATATTATGATATATATTATACAATATTTATATAATAACTAATATTTTACACACACATACACATATCATGTATGTATGTATGTATTGGTAAGAGGGGTTATGCAAAGTGAAAGAGTGTAAATCGATAGTTAAACCTAGTTAATCCAAACCCATGATAATATCAAAATAAGTCCATCTAAAGTAATTGTGGGTGCAAACCTATCAAGATTTAATTCACCATACAATGATTTAGTCTATGATAACTTGAATTATTCATGTAAAGAGATAGCCTCTTAATACAATCTCTCCATCAAAACTACAACTCCCTTGGTTTTGATTAATGGGCATCTATATTTACTAGATAAGGAGCTCAACTGTGGATGATCAAGTTTTGTCTTGGTGATTACAATGGAGAAATTGATTTATTTACATCGTGCTAAAAAAATTAGAGGTGACCAAGGTGAATTTTAGGTTTATAAATTGGATAAAAATTTGAAGTAAACATATATGTTCTAAAGACACCATTTAATCCATGTATGCCTATTATGCCTAGTGATGATGCATTCTCAAGTATACCACCACCACTTGTTTCTCCTAAAGATACTGTTAATGTTACATCTTTAAAAAATGTTGATGGAAATCTACTTATTATTCAAGAGCCTATTATTTCTAAATCATTACCATTGGTTCCAAAGTTTCATGATGATAATTTTACTTCTATTTATATATTTAAACTTTTGTAATTTTCATTATATGGTCTTGTATTAGATTATTGAACATTTTATAATTTTGATGATATCCTGTATATGATCCAAAACCCATGGTAAGAGACCCATCAAGTGTAATTTGTAGGGATTGTATAAGTCTTAAAGCTTATACCTCAATGAAAAACATCTATTGATAGAATGATTATGGCCCTGGTGGAAATCATAATAAGCATTCTCACCATATCCTTGTGGAAGAGGTTTACTCATATCAACCTATATAAGTGTATGGATAGATATGAGTTAACACTCAACCAACTTCTTCATAAGAATCACAAGAGGCTCTATGAATCTAGTAATTTTTTTTGCATGGTGCATTTTGTAATACAACTCAATGTGGTGATACCATGTTTACTATTTGATTGGTATCATATTTTGGTTAATTTAGATTAAATTTGTAAGATGGGTTGATCTTAAATTTTATATTAGATGAGGCCAATATAGTGGCCCCATACTTTAACTTGATTAAAGTAAGGAGTTTCATTTCATAATCATGCTCAGGGTCACCCTTGTTTCTCATAAGAATGAATTTTAGTGCCACAAAGTGTGTTGAAAAGGGTTGAAATGATAGATCTAATTCAAGAGAGTTACGTAAGAGATATTATGAATTAAGCATATTGGATTCCTTTTAGGTTTTATTCTCATTGAGATAATTTTTCTCCTCTAATGCTTTAATCATTTGTGATAAGGATTATGAAAAAGCTCCACCTTGGTTCAAAGTATTTAATGAAGTTGCCATCAAGGGGGATGAATATTTATTCCCACTTGATGTAGTAATATTTGATGTGATTAATGGAACAGAAAGAGGAATGTACTCCATATTGGTCTTTATCATATTTGATATCTGATCATGATGTCTTTTGTGTTATAAGTGTTTAAATTAACTAATAGAGTCATAATTGTATGGAATAATACATCATACTGATATGGAAGAACATAATACCATCCTTTATAATGTACACAATGATATAAAATTGATGGGTGTCATTGTTACCCCCCTCCCCCATTTAATCAATCTCTATTGATGTCATTATCTTACCATGGCCAGTGTCCATACCTATTTATAATAAGGTGTTTTTTAGGTTTAGCTAACAATTATGTGTTTTGGGGAGTTTTGGTGAATTGGTGTATTCTAGGTCCTTTAATCTAAAGTCTAATATAATTGATTGTAATGAAAAAAATCTTGTTTAAAGGTAAACACACCATCAAACATGGATCTATCTTTTATTCAACTATCAAACTAAAAACTGCCTATATACTCGATAACTACTAACTTATTCTAACAAGCTTGTGTATGATGATATTGGTTTTGTCTACCAAAATAAGAGATAAGCATTACAAAAAAGATCCACATTATTTGACAAAAATATGTGGGATTTGTAACTACATATCTAAACCAATTCTATTACCAAGTCTTCCTTTACCTTGATTTACAAGATCTTGTCTCAAATACAAATTTATATCTAAAGACATCTATGAAAGGAAAGTCTAAATATATATGGAAATATATTTATAGACATGCAATAAATATAAAGTGTTCTTGGGATATATGGAAATGATATTGGTCATCATATAATAGACCAAGCACTCATCAGAATGCCTTAGAAATGCTTTCCAAATGAGTTCGTAATAGTTCTATCAAAGTCCATAGCAAGCCTGATGAAGTTTGTAGGAAGTCAAATGAAGTCTGTAGCTTTCTTGTGGAAGTTTGTAGCTTGACCAATGATGAATCAAATATTCTAATAATTATAACCATGTGTTATATCCTTCCTATTTGTTAATCTACCATTTGGATTAAGCATTGCATGCATGTTAGAACTTATAACTAGTCTGAGGTAAAAATAAGTAATTTTATCACACTTAGTTTATGTGACTCTAAGTCATTATTATTGACACCTCATTCTAACAATTTACATTTTTTATTCCTTTATTTATATATATAGGTATTATAAGATGCAATAGTAATAAAAATAGAGTTTTGTCATGGTTTTATGGGCTTAAAAAAGATTATAGTCAAATATCTAACATTTTGGCTGAGCTATGAACTTCCACGGGTGAGTTATATACTTCCACAGGATTGATATGGACTTCCATAGGATTGATATGGAATTCATGAAAATTACTATTGACTTCATCAGGTTTTGCTACAAACTTTGGCAGAACCACTACAAACTCAGTTATAATGTTTTTAAGTCAGATTCTAAGATGACCAAGATCTTTTCCAGCTATCACAAAAGTATTTTCTACTTATAGTGTGTTTATAATTTTTTTCCATATATATATATATATATATATAGACTTACTTTTATATATGTTTATATATATATATATATATATTTGAAACAAGATCTTGTAAATCAAAGAAAAGAAAGTTTTGGTAATATAATTGGTTTAGATATGCAGTTACAAATTCCACACTTTTCCTCAAAGCATGTGGATATTTTTTGTATTCCTATCTCCTATTTTGGTAGTCAAAATAAATCTTAGAATAAATAATATTGTTGGAATAAACTAGTAGTTACCAAGATCTAGAAAGCTATTAGATTTCTAGCTAAATAAAAGGTAGACCCCTATCTATTCACTCTATAGATTTTAGGAGCAATATAAGTAAAGTTTTATGAATAGAGAATATTGTGAATTTGTAATTATAATTTTCATGAATTAATGAATTTTATTTCATTAATGAAGTATCGATTTATTTTTCCTCTTGATCCAATGGCAAGTAAGGGCCCACTCACCCAAAGAATCAGGACATGTGTTTGGTATTTATGCATTACTTTCTATTAGTGTCAATTAAATTAAACACATTTTTGTTCTATAGATTGTTAACCTACATGTGATGAATTATTAATATGTGCATGATATCATTTGATGTAGTTTTAATCTCTTTCTTTCAAAAGCATCTTCGTAGATAAAGTTTATTTAATTTTGCAATCTTATTTTTAAGTGTGTTTCTATAATTCCAGATTTTAGTGTGTTTTCCTTTATCAATATTGAGTGTTTATTTGTAGCAAGTATGTTCATTTTAGAAGCAAGTGTGATTAATTTTAAGTTAGATTTATGTTTTTCACTAGTGTTTTTTTAACAATTTTTTTAGATTAAAGGTTTAGATTAGACCATTTCACCAAAAATTACCCAAACATGTAATTGTTAGCTAAATATTGAAAACACCTGATTACAAATAGCTTCAGACACTATCTTTTGTAAATAATGATATCAATTGGAGTTGATTAAATGAAGGGGTAACAATGACACCCATCATTTTTGGCACCATTATCGAGGACTTCTTTTAAAGTGTTAGTAAAGTGAAAAGTGTAAGCTAACAATAATCCTAAAAACTAACTTTTATAAATATTAAATAAATATATGAGTAAAAGAAGAGACTCTCATGGGATATTCATTCTAAATGAACCTCATAAATATAATTCATCTAGCCATAGAATCCAAGAAATAACATAAAAATTTGAGGATTTAAGGAATACGATTGGAAAAACACTCCCATTTGTTAGGGAAGAAAATATTTTTGTTAATGGTTCAATAAAATTGATACCTATATATATAAATCATAAGACTCTTATCATGAGTGGACACCAATTGAAGCTGTGTTAGAGATGTTGAAGTAAAAAAGAGTTCATTCAATAAGTTCAGAATGAATTTGGCTTCATGGAAGAACTTGCTTCTTCTCTAATAGCCAATCCTTGAAGATGACAAGAAATTAATAAAGGAAGAAGCTATAATTATTATTGGTAATACTCTTCCCAGAAAAGATAGTGTGTATATATAAAGCAATAATATTTAATAATGAAAATTTTTAGAGGCATTGTTGATAGTTATGCTCAGAAAACTCACTTGCTAGTTTGTCATGTACTACAAAAAAAGGCTTGGCTAGATAACTAGAAATGGTTTGTCAAGGGTAAAAACAAAAAATATATACATGAATCCATAAAATTAGAGTTGATCATTAGTAATGATTGATCTTCTTTGATCAAAGTAATAAAATTAATATTATAATTATTTGTCTTTGTATTTCACTAACTCATGCAATTTGATTATGTTAAAAATAGATGAAAAGGAAAAGGCAAAGACAATATCATGACTTTGAAGGTATGCTTAGGATTAGTTTTTAAGTTCCTTATGTATGCTATGCATGCTCATCTTTCAATGCAATTTTTATATTGCCATGGTGTATAGGGTAATGGTATAATATACAAAAAGGTATGTTTGATACACATCATGCTAAAAGATTTGGATTCATGACCATTATGTGGGTTTTTGAGATCACCATGCTTGTGTCATCATCAAAATGTTATGAGTAATAATTGAGTATAAATTTTGATAGTGACATAATTGAAATAAAAACAAGATATAAAAGTATATATTTCCCAAATCCCTTCTACTTGAGAGTCTAGCCATCTCACTTATTACTCATGATTCATACTATTTCCATAACTCATTAATTGATAATTTGTTTGACACTAATGACAATTTAATTTTTTAAATTCAAATCTTTCTCTCCTCTGCAAATGATATGACTGGTGTGCAAATCCTATAACTGGTGTGATTTCATTTGGTTTTGTGCAAAGTTGAAAATTTTGTAATGAGGTAAAATAAAAGTTTAGAGCCAGATTCTGTGGATGAAATCATGAATGATAAAAAAGCTAGGGTAGTGTTTGAAGCCACTAGATGGATTGAATTATTATATAAATTCTAAGGGTTTTATGAAACCCTCATCACATATTTTCTTCTCCATTTGAAAGGGGATCCTACTACAAACAAATACATTCAAATTCTAGTCACTAGTTAGATGATTAATGAATTATCAGGTATTCCTCATCAAAATATTCCATTAATAAGAAAATCCTCTATCATAATGTGTTCAATATCACACTAGTAAGGCTAAAGGATTTAATAGAGGAACCCCACCAAAGCTTGGAGGTCTACAACCTATTATATAATCAAATACTTAACCTGTGATGGAAAATGTCGTGTGCTAGCTTGTACAACTATGAGAATGCTAATTCATCTGAGATATGGGTTGCAAAGGCCTTAACACAAAATTATCTTACCCCTATATTTAGTATGATCCATTTAGGTTATGGAAATTGATTAGGTTAGTAATTTAGCCTCTATTCATCATTCATATGTATGAGGTTTTAACCACCTCTTTTGCTCACTCATATGTCTAAAACATAGCACCATAGGTAGCAGATCAATTTAAACTATGAAATCACTTTATCTTAAGATATATTGGCTTCACCAACCCATCTGAGAGGATAGTAGGAGAAGAACTCTGTTACATCTAGGACCTTAGTCAAAGACTAGAATAGAGGATTTATAACTATGAGGAAAAAATAAGATAATTTATAATGGGCCTTGAAAATTTAAAGGTGTGGGGGAATGATGAGTCTAATATATGACTCATTACAACCATATGTTATCTTATTCCTATTTACTAATCTATCGTTTGGATTGATCATTGCATAAATATTTAGAACTTATAGCTAGTCTAAGGTAGAAGATACATATTATTCTCACCATTTTCATGTCTTAGTCCTCTATTTATACATATACAATGATTATAAGATGTAATAATAATAACAATAGAGTTTTGACATGGTTCTATGGGCTTAGAGAAGATTTCAATCAAAGATCTAGAATTTTAGTCGAGCTACAAAATTTCACAGGTGAGCTACAAACTTCTATAGGATTGATACGAGCTTCCACAAGCTTGTTAAGGACTTCATCAATATTTCTATAGACTTCATTAGGTTTAATATAGACTTTGACAAAACCACTATAGATTTGATTAGAAATTGTTTAAGCTAGATTCCAAGATGACCAAGATCATTTTTAGCTTTCACAAGGGCACTTTATATTTATAGTTTGTCTATAAATAGATTTCCACACACACACACACACACACACACACACACACAGACACAGAGACTTTATTTTTATAAACATTTTTAGATATATATTTGTATTAGAAACAAGATCTTGTAAATCAAGGAAAATAAATATTTGGTAACATAATTGGTTTTGATATGCATTTATAAATACCACACTTTTCCTCAAAGCATGTGGATCTTTGATACTTATCTCTTACTTTGGTAGTTAAAACCAATATTAGAATATAAAATCCTATTAGGACAAAAAGTAGTTACCAAGATCTAGGAAGCTGTTAGATTTCTTTTTGAATAAAAGGTAGACCCCTATTTGTTTAGTGTGTAGATTTTGGGAGCAATATAATCAAAATTTTGAGAACAAAGAATATTGTGAATATATAATTCTGATTTTCATGAATTAATGAAGTTTATTTCATTAACTAAGTATTGATTTATTTTTCCTCTTGACCCAAAGGCGAGCAAGGGCCCACTCACCCAAATAATCAAGATGTGTGTTTGGTATTTATGCATTACTTTCTGTTAGTGTCAATTTAATTAAACACATTCATAAATTGTTAACATGAAGTGTTGAATTATTAATTTGTGCATGTTATAATTTGATGTGGTATCAATCTCTTTCATTCAAAAGCTTCTTCTTAGATAAAGTGAATTCAATTATGTAATCTTAGTTTTAAGTGTGTTTCTACAATTCCAGATTTTGGTGTGTTTTATTTTATCAACATTAAGTGTTTATTAATAACAAGTGTCTTTATTTCAAAATCAAGTGTATTCATTTTAGAATCAAGTGTGATTACTTTTATAGATTGATATTTTTACAAGAGTGTTTTCTTTACAAGTTTTTTAGATTAAAGTCTTATAGTAGATCATTTCATCAAAAATCCCCTAAACACATAATTGTTAGCTAAATATTAAAAACCCCTTATTGAAAATAGTTTCAGACACTGGCCTTGGTAAAGAATGACATCAATTGATTTAGTAAAATGAAGGGGTAACAAAAACACCCTTAATTTTTGGCATTGCTGCTAGGGACTTCTTTTAAAGTGTTAGTAAGGTGAAAAGAATAAGCTATCAATAATCTTAAAAACCAACTTATATAAATATTAAATAAATATATGAGAAAAAGAAGAGACTCTTAGGGGAGATTCATTTTAAGTTACCCTTATTAGGATACTTCATCTAGCCATACAATTTAAGCAATAACAGAAAAACTATGCATCTCTATACTTGCTATACATATTCATCTAAATAATTCTTGTAGTTGTTATTAATGGAACTAGTTGGTTCATTATGATATTAAGAACTTGCTTAGTTCTAGGCATTCAAAAAATTCATGTATGGTTAGTCAATTAGAAGGCCACTTATTGATGTAAATAGAAAACAACTAGACGTCTTATCTTACAATCTAAAGATCCTTACATCTTTTCAGAGCTTTGAATCAAAAATTTATATGATCATGTTGTTGTTTTATATAAATAGAATCAAGTAAATAAAATTTGAGCCATTTTCCATAATTTTCCTACCCATTATCAAATACATAAGAATAATTTCATAATGATAGGAATCATATTTCTCATTAAACCTTAATGTTATTACATATTCATGATTAATGTAACTAATCATGCCCATAACATATGCAGAAGTGTGGTTTTGGATTGAATAAATGCAATTGGTAATGCCAAACTTTGATAAATGAGATTCAAAATTATCATCTAATAAAATGTTAGAAAGTCTTACATTTGTGATGAAGATATTATACAAAGGTGATGTAATAGACAAGCTTATCCAACATTGAGACACCTTCTATAATATGTGACTAGGAAAGTACAAGGAGATTCTTTTATAGTGAGTAATGATAGCTAAGCATAAAATGTTCTTGATGTGATGGGTATTTTTTTGTACATACACTAGATAAAGGGCATTTAGAAGGGATCGGATTGAATTCAAGGTATGGGAAATAAGATATAACAAATTAACTATTTGGACCCCTCATTGTCACTTTTGCTACTCAGTAATATTGTGTAGTAAACAATGATATGATATATAATTGGATAGTTTTTCCTTAGAATATTAAGAGTTGGTGCTAGAAAATGGTGTTATCTCCCAAGTGGATAGGATTATTCATCTTCTTATCTCAAGGATGAGGAAAAATTAAGTCTTAAGAAAATGGTGGTAGGAGGATACTTCATCTAGTTGATATGGGTTTTCTCATATACCTCAAAAACATGAAACATGTCATAATATCTTTACTGATGATACATATATACAAAATAGGGTGGTACTAACTCTATTTGTGTTTAACATTACAAGATGCTTCACAACATGATATAATTATCTAGATGAAGAGTGGTAATATGTAAGAGACATGTCCCTTTATATTATAATGTATAGATACTTATATATTCCATTGTAAAATGTTATGAAATGTACCATACATGAGAAGAGAGTATAAAAGTGACTAGAAGATATCAAGAAATAACATATGGTAAAATGGTATATCTAAGAGATATGTCCATTTATATTCTAATGTATTGAGACATTATATATGCCATTGTATAATATTATAAAATGTACCATATGAGAAGAGATACTATAAAATTAAATTTAAGATATATAGACATAACATATTGTGAAATGTAATATATGATTATGATGAAAAAAATATTATTAGAGTAGGAATTACCAATGTTCAAATGATATACATGTGTGAATTATTATATCCCCTTATTGAAACTTATATTTTTTTAGCGTGAATTCTTATGTGTGAATATATTCTATCATTAAAATTTATGTGTGAATTTGTCTCTCTTTTTATCCCTCTCTTACTTTCTCTTTATGTACAAAAGGAATAATATTAATTTAAATTTATTTTAAATTAGGTTTAGTTTTATTTGATTGATAATTGACCTCTTTCATTTGTTCATTTTATAGATTATAAGAGATGCTATGGGTACCCCACATGGATCAGAATAAAGTTTTATTGATGTTGTGGTTTCATCTCAAGATCCACTATCTCCCCCACAACACATGATTTAAAGACATAAACTTGTGAGAACATAGTAAAATTGTTTTTTAGCTTCAAGAAAGATACTCTATGTCATATTTATATTTGTTTTCACATCTAGTTCTAATGATATATGTATGCTCCATAGGATTCTCCATCATGGATATATGGGTGGTCAAGCAACACAAGGCAGTCACTTAGGTGGTATATGATGAATCCAAAATCACCTTGTTATAAAATTTTGTTCATGGAAACTATATCATTTTCAATATATCATTTAATTCATTAAAATTTATATTTCATATGTTGTTTAGATGCCATCATTTTCTGAGGTTGTGAAAGAGACATTCGATGCTTCACACTGAGAGTAGATTTTATCCTTGTAATTAGTCATGCATCAACCTTGGTTATACATATATGGGTAGGAAACATAGTTTATTTCTAGGCAATGTTAACCAGGAGAGCAAGTTATTGTGTAAGGGGTCTAGTTGTAGGCACAATCTATTTTGTATGTTGATATGGCCCACATTGTATGCCTATATGGCATATTTTAGATATGTACATGTTATGGTCTAGATTGTATCTCGATATATGTTCTATTTTTGATGTCATTATGACATAATTTACATACACATATATACTATTTGACATATTTATATGTGAATCATACATTGTTATAACTTGTGTATACATATTTACATCTTAAATCTATCATTATTATTTGTTGAACATGTTCACAGATAATTTAAATGTTAAAATTTCATGAAATTGATGTACTAATGTTATAATGAGTACAATGAAGTCATTTTTTTATGCACATCTATGTGATGATTATTTATTTATGTGTTGGTTTCTTAGCATTATCATATATTTCATTTAAAAAAGAATGAAAGAATGTGTTTGACCCTAAAATATTGATCGAAGGTGATCTTATAATTAAACCTATATTTGAATTAAAGGGGTATATAGAAATAAAATGGCACAAGGGTGATAATCAGATCTATAGAAGACCGATTAGATTTAAAACTTAGATATAAACATACATTAAATTTATTATGTTGAGTTAGTCTAAATTTGGAAAGTACAACTATGTTAGATATATAAATGATAAAAAGTGATCTACTTAAGTTATTTTGGTGTTAATGTAGTTCTGGTTCTAAAACATGAAAAAATAGGTTGGAAGGAGATTTAAGAATATTCATCAAATTTTGGATTTGACACATTTGGCTCTTTGAATAGTAAAGTCAACCTAGTATGGTTATGTGATGCTACTATCTAGGTTCAACATAAGTTTCCTATATGAAATATATGAGAGGATAGGATGAAACCACCTAGATGATTCTAGGTTTTGCTTTACCTTCACTCTAGTGCATTTAAATTTGGGTCATGGACTATTTTTCCTTGTGAAATGATAAAACCTTAGTTCTCCATCTTCATAATGGGTTAGTGAGAACATTATGTTGAGCTGACCCTAAGGACCCCACTATCATAGGGCACTACTTACATAGCCAATACTCTAGAGAGGGCCTCAAACTAATGTAGTTCTCCCTTATGTGTGAGTCATGCAATATGTGAAAAATAAGTAATATAGTGACCTAGCTTGTAACTTAGAAAATTGGGTCCTTGGGTTGCTCTTTTAGTAATACAGACCTGTAGATGTGTTGTATATATGATTGGTATGGAAATAGGGAATTTTTGTTTAATTAAATACTCTTTGGTAAGAATACTTAGTATTATTCTTGTGTTGCTAGGTAAGGAATGAATGATGGTCAATATTGTATTTATACCAATCCTATTTGGAGTAATAACTCACATTAAACCACTTAAGCTAACAATTAGGATACATTTCATTTACAATTTGGATTAATTTAGGGAACTAAAATTTTGTGTCGAGATGAGATAGTAATGTTGACACTAGTATCTATCCCAGATGTTAATGTCCAGGGGGAAGGAAAATAGGTACAAGTTTAGAACTTGTAGGATGAAAGATAAGTACATTTTAAGCATTATAGTCAAGACATAAGCATTCTAAAAATTAAGGAGTCAAACCCTTATTAGATAATTTAATCATGTAAATTAACAAATATAAATAAAATTTTATAATATGAATAATTATAATAAATGATAAAAAAATTATAGTTATTTTTATATTTAAAAACTATGCCTATTATATATTTTTATTTATGTTTAAATATTTAATTTTTTTATTTTAAAATGTTTATGTTAAATTTATAAATATTTTTTAAAAATACTTTATATAAACTTTTAAATTTTTATATAATTAAAAATTCTCGTGCACTTTAAAAATAGGGTTAATTTTATTTATTTTATCTTTCTATTATTTTATCTTCCAGTTATTTTCTCTCCCATCACAAGGCTAAAAGATTCTTTTATAGACTATTAGGTTTACTATGGCATTAGTGGTGAAAGTGTTGACCCCATTTTTTATTATCATTTCTATGGATCCTTGTTGTCAGGTATTTAATCTCTTTAATGTATTTTTTAGTGTATTTGAAATGTGTGATTTGTTTTCTTAACATGTCTATTTTATTCATTATTTACCACTTTATGTTATAAAATTGTTAAGATTCATATTGACTTGAATTTTTATTATGAAGTGGTGGAGATAATGAAATGACATAGATTAGGATTGTTTAATACTTATTGCTATTGATTATTATTTATTTCTTTTTGTGTGGAAAATAAATAAGGACACAATTGGAAAATGTGAGGGTATTTTTTTTTTAAATAACTATAATCAAATAATTTTAGTAAATAAGTGCCATGATGTAAGAAAGTTTTAATGGTGCCCCGTTGGCTAAACCATACCATGCTATGCCATATCAACAATCCATCTTTTTTCAAATGGGAAAATAATTTCTAATCAAACCACAAAACCATTCAATAAAATAAAAACCATACCCTTTGGTACTAGTTATATAATTTCCATGGGCTAGGGTTATTTTATATTGTCTTCTATATGGAAAGAGGTTGAAACAAGGTAATTTTACTAGTTTTGTGATGCAAGATCATCATTGTAAATATGTTAATTTGGTTGTGTCAAGAGTTTTAGTCTTAAGAGGTCATTTAAAACAATAATTTCCTTTTTTTAGGACTTAGATATTAGTGTATAGGTTAGTTAGTTAGTGTCGAGTAGATATTGATGATTGTGTATGAACTAGTCTGTAGGTGTTAGTGGAGAGAGTTAAAAAGAAGAGATTTGACTGTATTTCCTTATTTTTTGGACCTTAAAACTTAAATTATTATTGAAACACCATTTTACCATTGGATCCATATTTTAGGAATAGTCAAAAATATTTTAAGAGATCAAACTCAAATTTTTGTCATCGTGAGGGTAAAATTAGGCTTATGCAGACCTAAAAGAGTTTAAAATAACTTGAACCTAGTTTTATTAGAAACCAATAAAAGAGATCGGTGCCTCTTTATTAGATATTGAAATAGTGGTAAGTGAGAGTGTTTGAGTCCTTATGTGAAGTAAGTTTAGAAGTAATAACCTTTCTCAAGACTAATAGACCTATGTGTAGTCTTATGATAGAATACAAGGCTGTGTGAGGTGTATAAGGGATTCAATCAATAAATAGATGTTTCAATAAAATAAGGTAGTTATCAATACATTTATTATTATGTATAAGGTATCCTATATATATTATCAAGGTGTCAAGGTGTCTTAATTCCAAGATTTAATGTGAAACCCATAAAAAATCCATACCTCATAAGATCATCAAGAGACAATTAAATAAGATAGATCCTTCATTACATCATTTTGTATGGAACAAGGCTATTTTAATAGTTTTAGATCTGAATAATTATAGATAATCACCTAGAACAACTAATAGGACCAATTAGAAACCTCACAAGGACTCAAATTATCATAAAATCATAGCTAAGTTATTATGGTTTTCTATAGATAAGTTGAAATTGAAACATCAAAGTTGTCCTTCTACAACTGACTATGTATGCAAAAAATCCATATTTGGTCTAAGAAAGAATAAACTAGTAATATATTGAAACTTATTGAGAAGTTCAATCTCTTAAAGATCATTAAATTTAAATTAAGAGATATTTTTTTGAGAATTTTGATAAAGAAGGAAGTCTAACAAGGTTTTGAGGTTGATCAAAGTATTGATTCCTTAAAGCATATTTGTTCACTGATCATTCTGTAAGAATAGTCCAATTTGAATAAGGTCTTCACCAAGACCCAATGATACCTTTGCATCAATTCCCCCACACCAACCAATTTGTGTGGGTGAAGTCTTACTTTAATAACTATAATTTGGGAATTTATGTACCCATTTGATCTACAATTTCAATTTCAATGATCTATTTATAAACAAATGTTGTAAGCTGGTAAAGTAGTATATAGTAAACTAGAGACATCATATTTTTGAAATTAATTTTTGTTAAGGTCAAAGTTATCTAAAATTATTATTTTATTTTTTGGCATGTCCATAATCTAAATAACAAGCTAATTTAAAGGCAGATCACCATGTTTACCAGGCTATATAAATTAATAATCACATTATGTTAAATAAATTGACATTTTCCTTTAGATCTTAATGAGGTTGAGCATGTAAAGTCCCTTGATCAGACATATTGATTCAAATAGTAATGGGATCAGTTGATATGACTTAATCAATCACATTCATCTATTTCAAATAAGAAATGACTTTTGATGTCAGACCTTACATCTTATTGATAATGTTCCCACTTTTATCAAATTCTAATGTATGACAATACCATTTGAGGTATACACTAGGATATTCCTTCAATGGCCTTGTAATACTTTCTTGGGTAACTTGAAGGTATCTCCTAGGAGATATCTTGGATTAGAAATCCACTCTTGTGCATGTTTGAAAGGTATCTCATAGGAGATACATTAAAGTTATTACAAGGACCTTCAAGTTATCACCCAGTAGTGCCTTCAAGGTGAAATAAAATTTCACTCCTATGCATGTTGAAGGTATATCCTAAGAGATACCTTCAACATACCCTTAAATGTATGACAACACCCTTCAAGGTATATACTAGGAGATTACTTCAATGGACTTGTAATACCTTCATGGGTAACTTGAAGGTATCTCTTAGGATATATATTGAAGGATAAATCTAATCTTGTGCATGTTTTAAAGGTATCTCCTAGGAGATAGCTTGAAGGTATTACAAGGCCCTTCAAGATATCACCCAATAATTCATTCAAGGTGAAGGAAAATTCCACTCATGTGCTTGTTGAAGGTATCTCCTAGGCGATAACTTCAACATCCCCTTGAATGCATATTGAAGATAAATACAACATAGGAGCTAATTTCAACATCCCATTGAATGCATATTGAATACAAATAAAACATTATAGAGGAGATGAATAAAGTCAATTGAAATCCTATGAGTATACAAATCTGAATGATAATTACAGAGTCACCCACCCATTATGTACTCGAAGTGCCAACTCATGTAGTTCATTAAAATATGGAAGGAAGCAATAAAAATTAAATGGATTTGTCTCTAGTAGTGGAATTCAAGAGACAAGAGACAACAAAGAGCATATTTAAAAAATTAGTACTATACAAACCTTTACAATCATTAGTAATATCAACAATGCATTCTAAGAGCCCAACTATAGTGGGTATGCCATAAAACATTAGGAGGAATAATGGATAGAGGTGTAGTAATAGTTAACCTAGGCACCAATCTGGAGATGATGAAACCTAGTGTAGGGGTTGGTAGACCAACATACCCATTAGGAGAAAATATGGGTAACATAGGTAGAGGTAACCTTAGAAGCAACCATATTTCAAGCACCTAGGCAACAACTAGTGTGCCAATCATGTAAATGCCAATCATTCAACATTTCATTTATGAAATGTCTTTGAGTTTTTAGAAATATAGAGAAGTGGAAAATGCTATTGTTCACAAATGTGAAATAATATGACATGCCAAGGGTGTAACTACATTAGAGAAGAAGATGAGCTAATTTATGATCAAATTGATAGATTGTGTGCACACATAGTATTGCAAACTCAACCCAAAACAAGATACTATAGATGATGATCAACTCAAGGAAGTATTTTTGAAGGAATTTAATATCCTTAAATTTGAGTAGCATAGCTATGTGTTAAAGCAAATTAAGCAAGATCTTACTAAGAGCATTCACACTATATGATGTAAGGTTTAAGACCTTGAAATATAAGCTTTTATATGAGATCCACCTTATTTAGCACATGCAATTATTTTTTGGAGGGTTGCTTTTACCTTTCAAGCATGCTTTGTCTATGAAAACTTTCACAAAGCCACAAAAGGCTTGATAAGTGACATTAATGACTGAGGTAGTTGGTAATGTGGATATGATGATTAATTCATCTATGTAGGCTCAAATTTCCTCACTGGCCTCCCAGATTGAGAAGTTGATTTCACATAATGAGCATGACTCTTGCAATAGTTTTTAGTGTACAAACTGTGATGTGGAAGGCCATAATAAAAATAATTATCCACAATGCATCGTTAGTCTATTGCTTAAGTCTTATTAAATCTTACATGAATATAACAAAATGCTATAGAACCTTTTTCACAAAATTGAGAATGCTAAGTACAAAGTTGAAGGACCTAAATGTTGAAGATAAATTTGGAGGACACAAATGTTGAAGGCAAAATTTTGATACAAAATTGATGAAGAGCCAATTAGTTCACAAGTTATGAAGAGTAAATTTCAATATGGAAATGCTGAAGACTAATTAATAATTTAAAAAATGTAAAAGGTAGAGTCTACTTGTTGCTCACCATCCCACCTCCATTCCTTTAATTTTGAATCTCTATAGGTTTTATGGGATGATTGGGTACTCGTGAAGAATTAGATCTCTATGAAATGATTAATTAGCTTGAGAATATTTTCAAGTGAGTTCATCCATTGAGGATCAAAACCAATATTCACTCCTATTTGTTCATCAATACTATGTTTTAACTTGAGCCTCAATGTATTTACTTCCTGCTATAATTTGTATGCCTTGATGGTGCCTCATTTAGATACCCAACTTAGGTCTCTCACATACCAACTTAGACCAAGTAACCTCAGTAGTATGCATCTACTATTTAACCTCCTTAAGCACTTGGATGTATTACAAGATGATCAAGAAATAACTCTATTTATAAGCAAAATTATGACCCTGATGTAGACTAGGGAACTGAGTGGCTTATTTGGAAGAAATGAAGAGAGTGTGTATTGGATTGATCTGTGCTAAAGACAATCATTCTCATGTTCTAATGTTCTATTTAAACACTCTTCCATGCTAATGACATATAACACATTTCTTCACATAGTATATATGAGCATTAAGGTGAGTCATTTAATTGTGAGCATGATAGGGGTGCCTTCATGGCTTAATAATGAGCTAATATTTACACATAGGGATTAGGTTGGCCCATGAGAGAATGAATGATAGGTAATATTAGGTCAATATCATATTTTCAATAATGTGTAAGGATTTTAGGGTTTAATTGTCTTATAGGCATGGATAATTGACTCAATACAATAAGATTGTGGATAACTCTTTGACACAAGAGCACAATATGATCATGTTTAGTGACTTAAATAAAACATTTGAGAATTTATCCTTGCATATCATGGCTAAGGGCCAATGGTGACCAAAATGGTCAACAAATACCATACAAGAAAAATCACTCTTGTGAATGTTTGAAAGGTATCTCCAAGGAGATACCTTGAAGGTATTACAAGGCCCTTCAAGGTATCACCTAGTATTGCCTTAAAGGTGAAGGTAAATTATAATTGTGTTCATGTTAAAGGTATATATTAGGTTATACCATCAATATCCCCTTGAATGTATGATAATTCCATTTAAGGTATCTCCCAGGATATGCCTTCAAAGGCCTTATAAAATCTTCATAGGTAACTTGAAGGTATCTACTAGGAGATAAATTTTAAAAAATATCACTATTGTGCATTTTTTAAATGTATCTCTTATGATATACCTTGAAGGTATTACAATTACCTTCAGGGTATTACCTAGTAGTGCCTTCAAGGTAAAGGAAAATTTTGCTTCTTTGCATGTTGAAGGTATCTCCTAGGAGATGCCTTCAATGTTCCTATTAACCAAATTTGATCCCAAGTCAAATTTGGGTCAATCCTAACTATATTTAACTTTTTGAGTAGTTTATAGATGTCTTATAAGAGTCTCATAATGGTCTAAACATCTTACTTAGTCCTTATTGAAGCCCATCCTCCTTGTACTGACCTAGTCAACTAAAGTCAAAGGTTGGTAAACCTTGGTAAAAGATGGTCAAAGGATAAAATTGTGTTTAAAATGTCCTCAGAGGGTATTTTATATGTTTCAATGTGTTTACAAGTCGTAAAATGGCCATTTTCTAAGTTTCATATGCAAAAGGGGGTATTTGGCCACTTTTCTAGTCTATTAAATGACTTGTACAGTCTTTACAAGAAAATTAATTGTAACCAAGGTGGATATAAATTTGGATAAGGTCAAATTATGTCAAGATATTTTAGAGGTGGTAGTTATAAGTCAATTTCATCAGTCAAGTGGTAGTTTTTCCTAAACATAGGCCATTTATAACACTTGTATAGACTTCTCAAGTTCACTTGTAGCTAAAAACATGGTGTTGTGACTCTTAACCTCCCCACAGGCCATTTAAAACTTTTTATTGTATAAATAATGTCAAAAAGTTTGTTTCTAACATCTTTTTCTTCATTTTCACTTGGCAAGCTAAAGAGGAGAAGTTTCAAAGATTTACTATGGGCTGTACAAGTGGATTTAGGAAGAATTATTCTACAGGTGGATAGTACTATGAGTGCAATTCACATACATAATAATAGGTCTTATATTGGTGTCTCCTCCTTCATGAACAATCACTTAAACTCTAGGCAACCTTTTATGAAATTATATTCAAGAGGGGTATGATTATGTATTTATTTCTTGTTTTCAGGAATATATAGAGCTATGTGATCTTGATGAGGTGTTTTTAGGTTGGAATAATTACCTCTCCATGATATTCTCATCTTCCAACACTTCCTCTCTTAATGTCTTTTAAAGGGATTTCTTAATTGTTGCTTGTTTCTCAAGTTTGTAGCTATGGATGAGTAAGCTATGTTATTTCAATGTGGATGATAGTTCCATGGTATGTTAAATATGCTTGGATTCATGTTATAAGGATAAATTCATTGGATGCCATTGTGAGATATAAAATCAACACCTCTTCAAGTCAAATTGCCTAATTTCCTTGTTCACTACCTAGTCAGTTCATAGTCATCTTACTTGAGCTTCAAGAGGTTATAAAGAGGTATTAGTGGTGAATACATGGTGGAATTCATGTTTGAGACTATATCATACCAAAAATATCATACATTTAATGCCATGGAGGTTAAGTTTCCATGCTAAGTAGAATTTTTCTTCAAAATAATGATCAGACTGTATTGGTCTCTTTGTCCTTGAAAGTTGCAAACATAGACCCTTGAGATTCTTTAGAATAATATATGCCATGATAGAAACACTTTATAATAATATTAGTTGTTTGGTCTAATATACCTATCTACACATAATGCCCATAACAGTTTTGAAGGGTTAAAGGTGAGTGAAGGATGAGTAATTGAAGTCTAAAGATGGCAAAAAAAACACTAAATTATGACAGTGATATCTATAGGACATTGTTAAAAGAGTGATATTGTACTTAAATCTGATAATACTAGATTATTACATTAAAATTGGAATAATAATAAATGGTTTAAATGGTAATCTTAAGCCAAGATGAAGTGGAAAAGGTATAACTTGATGTTTTGATTCCAAAACACCTTCCCCTATCCGTACACAGGCCTGAGAATACTAATCTACAATAGGCTTTGGTAAATTCTTGATCTTAGTTGGGATAATAGTGGTGAAATTTAATTTTTAGTGTGAATTAATTAATTATAGAGCATTAAGCCTAAAATAAAGATAATTATTGTCAACTACGTGATCTAAAATATCTCAAATGCACCTATAGGTGGCCCTAAAACTCATAAAACACAATCATGAAGGGTATATTGGTAGTGAGGTGGAAGTTTGAAGCTTGGAACTCATTAGAGATTTAAAAGTGGATATAAGGTGTAATTAATGAAAGGTGACATTAATTAACTTATTTTAAACCTAAAAACACTATTTACTAAGTCTAAATCTTGCCAAGATGGACACTTATGGGGGCAAAACCATGACTGTGACAGTCAAGATAGGGATGTCTTAATCAAGGACATAAATGTGAAGTAATGTTAATTTGAAGGATTATAAGTAAATTAAAATAATTAGGATGGTATTATTACCTAATAAAAATGGAAAGGAAGTCCAAAACCATATCCAAAACTCAATCCATAACACCTACAAGAAGGGTCCTAAGGTGTCTCAGTCTTCAACAAGCAGGTGTCTTAGTCTTGGGAATGAGGGATGATAAGAATGGAGATTAGCTTATAAAAATAGTGGATGAAAAATTTAATGATATTTAAAACATTATATAAGGTATGCATTGTGTTCCTAAATACCAAACCAAATCTCAAAACAACCTACAATTAAGCCTGAATAGTGATCTCCTTATGGGAAGTCATACACCTAGTCTAGGTTTCCAAGATCATAAGGAAGTGTTTAAGGGTAAAATAGAATATAAAATGTTTGGAATACATTATTATAGGACTTTATGATACCTAAATTTCCTAATAAATCTCAAGGAAATCCATAAAACCTCCAAACCCAACCTATACCTTGCCTACCTTCATAGGTTGCTTGGTTCATAAGTCTGCCTTGGGAATTTGAAGAGTTTGGTGGTCTATCCTTGGAGTTATAAGATAAAAATTGATAAAAATAATAATTGGGGGATAAATAATATGAAACAATTGTCAATTTTCCAAATATAATAATTCAAACTGTCTCTAATTTGTCTTAGAGTAGAGATAATTTTACCTTGCATGAAGATGGCAGTTTTGAGGAAAATGGTGAAATTGATGACTAGAGGGAAATCAGAGCTCAAGTTAAGGTTTAATAATCTAGAGGAAAAATAAAAATAAATAAAAAAACTTTATATAATCCTTTTAGGAAAATAGGGTACACTATAGTATAAAGGATGCACTCACCATGGGAAGGAATGGTAAACAAAGGGCTTGCTAAGGATGGTATTTTTCATTTTTAACCTTAGGTTAGATTAATAAGTGATTTTAAAATGATTAGGATAATATTCATTTTTTTTAAACCTCATAATATTAAAATAAAGCTACTATTACCTCATTTTTAGCTCAAGGATACATGCAGACCTATTGGCAAGGTCTAGGCCTAATGCCAAACATGGGTAAGGTTTCATCTTTAGCTCTTAAGGAGATATTAAAATGATGGGAACATATTTTTTGGATGAATATATGAGTTTTTTAACCTTATTTAGACAAAATAATCACCAAAAAATCAATCCTTGGCTTGAAAGCTCCTAAACCCTCATAGAATGAAAAAAATGGCTCGAGTGGTCAAGATAAAATGCTTGGAACTTTCATGACCTGATGCATGGGACATTGAGGAATTTAGGTAAGTTATATAAGGTCCTTGAGGATTATTAAATGTAATTTTTAAATATTTATAATGATCATATTTCATGAACAAATGTTAAGAAGGCTAGTCACTTAAAAACCCTTGCCAACCCTATTTTAGGACCCTATGGAGAAAATGAGGCTAAAAGTGCCCCAAAATGGATGAATTTGACTATGAATGATGAAGATAAGTTATTTAAAACTCCACAAGGATGAAATACATGAAATTGGATTGTACATAATCCTTATAGGTGAAGGATAAAATAGGTTTTATTGATATTTTCTTATGTTTTTTAGGTCTTGAAGATGATCAATGGATGAAAACCACTTGGGATGATAGATTGGGACTTGAACCAATTCCTTTTGACATTTTTAGAGCCTTGAATTTCCCAAAAATTTCCCTACTAAGCCTCTCACTTTAGCCATTCTAAAGTCAAATCTAAAATGACATAGTGAATAGAGTGAAAAATTAAGTTTGAAGGTATTTATGATGTGTTTGATGAATCGAAGCATATGAGGTGTCCTAACATGTGTCAAAAGACCCATGGTATGGATTAGAAAGGAAGGATTCAAATATTCTCATGCTGAAGCGTCAAGACAAGCCTATTAGAGAGTGATCTTGGTTACAAGGTCATGATGTGCTTGTGTAAGAGAATGCCATGATTAGGAAAACTCCCAATGCAGGTGGAGGAATATTTGTAACTCCCTCTCATAAACACACATGAATAACTTGTCCCTAATTTGATTTAGAATTCTCAAGAAAGCCCATGATGAAGGAAGTTTCATAAGAGAGAATGATTGAGAAGATGCTATGCCATACTTGGGGAAGATGCTAATTTGGGATGGAATGATGTGTATATCAGTTTTATGACTCCTTTTCAACTTCATCCACATGCATTGTAACTGATTTTCACATTCAGACACTTATCCTTGTGCCTCTTCAACGTCACTTTTCTCTCTTTTCTTCTAAGTTCTATAAATGTGTGCCATTTTAGCTATTGAAAAAGAGACCATAGCTAGTATGGAGAAGCCCTACTAGTATGACATTGTATTTTATATTTGAAAATTAAATACAAGTCTAATTTTGGTTTGTGAACATCTTTGTCTAAGTGTTAGAGTGATGAATAGTGGATCTAAGTGATAGTATCATCCTTACTCCCTTATCCTTCAAGTTTAAGCAAGAGTTATGATTTTAACAGGTCATGTGAAGTGTGTTGAATGCACTAGGCTCTTATTCAAGTATGAAATTTTATATATGGTGTGAAATATGCACCTAAATAAATTATCTAATTTATTTTCCTATGTATGCTACCTTCATATTGAAGCATTTATGTTAGGATCCTTTAATGCCTAGAATTGGTATTAAAAAGCTTTGTTGCTTACTAGGAGTGTGATAGTCAATGGGATACATTTTGGTGTATCACCTCTTTAGTTTAGTTTCCATTTCATGTAAACTTCTAACTCTTTTCCCATGAAAAATCATTAGATTAAGTGATATGCACTTCAAGAATAATCTAGGGAGCTAGCCCTCATAATCTAAAGATTCATCTCTCCTACAAGTTCACCCACAACATGAGAGATGATTCAATGTTGTATCAAATTGTAGAATCTTGATATAGTACCCTATGTTACACAATTTTATGACAAAAATTATAGCAGGCTCGATGGGACAACTATTCCTAATTGCTTCCATGTCAAGGTGAATGCTAGTCTTTACAAGCCCAAGGTTGTAGAAATGTTTCTAATCTAGCATTTGGTGACTCAAAAAGGTCAAAATATTTGGTTGTAGTTCAAGTTATTCACATTATACTTAATGGTCCTCACTAGATCATCTTCTAGTAAAACACTCAATCAAGTCCCTCTCCCTAAAACTCCTCTTGAGGAACAAGATCCTGAACAAGAAGGTTTTGAAGAAGAAGAGGAAGAAGTTGAGGAGATATGAGACCAAGAGGAGGAAGAAGAGATGGATATGATACATCCTTTCCCAACTTTTAACACTCAAAATCTAATTAATCTTCCTACATATGAACTTATTCCCCCTAATGCTATGAAAAGTCTCCCTAGATTCATTGGAGAAGGTCTTATTACCACATCTGAGCACATTAGGGACATTTCTTTTTTTTCAACTTCTACAATATCAATCAAGATAAAATAAATATTAGACTACTTGCCATATCTCTAAAGGGTAAAGAACTTGATTATTATAGGACATTAGAAGGTGGTTACATTATTAATTGGGATAGATTTTGAGACTTGTTGGTGAATAGATTTGAGAATAAGAGTGATCACATTTCACTAATCCATAAACTAAATGTGATAAGGAGAGGTCCTAATGAATCTATGGGAGATTTCAATGAAATATTTCAAAGGACATGAGATAGATTGCCACCTATCATGAGGCTTCCTCCAAGCTTTGTATTCCCTACCTATCTCAAGGCCATTATCACTGATGTGGTATTAATTTTATAGTCAATGGGAGGATTTACTCAGCTTGATGCATATGAGACAACTATTAAAGTTGAGGATAGTTTTATACAGTCTAAAAAGATCCCCTAAAGTGTTTTTATGCCTTTGTTGCTGTCTCATATTCCAGTTGAAACTCCAAGTTACAATCCTAGCTCAAACAAGCTCAATTGCATGCATGCACTCTATCCAATCCCTAATATTATCCTTCAAAAAATTATAGGCCTCCACCCTAATACAATCACCAAGGTTAAAAAGGTTTTAATAGGGAACCCAATACCTATAATCCTAACTCCATTCCATCCACAAGGGCTATTGTTCTAGTCCATACTAACTTGGTTTAAGGAGTAGAACATTTGGATCATTGGGGACAATCTCAAGGTTAGTTTATGTATGATGGTGGAGGAGGTTGTCAAGCCTTAGTGACATAAGAAAGACCTACCCCTTGCCTCACATCAAAAGAAAAAAATCTCATGCAAAGGGATACCCTTGGAGAAGGTAGAAACTAAAGTACCAATTTTATGAACTTTCATGAAGAAGATAACTATGTGAATAAGGTTGACAAAGCACCTAAAGGATTTCCATTCAGTACTTCTTCTCTATTACCTTCACACCATCTAATTATTCCCAAGATTCCTCAAGAAGGAGATAATGATATGGAGTAGCAAACAAGGGTTTTTGGAGAAGAAGACACTTTAATGGTAAGACAAGAATAAGTAGACCTTGAGTGGATTGATGAATTACCATGCTTCATGGATGATGATGATGATGATGATGATGATGATGAACCTACAACACAAGGTGAAAAAGAGGTTACCACTAGCCAACATGATGTTCCCCAAGAAATTGGTAAGAATGTTAATGAAATTCAAGCCCTTTATATTGACCATGAAGAGTTGGCATTCTAGGATGACCTTGAGAAATTTTGTTTGAGCTTGGATGATCCATCTCCACTTCATGAAGAGCTTGAGAAAAGTTTTGAAGAAGATGTTGTATATGAACCTATTGAGATTCATGAAGCACCTAAAAAAGAAGAGTAAGGTAAACATGGTTCATCTTGAGAAAGTCAAATGCATAAGATAGACAAAGAACACAAGATAACAAGAGAGGTAGTAAGTTTTGAAGAACCTCTCCCATGCACTCAACCACCAGAGTTTGATGGAGACTTTACTTTTGAAGGTGAGTATAAAATTGATGATGGAAAATAAATTGTAGTAGAATTTAATGTTGAATTTGAGGATAAAAATGAGTCTAAAATCAATGAAATATCACTTTAAATAAGGGATATGGTTAACATTCAAACCAATCAAGAGGAGTATGTTTTTATTGAACACATGTTCTTAGCTAAAGGACCAAATGAAACCAATGCAAGCACCACGGGAGATGAACAAGGCCTTGGAAAAACAAGAACTAGTATTAATTGGAAGATTGCATATTATTATATTTCACTTAAAGAAGATGTATGAAAAGCTTTCTTTTTGATCTGGGAGGATCAATTTCTTCTATTTAGTTGGTACACTTTAGAGTGTGTTTGTTTCACTTTGTCTTATGTTTCCTAAGTGCTTCATAACACAAGTGTTTTCCTTCCTTTTGTTTGGTGTGTGTCTTTTATTTTGTGTGTGTGGGTCAGCCAGCTTGTTTCCCTTGAGTCAAAGGTCTATTCAAGTTATTTTAAGTGCCTATATGCATGACTCCATGCCTAATGGAAGGACTAGGCAGGTCTGAGGTATAGTTGGCATGCCACCCCTAAGAATCAACAAGAATGTTGACCAAATTTGATCCCAAGTCAAATTTGGGTCAACCCATACTATTTTAAACTTTTAATTTTTTTTATAAATGTCTTATAGGGGTCTCATAATGGTCTAAACATCTTACTTAGTCCTTGTTGAAGCCCATCCTCCTTGTACTGACCTAGTCAACCAAAGTCAAAGGTTGGTCAACCTTGGTAAAATATGGTAAAATGATACAATTGTGTTTAAAATATCCTAATATTATATTTTATATGTTTCAATGTGTTTACAAGTCATAAAATGGCCATTTTCCAAGTTTCATATGCAAAATGGGGTATTTGGCCACTTTTATAGTCTATTAAATAACTTATACAAACTTTACAAGCAAAATATTTATCACCAAGGTGTATCTAAACGTGGATAAGGTCAAATTATGTTAGGATATATCATAGGTGGTAGTTACAAGTCAATTTCATCAGTCAAATGGTAGTTTTACCTAAAAAATAGGCCATTTCTAACACTTGTACAGACTTCTCAAGTTCACTTATAGCTAAAAACGTGGTGGTGTGACTCTTCATCTCCCCAAAGGCCATTTAAATGTTTGGCTTTTATAAATAATGTCAAAAAGTTTATTTCTAACTTCTTTTTCTTCATTTTTAGTTGACAAGCTAAACACGAGCAATTTCAAACACTTGTTATGGGCTGTATAAGTGGAGTCAAGAATAATGATTATAAAAGTGGATATTAATCTAAGTTAAATTCACATACATAACAAGAAGTATTATATTGGTGGCTCCTCTTTCATGAACATTCACTTACACTCCAGGTAGCCTTTTATAAAATTACATTCAAGAGGGGTATAGTTGTGCATCTGTTTCTTGTTTCAAGAATATATGGAGCTATGTGATCTTGATGAGGTGTTTTTATTTTGTAATTTTTCCCTCTACATGGTATTATAATCTCCCAACACTTCTTCTCTTAATGTTTTTGAAAGGGATTTCCTAATTGTGCTTGTTTCTCATGTTTGCAGCCATAGATGGGTAACCTATGTTGTTTTAATGTGGAAGACAATTCCATGAGATGTTAAACATTATTGGATTCATTTTATCAAGATAAATTCATTGGATTCCATTGTGATATATCAAATCAACACCCCTTTAAGGCAAATTGCCTAATTTCCTTGTTCACTGCCTATTTAGTTCACAGTCATCTTACTTGAGCTTTAGGAGGTTGTACAAAGGTATTAATGGTGAATACATGGTGGAATTAATGTTTTAGACTATATAATATGAAAAATATCATATATTTAATGCCATGGAGGTTAATATTCCATGCCAAGTATAATTTTTCTTCTAAATAATGATCAGATTGTATTGGTCTCTTTGTCCTTGAAAGTTATAAACAAAGACCCTTAAACTTATTTAGAATAATATATACCATGATAGAATCAATTTAAAATTATCTTAGTTATTTTTTATAATATACCTATCTACACAAAATTCCTATACAAATTTTAAAGGGCAAAAGGTGAGTGAAGGATGAGTAATTGAAGTCTAAAGATGGCCAACAAACCATTGAATTGTGATAGTGATATCTACAAGACATAGTTAAAAGAGTGATCTTGTACTTAAATTTTATAATATTAGATTATTAAATAAATATTGGAAAAATAATAAATGGTTTTAATGGTAATAATAAGCCAAGATGAAGTGGAAAAGGTATAACTTAATGTTTTGATCCCAAAACACCTTCCCTTGTCTATACACAGGCCTGAAAATACTAATCTACAACAAGGTTTGGTAAGTTCTTCATCTCTGTTGGGATAATAGTGGTAAAATTTAATGTTTAGTGTGAATTTAGTACTTATAAATCACTAATAATAAAATTAATATAATTTTTTTCAACTACATGATCTAAAATATCTCAAATGCCCTACAGGCAGCCCTAGAACTCATAAAACATAGTCATGAAGGGTATATTAGTAGTGGGGTGGAAGTTTGAAGCTTGGAATTCATTTAGAGACTTAAATGTGTATATAAGGTGAAATTAATGAAATTTTAACTTAATTAAAATTTTTTAAACCTAAACACACTATCTACTAGGCCTAAATCTTGCCAAGATTCACACTTATAGGGGCAAAACCATGACTATGACAGTTAAGACATGGATGTCTTAATCAAGGACCTAAACGTGAAGTGATGTTGGTTTGAATGATTATAATTAAATTAAAACCATTATTATGGTATTATTTAATAATAAAAATGGAAAGGAAGTCCAAACCCATAGCCAAAACTCAATCCATAACACTTACAAGTAGGGTCTTAATGTGTCTCAATCCTCAATAGGCAGGTGTTTTAGTCTTGGGAATGAGGGATGCTAAGGATGGATATCAGATTATAAAAATGGTGGATTAAAAGTTTAATGATATTTTAAAAATTATATAAGGTGTGTATTGTGTTCCTAAATACCAAACAAAAGGTCAAAATAACCTACATCTAAGCCTAAATAGTGATCTCCTTATGGGCAGTCATAGACCTAGTCTAGGTTTCCAAGAGAATAAGGAAGTGTTTAAGGTGAAAATAGAATATAAAATGGTTGGAATAAATAATTATATTAATTTAGGATACTGAAATGTACTAATAATTATCAAGGCAATCCTTAAAACCTCCAAACCCAACCTATACCCTGCCTACCTTCACATGTTGCTTGGTTCATAAGTTTGCCTTGGGAATTTGAAGATTTTGGTGGTCTATCCTTAGATTTACAAGATAAAAATTTATATATATCATACTTGGGGTTATTTAAGATTAAAAAATTTTCAATTTTACAAATCTAACAATGCAAACCCTCTCTTTTTTGTCTCATAGCAGGGGCAATTTTACCTTGGATTAAGATGGTAGTTTTGAGGAAAATGGTGGAATTATTGACTAGATGGAAATGAGAGATAAATTTAAGGTTAGATAATATTTATGACACCTAAAAATACCTAAAAAACCATGATATAATCCTTGAAATAAAATATGGTACCCTACATTAAAGATGTTGCAGTCACCATGGGAAGGAATGGTAAGCAAAGGGCTTGCTAAGGATGGTCTTTTTCATTTTTGACCTTAGATAAGACTCATAAGTGATTTTATAATACTTATGGTAATATTAAATATATTTTAAACCTCATAATATTAAAATAAATCTACTAGTATCTCATTTTTGGCTCAAGGGTGTAGACAGGCCTAATGGCAAGGTCTGGGTCTAATGCCAAATAGGGGTAATGTTTCATCTTTAGCTCTTAAAGAGATATTAAAATGATGGGAAAATGTTTTTTGGATGAATATAATTTTTTTAAAACCTTTATAAGACAATATAATCACCAAAAAATCAATCCTTGGCTTGAAATCTATCAAACCCTCACATAATGAAGGAAAATGGCTCGTGTGGTCAAGATCAAACGCTTGGAACTTTCATGTCCTGATGCATGGGACCTTGAGGAATTTAGGTAAGTTAGAGAAGGTCCTTGAGGATCCTTGAGTGTAATTTTAAAATATTTCTAATGAGTATCCTTCATGAACAAATGTTAAAATGGTTAGCCACCTCGAAACCCTTACCAACCCTATTTTAGGACCTGATGGAGGAAATGAGGATGAAAGTGCCCCAAAATGGATGAATTTTACCATGAATGCTGAAGATAATTTTTTGAAAACTCCATGAGGAAAAAATACATGAAATTGGATTGTATGGAATCCATACAAGTGAAGTATAAAATAAGTTTTCTTGACATTTTTTTGTGTTTTTTAAGTCTTGAAGATGATCAATGGATGCCAACAAATTGTGAGGATAGCTTGGGACTTGAAACAATTACATATTCCATTTTTATATCTTTTAAATTACCATAAGTGTTCATGATAAGCCACTCACTTTAGCTAGTCTAAAGTGGCATCTAAAATGACATAGTGAACATAGTGGAACCTAAAGTTTGAAGGTTTTTATGATGTGTCTGATGAAGCCAAGCATATGAGGTGTCCTTAAATGTGTCACAAGACCCATGGTATGGATCGTTTAGGAAGGATGAAAAGATTATTGTGCCAAATTTTCAAGACAAGTGTATTGGATAGTGATCATGGTTGCAAGGTGATGATGATATGCTTGTGTAAGAGAATGTCATGATTAGGAAAACTCCCAATACAGGTGGAGGCATCTTGGTAACTCCCTCTCCTAAACACAAATGAGAAAATTGTCCCTAATTTTATTTGGAATGCTCAAGAAAGCCCATGATGAAGGTAGTTTCACAAGAGAGAATGATTGATAAGATGTTATGCCACACTTGGAGAAGAGGCTAATTTGGGATGGAATGATGTGTAAATAAATTTCATGACTCCTTTTAAACTTCATCCAAATACATTTTAACTAATTTTCACCTTTAGACACTTGTCCTTGTTCCTCTTCAACTTCTCTTTTCTCTCTCTTCTTCCAAGTTCTATAAATGTGAGCCATTTTGGCTATTGAAAAAGAGACCATAGCTAGTATGGCAAAGCCCTACTAGTATGACATTTCATTTTATATTTGAACATTGAATACAAGTCTAATTTTGGTTTGTGAACATCTTTGTCTAATTGTGTGAGTGATGAATAGTGGAGATAAGTGATAGTATCATCCTTACTCCCTTTATCCTTCATGTTTAAGCAAGAGTTATGATTTTAACAGGTCATGTGAAGTGTGTTGAATGTACTAGGCTCTTCTTCAAGTATGAAGTTGTATTTACAGTTTGAAATCTACCCCTAGATAAATTATATTGTTGATTATCCTATGTATGCTACCTTCATATTAAAGCATTTATGTTAGGATCCTTCAATACCTATAATTGGTCTTGGAAAGCTTTGTTGCTTAGTAGGAGTGTGATAGTTAGTGGGATATGTTTTGGTGTATCACCTATTTAGTATAGTTTCCATTTTATGCAAACTTATAACCCTTTTACCTTGAAAAAGCATTAAATTAGGTGATATGAACTTCAAGAAGAATCTAGGGAGCTATCCCTCATAATCTATAGATTTATCTCTCCTACAAGTTCACCCACAACTTGAGAGATGATTCAATGTTGCATCAAATTGTAGGAGCTTGATAGATTATCCTAGGGTGCATAATTTGATGATAAAAATTCCCTTGAATGTATGATAGTTCCCTTCAAGATATATCTTAATAAATGCCTCCAAAGTTCTTGTAATACCTTCATGGGTAACTTTAAGGTATCTCCTAGAAGATACCTTCAATGTATTACAAGGCCCTTAAAGTTATCACCTAGTAGTACCTTCAAGGTGAAGGAAAATTGCACTCATGTGTATGTTAAAGGTGTCTACTATGAGATACATTCAATGTCTCCTTGAATGTATGAGAATTACCTTAGAGGTATCTCCTAAGAGATTCCTTCAAGGTATTTAAAATACCCTACTAAAACCCTCATGGGAAACTTGAAGGTATCTCTTAGGAGATAATTTGAAGGAAAAATTCACTCTTGTGTATGTTTGAAATGTATCTGTTGATGTCATTTTTGACACAATAATAAAATGTAGCCTAGGTTTAGAGTTTTAGTCCATTAAAATCCTCTCCTAAAAAGAATATTTCCCACCCACTCCTAAAAATAAAGGGTAAAGGTACTTCCCCAAGGTTTATTTCACCTAGTCTAGGTACATTGAACCTCACTCAATGGCTCATTGTGACCATTTCATTTTTTGGTTTAAATTAAATTTACTTCATTAGTTTTTGAAACACTAACTTATTTAACTAATTTGATCATCTCACTTAGATTAGTCAATGTATTCACAACTGATCATGGCTTGTCATTCATCATGGTTTCAATAATGTTTTAATGAGAATGAAAAAAGGGAGAGAATGGAATCAAGATAAAATAATAGCAATAGATTAAAACATACTTCCCCATAAAAATCCATAATAATTTATTAAGTTGAATATTTGAAACACACTTCCCCCTCTTCTTTCTCCTTTGAAATAAATGTTTGTAAATTCTTGCTATCTATCAATTTATAATATCTGGTGTTTTTATTTAATTATAATCCTTGAAACATTTTATACATGTATTTAAAATTTCCTCCACTTTCCTCTGGTTAGACCTACTTTATCTAGGATATGCCTTCATCGGCCTTGTCATAAATTTGGTGGGATGTTGAAGGTATATTTTAGGAGATACCTTCAACATGCTTATCAGTGAAAAGGATAGCTCAATAGTGACTATTTTTTTAAAGTAAATCTAGCTCACTGAGTCATAATCCTAAGTAATTATGGCGTTATACTTTTATGATATGTTTAGTAAGTGCATGATATGTTAGAAATGAATAATAAAACTTTAGGCAATCCCCTTTGAATGAGTTTTACATCTCTCTATATATAATTTATTTTTGATTTGGTCATACATTTTTAATTTATGTCTGAGTTAGTGTATATATTACAAAGATTTGGAATCCATTAAAAAATTAGTACACAAAATTGTAGCATGAAAAATGTAGTGAGGATAAAATGTAGCAAGGAAAAAAAATCACAGGAACAAAACATAGTAAATGATGCACTCACACAGAAGATGACACAACTTTCAACTAAAGGTCAAAACTCACATTTTCCTCTATTATTTTGATTTTGAATTTGGTGCATTAATTTTCCACCATGAAATGTTAAATACTATCACCAAAATGAACTAGACAACAAATAAACAATGTGATAATCACTAAAATTTCCCAATTATGGTCTTCATGATATTTTTACAACATTACCAAAATGATAGGTTTTTACTCACTATGTTTTTTCATCATGACATTTTTGTCATACTACATTTTTATCATTACATTTTTATCTACTATGTTATCACATAGAGCGTGATATTTAATATGTATTTGATATTATAGTTTAGAATTCACATTTGTTGATATACAATTAATCACTAGGTAAATGAAAAACAATTTCATAAGTGATACAATATGAAACTTAGATTTTATAAAAGATAAATATTTAAATCATTTTAATTACTTTTCATAATGTCTTCAGGTGAGAAAGAAATTCCTACACTTAAAAGGTAGTATAAGGCCTCAATCCAAGAAAATTTGCATATAGTACCATTTAAATTACCAAAACTAAAATTAAATCCATATTGACATCTTGAATTTTATAGTGGAAACAAAATTCCTCTTTCTAAATTATATTTTAAGTTGTTTAGTCTAACAAATATGCATGCATATATTTATTTATTTATCACTATATCTAGAAAAGAATCTTATTAGATTGGAATAATTATTATCTATGAAAGGATGAAATTAAAGATCTTATTAAATTCTATATATAAGTGTGGAATGGATAAGAGGTAATTTTCCACCATATTAGAACTAATTTTAATAAATTTACATCTAGTAAAATAGAATTGACAAAAATGAATGTTTTTCTTTCTTCTGAAACATTTGGATTTCATTTGAATAACTATGATAAACTTAAAATGTATGGGTTGATAGATAAAGATAATTTGGTCCTTAGAATACAAAATATGTTGAAATAAAAAAATGAACAAGGGACAATAACTTATTCTACTTACCACCAAGTGGATATGTATTTAAGATACCCTACAATCATGATAGAAAAAATATTGAAGAAAACAAGACAAGTGAGGGTAACATATTTGTATGCAAATTTTAAAAAGGTTATGAAATTACTCACATCAATGGATAAATATAAGATTAAACAAAAGGTTGATACACTTTTGTTTGCAAATTTTTTTGATCAGACACATAGTGAATTCTCTATATGGTATATTTCCTCAAGTAATTATGCTTGAACATTCTTGTAGAGATTTGTGAATTGGTGGACGTTAATATTAAAATAAGAAATATTAATGAAATAAGGGTGAATGCTATAATTCATTCATTCATAAAACATAATGAGGTTTTAATGAAGGATGTTTTGTTAATTCTTTTTAATCCAAATAACTCAGAATGTATTATCGAATCAAAATAAGTCCTTGTAGATATGATAGAGAAAAAAAACATAAGGTTAAAATTTTTATATAAACAACACACAATTATAACATAATAGAGATTTCTTTCAGAGGAGGAATATAATTTACTATCATTGAGAAAAAAATGTTCTGTTAGAAGGGCAAGATTTTTGAAAATAGTTACTCCATTCCATACTATTCACAAACTATGTAACCAATATAATGAAGATAATAAAGAAATTTATAAGGCTAAATTTGTAGAAAGAGTTTGATCTACACATGATTTTATCTAACTAAGAGGCTGGAAGAATCTTGAAATAGAAAAAAAATATAGAATAAATATATGAACAAGATAGACACTTGTTCACACAAATGAACTGCTTAGCCCAAAAAATGCAGGAAAGAAAATACCTTCTTTTCATGGAATAACTCATTTTGGATTGTTTTGATAAGGTGTTTGATTTATTTAAAAGTGGTACTTGGTTCAAATAAATAATATTTAAATTTGATTGGTATAATAGTACTTTGAAATATTCGATGGATTTCAAACAAACAAAAATAAAACTACATATTTATTGGAAAAAGGGTTTATTTCCTTCTTGAAAACCCATGAGTTCAACAACATGGACTCTTGGTGCAAAAAAATTGAAGTTAGAATGTAACATATTATCAAAAATTGTAGATTATTTCACCAATCATGTTTTAACACTTCCATAAAAAAAAACAATCACATCTGAAGAAGTAATGGAGCATTATAAAATTTATGTGAAAATGTTTGATGATTTGTGTGTCTTGAATGGAAGTATTTTTTTTTTTAAAAGATGAGAAGCATTATCTATAGATTTAATAAGCATATTGAGAGAATATATAGATAGTGATGGAGATTAGCTTCTTAGGATAGATACATAAATTTTTAGCTACCATTATGACCCCCCCATGTCTTTAGCCATCCATTTTAGAAGATTTTAGTGTAATGTTCATTAATAATGTGAATGTTGATTTGATAATTATTGATATTTTGAATGTCATTCTAGATTTTAAGAAAAAACATCTTTGCCTATGTCTTCAGGCATTGTTTGATAAAGTTATTTTTTGGCTTTCAATGTATTCATCATTCACAAGCTTGACCACTTTTTTGGCATTTAGATCTCTTTTAGAAAGCTATGTGTTGGTCATTTCCATTATATATAAAAAATGGGTGTCATACTTTGGGGTCTAGATAGTGATGGATTTAACTGGACTCATATTATAGGTATCAATTTTTCTCAAGATTTCACTAATTTTTAGCATGAAGATTTCATCATCTATTCACAATAAGGTAAATTAGAGGAAGGTGTTGACATTAGTAAAGATGTACCAACATTTCAAATGATTAACTCACATATAATAGGAAGGCCATTCAAAAATGAAATACATAACTTATTTTGAGAGAGACTTATCTCTACTTTCAACAATTTAGATACATGCGATGTTTAAGGGTATATACAGGAGTTGGATTGGTGCATGCTTTTACATAGTTACAAAGGAATTTATTTTTCATTATAGAAATTAAAGAATAAATAATTTTTAATGTTCAATTTCAAAATAGTTTGACCAATTTAGAGCCACCAATATTAGAAAAACCACTTCGATTAGTACCATGTGTATAACATTATTAATTTATTTTATAATCAAGCTTAATTTTTAAAATATAACACTTTAACAATATTTTGGTGTGTATGATTTATTTTTCAAACCTAACAACTTAGCAATCTTTTAGTGTGTAGCATTAATGGCATTGAATGTGAATGAAGAAACAATAATAATGGAAAATCAAATCAATGAACATGACACATTAAAATTTGAATAAGGTAAGATAAGATCATGCATATTTTTATAATTATATATATTTTATTTATCAATTATTTAGAATACTGAAAAAATATTTCTTAGTCTATTTATGTCTCAATTAAAACATTTCACAACACATCTCCACAACTTTGTGTCTCCAACAAATCAACCCAAGACATAGCTCTGCATCTTGATGCCTACAAGAAAATAACACAAATTAAAACTCTAAAATAATACACTTTTTTCAAATACAAATATCAAATCCATTGATGATGATAATTTTTAGTTACTACATTATATAATACCTTGCAGGGAATAAAAAACAAAAAGTTCAACAAAAGAGTGCAGTTTTATAAACTACAAATAGGAAAAAAAAGATGAAAAACCCCTTTCAATAAATGTGTAATTATTAAATTTCACATACTATAATATATAAATTATATTTATTTATTTAATACATTACAATTGAATTTATATTTATAAACAATAAAGTGTAGAAGATAATAAAATATAGTGCATCAACTTGGGATTTACAAGTGTGGGTTCATTTTATTGTTGTGCCAACTTGAATATGGTTGTATTTATCCTTTTAAATGTTGTTTACATTTTAAATTTACTTAGTTTAAAATAACTCAATGTGTGATATATTGTGTCTTGAAAACAATAAATTTTGACGCTGAGTATACATGATCTTTATCAATATAAAAATGATTTGTTTGAATGAACATAAATATTGTGATTGTGAGAATTCGACAAAGAATATATTTCTTATTAAGGATATTTTGATGAAAAATGGCATAGATTAAAAATTTATATGTGTGTGTGAGAAAAATGGTATAAATAGAATATAGAAGTAATTATATATATAATCTGATAGGTAAAATGATGTTGATTTTACAGGGATCTAATAACTAATAGTTTAAATAATGTAAGACCAAATGTCATGAAACAAAGCCCCAAAGGCAGTCAAGTAAAATACCAACATCAAAAACATACAAAAAATACCAACAAAAAGGTAAAAACACATAACAACAAACAAAAATAACCCCATGCCAAAAATTAGACCTCTTCTAAGGAGGAATTCACCTTTGAAGTAGTTCAATCAATGTTCTTGTTTTTCTCTCACTATAAATTCTAAATGGTATGCCCCCAGGTGAATTTGGCAGGGCCCTCTAGGGTAGTTTTTTTGACCTTTGGCTGAGTAATTTAGATTCTTATTTCTTCCTTTAGGGAAGGCTATATGTCTTTAGTAAGATCCTCCCTCACTTTTCTATTCCCATATTTATCAGACTGAGAAACATTCTTTTCTTTTTTTCTATCGAACTCTTGCTTGAGCTTAATAGTTTCCACATTTAAATGAATATGATATTTTATAAGGGATAAAAAGGCAATCTTAATTCCTTCCAATTTTTTCAAGAAGATGCCTAATTTTATGCTCTACTCAGAATTATCATTTGCCATGCTATTGAGGTCCCTACATCTAGGACTAACTAAACTTTTTGGTGGAGTGGTTAGGGTTCTAGAATTTTTGTTCAAAGATGTAAGGGGGAAAATGGAAGGTCATTTGGGAGGAGTGAACAGAGGAGGGAAGGGTTTTAATAGGGTATGGGTTATGGAGCCTTCCTCATTCCTTGACAACATAGGATTTTCCTCAGGAGGGGCTTCAGGTAGGGAATTCTCAGGCATGTCTTTTGCAAAAGTACCTTTAGTAAGGGAACCTTCAATCGAGGGGATATATTTCTCACACAATGTTTCACTTTGTTTGATTAATAAGAGGATTAGGCCATGGTGAATAATATCATTTTTATCACTGACCTAGAAGGTGAGTGATGTGGCTTCAAAGGATTTCAATAGATAATAGGGTAAGCTACTTATATAACCTTATAAATGGTTAAGAAGTAAAAGTGATGTGAAAATAGTAGAGTATGTTTTTATTCTAAGGTCAAATATTTCATAGCTTATAAATATACCTCTGGCCATCTACGAGAAAGGTCCTGCCTAGGAAAAACCTTTTTATAGGTCTTGATCACAACATATGTTCTAATTTTTTTTGCATTAACTCTAATTTTTGAATTTTATCTCTATAAGTTTTTTAACCTTTGCATGACATCCCCATGGCTGTGTCAATGCTTTGTTCAGACACAATGATTTCAATCCCCCTCAATATCACAAATCATTTATTCCATGTGAGAATGAATTCATTATAAATAACCTTGTCATGGCCTTTTAACCTCAACATATATTTTTAAGGTCCCATTTGATCAATTTAATCCAAATTTTCTTCTTACCCTGTACCTCGATGTAGGATACCAATTCTATACAATCATGTTTACCACCCATTTGAGTTTGGTTGCTATTTATTCTACTCTAAGTAATATAAAGGAAAAATTTGGAATGAAGCTACATTAGACAACTTAGAATTTAGTGATTAATGTTGCTGGTGAAGGATTTTAAATTATTGATTTTCCATTTATGAAACTATGTGGGGATGAAAATATGCACACCTTTAGATGTTCCTACGTGTGGAATGTACACTTTGTAATTAAGGTTTGGATGAATCATTATTAGTGATGATTTTTAAAAGTTATGTTGGGATTGAGTTATAATTATCCCATTTGGCCAAAACTTCACTTCCAACCCCAAAATTGGCAAGGCAGTTGACAACAGTATTACCCTCATAGAAGACATAAGTAATGGAAGACTCCTCAAAGTTGGATATAATGCTTTGGGTATCATAAATAATATATTTTATAGTGTGGGATGGGATGATTTTACCTGATATAATAATTATTTGATATAGGGAAAGAAATGAATAAAGTAGATTGTGATAGAACTAATTATATTACTATTGATTTTAACAATTTTTAGTTTGATGTGTCTTATTAGAAGTATTTGAAGTGAGTTCAACTTTAGGTGTATATTCATTTGAAATTAGTGATAATGAATCTTTTCTTAAAATAAGTAAATCCTATTTTATTTGTTGTGATGTACTATATAAAAATATAAATATGTATTGTTATGCATAAAAACATCTAAAAATTTCATTAATGTAAGAATATAGATTCTAGTTGTTTAATGTAAAATTTATATCAATGTCTATGAGAAATGAGTTATGGAAAAACCAAATTGATTCAGAATATGATAAGTTAAATATATTTTAATAAATGTGTAATAAGTGCTCATTATGGTTAAGTTATAAGGATTCATTATAAACATGTATATGCATATGTATGTTACAACACTCACAATCAAAATGATACATCTGTGTATAATGAGTATAGTTACATGTGCCTGAACATGTATATTTTTGTATATGTTTAGATGAATCTTTATAATATTTAAGGAAATGCAAATAAAAAATGCATCAAATGAAATGCAATTTGTTTATATGTTATAATATGAAATGTAAATCAAAAGTGCATCAATGATCAATCTAACATGTAAAACATTTTCTTAGAAAATTTCCATGTTATATTATTTATAATATAATATTGTTAATGAATAATTGTTTATATATATATATATAGGTATTTCAAAGGAGGAGCTAAAATAGACTTTTGAAAAACTATTGATTTTGGGGTTGGATGAATTATTATTTATTGTACACAAAATAAAAGATATGAAAATGAATGTTTGAGGAAGTAAAAAAGATTATATAATAGAAAATATGTCATACTACATTTGAGATCATTCCAATTAAATTTTGAAGGTGGCACTACAATAATTATATCATTTTGGCCTTTGGTTAATGATAGAGGACAATCATTTGAGGCTACTCCTTCAAGCCATGGATTATACAAGCTCAAATTTGTTTGGGGGAATAAATATTCTAAGCCATTCAATATAAATATAAAGAAATCGGATGAAGTTATTTTTAAAGGGACCTTTGGAGATGATTTTTTAATTGCCAAGACGATGTTCATTGATTGTAATTATCAAAAGTGTGTTACAAAATGAAAATTGTAAATGAGTTATGTTACTTCAAGTAGATACACTGGAAATATAAGTTAGAAATATGAAAAGGATTGGAGATTAAAAATGACATCTATCATCACATTCTTGGGAGAAAGCATAAAGTCTATGCCAATAACTATGAAACATTATTTTGAAGGATGTAACTTTTCCATATGATTCTTTCAAGTGTATTTATTGATTATAAACTATAATTTTAGTAACATTATCATCAATTTAATACAAATCAATTCTAAATTATTTCAAATGTAGTCCACTTTATTTCAAATTTATGGATTTTAATTTAGTAAAAATTTGGTCTCTTTTCGTCATATATGATTTAGTGGACCTATGATGTCACCTATGATTGATGGGACTTTTTAAAATTTTGTTAGTCTTGTTGCATTCAATTTTGGGCATAGTAGAGATTCAACATGTGTAAATGGATTTTCACTTCATAATTGCACATTAATCCCTTAGGTGCTAAGTGATTTATCATGATAGGTAGTAGTTCACTCAAAGTGATTAACTACCATAATTTGTCTCTCATTTTCACATTAATTCTTATTTTCTCCCCTATTTAGATTTATTCTACTATAAATATGTATTCAATTATGTTAAGCTTGGTCATTACTACCCTTATTTTATCACTTTATGTAGAGCATCCTAAAATGGATTTATAAGATAGTGTCTCAAATTGTAAACTCCATATGATATTTTAGATTATTAATGTCATGGTTTTAGAGGTAGTTCAAACTATTATTAGCGAGGATTACCTTCATGTTATTTGGCATAACAAAATCGATGCAAATGTGGCATCATTCTTTGCTAGTATCCTGATTTAGGTAGTCTAAAATAGGGAGGAAGCTCATCGAGTGGTAGAGGAATTAATATGGAAGGAGTTTCAAGGTGGAATCATTGGATGGATGACTCATTTTAAGGTAGTAACTAGGTTTGCTCTACCTTTTTTGGTTCACACTATCTTGGTTTAGTTCCTCTAAGTGTCTTTTAGGAGTTGGAAACTTGTTGTGTTTAGTTGCATGATCATTACATAGATATGGTGGAGGGAGTGTAGGTTGATACCACTTCTTCAAATTCTTGGTTGGAACTGATACCATATGTACTCCTCTTCAATAACAAATTTTACTCAAACATCCTGTTATTAATAACCTATTATTTGGTTGACTTTTATTCAAGCTGGGGCATGGTGGCCACTTTGGATGCAAAAAATATTAAGGTATAGGGTGGTGGTAACTATAGGGGATGAAGGTATTCTCAAAAAAATTAGATTTGTCTTCAATCTATGTTGGAATTCTTCAAGTTAGGTAGTATATATCAACCTAGTAAACACAATGACTTAGTGACTGGCAATCCTAGAACTGCATGCAAAGTAACATAGTCCAAATTCATCCCTAATATGTAATGTTTTTCTAGATTGATCTTTGTGATTTATGTTTCTTGTTTATATTTATCTATGGTTATCCCTCAAATTTTGTTTCACTCCCTTTTGGGACTTGTATTTTGGATGTAAGTGTCCACTCAATTTGGACCACATTCCATTTTGTATTTTGGAACATCTTTTTATATGAGAGAGGGCCCTTACCCTTAGCATCGATAAAAAAAATGTTTGATGATGCTAATTCAGTTACGTTGGACTTATGAAAACCTTAACAACCTGATGAGAACATAATTGTAATCCCTATGTTGCTTTGGTTCCAAAATTTAATGATTATCCATCAAACCTACCATATTTTTAATGACTAAGCAACCTTGAGAAATGACTAAGTAGGTATAAGTCCAAATTATTTGGAATAGTCCAAATTATTTGAAAGGATCTATGCCCAAATAGTTTAAAATAGTCCAATTTATTTGGAATATAGAAAAATTATTCCCAAAGAAAGATTTCTCTAGTCCACTTAAGTGTGTATAAGTCCAAATTATTTGAAATAGTCCAATTTATTTAAAATGATCTATGCCCAAATGGTTTGAAATAGTCTAATTTATTTGGAATATAGCAAAAATATTTTTGGAGAAATTTTTCTCCACCTCACTTTAGTGTGTATACGTCCAAATTATTCAAAATAATCCATGCCCAAATGGTGTGAAATAGTCCATTTTATTTAGAATATAGAAAAATTATTTTTGGAGAAAAATTTCTCCACTCCACTTTAGTAGGTATAAGTCCAAATTATTCAAAATAGTTTTTATTCCAAGTGTATTATCCCTAATTTACCTTATTTGGAAAAATTGTATGTTTTAAATTATTTCTAGGATAATCATAGCCCCACATAGGTCTATACTTGGTCCATTGAGTCAAATAATAACCTCAAAACTTATCAATAAGGTATTATTTAACACATTTGGACCATTATAAAAATTTATCCATCTCTACCTTAAAAAAAAATCCTAACTCTTATCCAAAGCAAACTATGCACTATATGGGTACATTTGGAATAAACCTATGCAATATATAGGTTTACCCATTTATTCCATTTTCATATTGCTATTGATCATGTGCCTTTAACTTTATCTTTATAAATTTTAATAGTCAGTTAACACGCATAAGTTATCTTATATTAACCAATATATAAAAGGTCTTGTCAAGCCATTTCATAAGTAATAAGGATGTTACACAGATATAGACATAGAGGAATCATTTAAGAGAAGTCACATCAAAGGTCAAACCTAGAGCCAAACTTGAAATAAAATCCTTGATACTTGTATAAAAATATAATTCTAAATTGTCATCTCATAATTTCCCTTATGCCAAAGGAGGGTATTAGATAGCACATGTAGTTACATCATCACTTCTAGGAAAAAAGAGTTTAAAAAACCCTCACTAAAGCTATTCTAGTCAAACACTTATAGAACATACAAGATATTTATTTTAAAATGATGGCCTTGGTAGTTTCCTATCTCCATTATTTTTTTTATTTTTGGAGTGTCAAGATAGGTTAAGGAGGATATTCCTACATTCTGTCCATTAAATATTTAAAGTGAAGGTACAAGTGTAACAAGAAGGTGACAACACATAGTTGAAATAAATATCAGACTAAAAAACCTTAGTAGAACATATAAAACCATATAGATAAATAAACAACCCATATGAGACTTTTATGGTCATTTATGTACAATACACACCCACACATTTTATGGGTTATCCAAAGGTAGCATGCAATTTTTAGATTTTAAGAGTATGTTGTAGAAAGTCAACACAATCAAATTATAAATTCAGATTTGTAGAAGACGAACAAGTGTGATAATTCTTTATCCCTTTGTATTTTAAATTATTTAACATAGTTCAAATGAGGCACATGGACTTATTTCTCTTTATATCCTATTAGATTGGTATGCATTCTCTAGTTTCACTCATACATGCTTAAATCTATTTAATTACAACTAGTTTATTCCTTATTTTGTATAAAACAAGAATTAGGGTAAATACACATATAATTTTTTGGAGTATTTATTAGGGTCACACTCCTTTATAATTTCATTGGCCTAACTAATGATGTTTTGCAGACTAGAAATTCAAGCATGGTTGATGACGTTATATCAAATAGACAATGACATATATTTCCAATTGTTTTTGATATAATATAGCCAAATATGGATGATGAATTATATAAGTACACTTTACTGATGAGGTATTAAAATAAACATGGATAATGTAGTAGGATGGGATGCAAATGGATGATGATGTACTATCTGATGGTTGATGATGTATAAATTCAACACATGAATGATGTTGTATTATCAAATTGATTGGCATAATTGTGAACCTATATACTAGCGTATTTTTTTGCATTTTTATTATGTTTTATTTTGTTATATCTAATGGATATTGATTGGGTTATGTTGAATGGAATTTTTTAGGAATAGAGATGGGTTTAGGTTTGGAAGATTGTAGTTATTTATTGGCTACCTAAGTTATTTCCTAGACTATTATATGCAAATAGGGAGATATTAATTAGTACTATTTTTTGAGATTATGGAGATGTGTTAGGTGCCTTTTGATCATAACTATTTATCATGTTACTTGATCCATGGGAGATAAAAAAATACATTTTGATTGCTGGTGGAGGGGATATCATGGAGGTTATTGGTATGTGTCACTTTCACACTTGATATGAAGTCCACATTAGGTGATTTTTTATTTTCCCAACATTCCCATGATAATTTCCAAGCCCCTAGTCAATCCCAACATTCTTGTGCTATTTTCAAATTGTCTAGTCAATTTTTGAGCAAATACATGTTGTGGGTTTTCAAAAGTGCCTAATGGGCATTTTTTGTTTATGCAAAAACTATAATTTTAGGGTTGTTTTTGGGTTTTTATAATTTTGGACAAATATAGAAATTTTGGTTTTGATCCAATATTTTTCCTAAATTTTATTTAGAAAAATACATATTAACAAAATCATAAATTTTGGATCTTTCAGTGATTTTATGCAAAAAATTTAAAGTTCATATTTGCAGGATAACAAGGAGCATTAGAGATGACAATGATTTTTTCACACTTATTTTGAAAAAATGTGGAACGAGGTTCATACCATGAAATTCCTCTCTTTGATATATTTTTTAAAATTACTCATTCACATGAATTAGAATTATGAGCTTCCATAGCGTGTATTTAAAGTTGCTATATTGTGCAATTGAGTACTAAAGAGCTCACACTAATTGTTTACATGTTAACCGCCACACATGGCATAACACATGACCATTAAGCTTAACTACCAGTGGATAACTACTATCAGTTTAATGTAATGATAGCCTAGGTCTTCCACGTGACTACATGCTAGGTAGATTTAACATCAAGGGCTAAAGTGTTTGAAGTTATGTGCTTTTGTGGCTCATAAATTTTGATCCATAAAGTCTAGATAGTTTTTTTTTAAAGATTACTTATTTTTTAGTCCTACATAGTGATGTGGTTATTTTTGCATTTTGATAACTCATATTTTGAAAATTTAAAATGTTTCACTTGATTTCTTGACTAGATCATGTAATTTGGACCTTCTAGTGGCAATACTGTTTGACTAGTAAGTGCATGTTTTTTTAAAAGTTTGTGTTTTTTCATGATATTTATAGCTATTCATATAGTTAGTTCGATGCTAACTCTTATTTTATTTTTTTAGCATAATGACCTAATTTTTAAACTATGAATTTTTACTGCTTAACATTGAGTATAGATGCCACCTTTAATTTAAAGGGGATCACTCTTCAATGCTTTATTAGCTTATGGCTAGGTTTTTTAGCTATGTTTTTTACATGCATGGATTTGTAAAGTTCCATGAGTGGTTTTATAGATTTTTTTTACCTTAATGTATGTGTGGGATTTGTCACACTTCCTTTTCACATTTTAGTTGTAGAGTACTTTCATGTGGTATATTAGGAACTCTCATTTGAGTATTTTGTAGTGATTTTTTTGCATACCTACTTCATTAATACTTTTGGAGATATTGAACTGCTTTGTCTTGACTCCCTAGTCAACATTAGGGGGTGTTATGTACTGCTAATGCTTCCTTGGTTATTAGAGTATGCTTTGTAGCTTATGTTTATTCCTATTGGATACATCAACTAGTTGTTTTTTATACCAAAGCATGTTTGTGCCAACCCTTTTGGGGTTTTAAAAATCATTATGTGTTTTATTTGATGCCAAAACTGTAATCAAGCCAACCCTTATAGCATTTAAAAAATCTATAATTTTTGGGCCAATATCATTTGGTTTTCACCATTCATTTCACTCATATGAAACATATATGAATAGTTACTCTTGTTCACAAGACCAAATTCAAACAAGAAAATTTTGATTCATTCTATTGGAGGATTCATAAATTTTGATAGACATATACATCAATAACTTGATTATTACTTTTCTTTATTATTGTATATGGGTACCTCATCAAGCCTAGTTTGTAGGACCCATACTTTAAGCTTAAGACTTATTATAAATTACCATATCACCTAAGATGATATTCAGGTGTGGTGTTGGTGTGTGCCACTTTCATACTTTATGTGAAGTCCACCTTAGGTGATGTGTTACCAAAGTGTGACTTATTTGTGCATTATTTAAGTGGACAACATATTTAAGTGGTATTCATCCTCATATGTGTGAGAAGTGTGAGTTTTAACTTAGGGAATGATCCTATCCCACCTTTCACTCAACCAATAATAATATATCACTCACATCTTTATTTTTATATATAAGGACCTTTACATGGAAAGTGATATTGAAGCATAGAGCCAACTCTAGAACTAGTGGAGATATAGTTTTGTAGAGAACTCTATTTTGGTAGAACAATTACTAGTTACACACATGTAAACTATTTATTCAGTTAGTGTAATATAATGTGTTATTTGTTAGCAAATCTCTTTATATGATATGAGCACTATCATGTGGATGTATGTTCATTTTAAAGCTTTCATGGGCCCTCATCAATTCTTATAGAGGTTTCTATCACCTTGTAGGATTCCCATGCTATTTTTGGTTTATTACTCAAGGGCACTCCCATGATTTTTAATATTTTAGATATAGTGGTAGAGAGGTAAGTATTGGCCTGATGGGCCACCATGTTCGACCATTAACATCCATATACTTACAATTTACTATTGAGAAATGTAGTTGTAGATCTGATTTTAAATATCTAGAAGGAGTTTTTTTTGCTTATAGTGATATGAGTATTGTTCCACAATTATGATGGAGATATACCATTATTTTTCATTTTGACATGTCAATTATAATTTTATAAGGGTAAAATATATATCATGGAGGTTAGCCTATGGTTAGAATTAGTAAACAATGTTTATAGTATCCTAACATGAAAATACCTAATAATAGGGCTAGTCATATTTTTTTATGCATTGACCTATGTGAGCTTATAAATCAATAAGCTAATAAGGGAACCTTTATAGGGTTTAAGACACTTTATCCAATTCATTTGATGGGCTTGGTGAAATTTTATGATATCTCAAGTTGGATACCTAAGATTAGACTTAGTGCAAAGGGATGCCATCACATGTACTCTAAATACCATGAAAGTGAATGAATTATTGACATGGTTATCCATAATGTGAACTCAATGATTCATTGATATTATAAGTTAATTCACCTTATGAATGAAGCCTCATTCATGTGATTGGGTTCCTGGTCAATTTAGGGTACCACACTTGGAATCACATCTAGCCTTGTCCCTTTATAGGGTAAGATATGTGAGGGAATTTTAGAGGATAAAAAGATATAGGTCATGACTAAAGTCCTAGTTGTAAGACTACACCACATTCCTAAACATTGATAGAAGAGTAAGTGATACTAGAGTTAGAGGTAATATTTTTGGTTGGGGAAGAAAAATATATTATAACATCTATGTAGGAAGTAGCTATGATAGGACATCTTATAGGTACAAGAAAATTTCCAACTCAAGAGGGACATGGGTATTAAAGACCCCAATTTTTGGGGAGAGTTTTGAGTCTGAGGTAGACATGTGGAGGATAATTAAGATCCCTTGTAATTTATTTTATGAATATTATATATATATATATATATATATATATATATATATATATATATATATATATATATATATATATATATATATATATATATACATGTTACCTAAGGCCAAGATCATCATTTTTTCTTATACAAAAGGTGAGATGGGAGTCTGGCCTTAGGGCATGACAAAGGGATGATGATGAGGATGGTGTAGTCTTTGAAAAGAAAAAATATGGAAAGGTCATCCATGAGACAACTCATCTAGGTAGTAATATTTTTTTATGATCACTATATTTCCTAGACTTATAGATAATTATTCTAGAAAATAAGGTAGTGATGTAGATAATTATTTTTGTATATAGATGTCTAATGCCTATTTTTTATGGGTTTTTATAAGATGACAATGAGATGGTGGTTATTGATTGATGTTAACATAAAAAGATAATGGATGGTTTGCTTCCTCAGTATGATATTATGGTGATGTGGGATCCATTGGGATCATTAGTATGAGATCACATTGGATCATTTAGGCTCATAGGGGAGAAAACATGAGCATTACAAAGATGAGGACAGTATGTATGTCTTTATACATTTTCCATAACTTTTTTTGGAGGAGTTGTTTCACTTCTACAATAGGTTATATATACATATCAAACTATATCAATAGAGCATACATCATTCATGGCTACCATAGCTATGGGTATGGCTAGAGACTTCATTAAAAATAAATAAATTATAGACTTGGAGAGATCATTAGTCATAGCCTGAGGATTGTGTTTTGATATAAATCCTTAGTTCTATACCAAATAGATGATAGAGACATTTATTCATATCATAATGTGGTCCTTCACTTAAATATGGAGGAAGGTGGTGAATATATTGCATATATGATGGATATGTATTTTGGATTATGATGTGGAAAATATTTGATATATATGTGAAAGTTATTTACATATTATCCTATACATGTTTATTTGTTTTGATATTGATTAGATTTAGTGTTTGTATCTTGAATTTTATGATATTGTATAGCATGTTTCATTATTTTATATAATAAAGGTGAGACTGTATATTTAAAAAAATAAAAGGCAAACTGTAAAAATAGTAAAAATGACATCTAATTTAAGTAGATAGTGTATGCAATTAGAAATGAATCATGTCTATAAATAAATCATAAATGGAGAAGATAGAGCATACCTACACTTCCAATCAGGTATACACTTTTTAAAGTAGGAGCATGTCCAATATGAGGATCTGCTAGACTTGATTAAAGGATCACTTGTATCACTTGTCACAATATATCATGATAGGAAGGATTTTAAAGCCTATAGTCTAACACAATCACACAATAACCCTATAGTCTAACATAATCACACAATAACCCTAATGCAGTCCTAAGGTTTAAAACATTCACTCTATTCTAATGGCAAGAAAGTAAATCTAATCTAGTACACACCAAAGCTTGTGGCACAAAATGGGGGTTATAAACAATAAAATAAAATAAACTAAACATGTATTATAAGACATATACTCATGCCAATGTATATAGAATCTTAATACATGGAAGAAGAATACAAATGCATTATCTATCTACTCTTACAAAGGAGAAATAAAGTTAAGAATACTTACCTTTGAAGATGAACCCATTGAGCCTCAATCTCTCCCTTTGCCAAGGTGCTTCACAAGATATTATTGTGGTATGTAAGGATAACTAAGATAAATCAGCTCTAGGCTACACAACCTATCTAAGCATCCAAAATACTTATCCACAAGTCAATATCTATATCTCTAAAGATAGTATGGAACCCTAAAGCTTCATTCCTCAAGTAGAATGGTCAATAAGTAGATGTTTGTTCTCACTTCTTCACTAATAATTCTTTTCTTCTTAAATGGTTTAAAATGAGCTTGTATATATAGATGGATCTTTCCCCAAATCCTTCTAGGAATGTTAGCTATATAGGGTCAACCCAATTGACCTAATGTGTTTTTGGGACATAAAACATACCTCTAAACTATATTGGGTTGACCTACTCGACCTAGTATAATTGACTATCCAAAAAGGTGTTAAGGCAAGAAAAGGAGGATAAAAGGAAGACAAAGACTGGAGGAGGTAGGACTGAGAAGAATAAGCTTAGGGTAAATTTTTTTAGGAAATAAGTGTGTAGATGATAAGTGGTAAAAGGGATAATAATCCTACAAAGCACTGATGGTCTGCCCACCCCTTTCTTAGTGTACCCCTTAAGGAATGTACTTACAGAGATTGAGACTCAATAGGTTCCTACAAGATAAAAAGTGTCAGTAATTAATAAAATTTTAAAAATATTATATGTATGCATATGCCCCACTCAATTCTCATCATGTGTCACACAATTACAACCTAGGATAGTGCTTTGAGATAAAACATGATAACACATAACACTAATGTTATTTAAAGTGTAGTAAGCAATAAATAAGATAACTAAAAGGTCTGAATTTAAAAACACATAAATTTAACTTGCCTTAGTTCCATAGATAAAGAAGTAGACTACAAAATATGTGCAGGTGTCTAATGTAGAGAACACTAGATGAACCTGTAGAAGTTAGTGCAAAAAATAGCCAAAAATTGATTTTTTTGGAAAATAGGCATGTAGTAGTGGAAAATAATCTCTATGTCATCATGAATCCAATGATTTTTATGGTTTATAAAATTGATGAGTAATAACAAAGATATAATCAAAACAAGAAATCTATAGAACATTAATTGAAAGATTTTAAAATTTGAAAAGTGTTTTTAAATAGGGTAAAATAGAAATCATTTATTATTTTGATTTATAAGAAAAATTAAAAAGATCTCTAGAGAGAAAATAAGCTAGGATGGTGGGGAGATGACATTCTAGGTAAGGAGGAGCTCCAGAGGTGCAACAGGTGCACTACAAGTATGCAACTATTAATTTCAAACTAGTTTTTCAAAATTGTATTGAATTAGGTGAATTTTTAGTAATTTTGAATTTTAAGCATCTCTAGATGTGAGAATGAGGTAGAATTAGATGTTAGGGGTAACAAATAGGAAGATAAGAAATGGTTTTGGGGGGTTTAGGCAAAAAGTGATAAAATTGCACTTTTTTAGGAAAAATTCAAGGGGTCGATGGGAAAAAAGCACTGGGTCAACCATGTCGAGCTAGTAGGCTAGAAAATAGGTAGAATCCATAGTGTCGACTCAGTAGGTATGGGTTGACCCTATAAAATATGTACTTTAAAGGCCTAGGTTGGAGTTTTTAGGTGGTTCAAAAGGTCTAAAATAGAAACTCAATACTAGGAAGAAAAAATAAGGGTCTTGACTCAGATTTTTGAGTCAACCGAAAAAAAATATAGGAAAATTTTGGTTAAACTAGTTTGATCAAAGAACTAAAATGAGATAAAAAAAGCATGCAAAAGGCCAAAAGAGGTCTAGAATGGCTTGAAATGATGAATTAATATCAAGAAAGACTGATAAGGCTAAAATTAAGCTAAAGAAGATAACATAAAGTAATGTAGGTATGTTTATGATTTAAAATATAAAAAAATGCATCTTGACTATACATGACATGGAGTCATTGATACATCCTTTATTGCTTCTTGGGTATAGGGATGATTAATATTTTGGAGACTTATGGATGCAACATGGTTACCAGACTTGTTATATAGGTTATCAGATGGAGATAAGACTAGACTAGGATCCATAGGTCTAGGTAAGATAACAAAGATGTGTCAAATTACCCTTAGTGCTAACTTATTAGTCACGTTCCTTATTTATTGGGATTTAGTGAATAACACCTTCAAATGGGAGGTGGATGGGGATATATTAGAGGTGGATATCACACTAGAGGATGCCCATACCATCCTAGGGATACCTATAGTAGGAGTGCAGGTGATCATAGGGATACCAGATAGTATAGAGGAGAGGAGAGCCTTAGCCATCTAGGCTATAGGCTTAGAGATGATATTAATAGGTAGGAGACTGAGTATGATTGATGTATATACATCATAGAATTTGGATATCTAAAAGGGTATGATAGGACATGTGACACAGTGGGTGCTATGCCACAAGTTAGATGACAAGGTACCATTATTTGTGGTAGCCTTGAGTAAGATGATTTTGGAGGAGCAAGTTATATTGACCTAGGATCTATCATTTGGGTCCAACTAGTACATGATATGTTTGAAATGATAGTAAAAGGGTAGAGTACCATGGGGATAATCATATTGCTGATAACTTAGATATATTAGAGGTTTCTTATGTATCGACCAGATGGGTTGCCCCATGTGGTCAATGATTGGTCACCTTGAGTACAGAGATGGAAGGAGGACTAGGTAACATGGGTTGTGCCCCATGTGCTATAATTATAATTAGTAAGATGTGTATACATCATGTGGAAGACATACAAGCACATAATAGTTACATGGGTGAGTTGATACATAGTGACACCAATGATAAAGAGGATAGAGGTAGATGGACACTATTTTTGGTAGAGAAATCCACATTTAATGGTATAGGTGATAGGGTAGATAGGCCAACCTCATCCAATAACATGAATATGGATGCTTGAATAGTGGGATCAACATGTGACATAGCCATAAAGGAGGAGAGGATTAGGGATAGTAGTGGTGAGGCTGATACTAAGGCCACAATGAGAGTGATCATGGATTGGTCAAGCATTATGAGGGGATAAGTAGGAGGATAGGGATGTAGAGGTATAGAGACTAGATGTACGACTACCATCTCCACATCAAGATGAGTAGTGGCCACTAAGGACACATTATTGATAGAGGTAGGAGATAGAAGATAGAGTGGAGACTATATAGAGAGATCACTCAGATGCAAGATGAGACTGATATAAGTGATAATAGTTAGGTTTGAGCTAAGTAACCTAAAAAGGAGGTGCTAGGAGGTCGTATAGATGAGGAGAATATGCTAAGTGGTTGTGCAAATGATGAGACCATAGTAGTGGAGACACAGACAAGTAAAAAGAGATGGTTAAATTGTTACTTATATTTTATTTATTCAGATAGATATTATGAGATATAATAGTGATCTATTATCCATATTATGTGATTTTGTAGGTGTAGGTGAGGATGAGGAGGAGATATGGGGATACCTAGTGAGGAGATAACCCCATGATGTCTTGGATGAGACTCTATAGCCATACAAACCCATAACATTAGATGATTCAAGTGTAACATCTACCCCAACTCAGGAGAGCTAGTTCAAATTAGCTAGAAAGGCAGTGAGGTAGCTATGAGTGTAGAGAGAGGATGTAACCACCAATAGTGATAGGTATAGGGGAGATATAGACATGGTAGGCCCTAACATATGAGAGAGTTATGCATCTAGATATAGTAGTGCAGATGATAGAGATCCAAACTCAACTGGTAGAATAATAGATGTAGGCAACACACCTATAGGGATATGTAGAGGGATTGAGATCTTAAACAACTTCCTTATAGTGTACCATTTGGAGATGTCAGACTGAGGCCTTAGTAGGCAACATGGCTAGGCCACAAGATAGATAGGATGGGCCACAACCATAAAGTTGGGGCATTGTATATGGTTGCATGTGTTGTATTAAACTTATGATATATATATATATATATGGATCATTTTGGTATATTATTATTAGATGTGTATGTTGTTAGTATGGTTGATTCTATTTATTTATCATAGCTGAGGCTATGTATGCTTAGTATATATTAATTTTTAGGACATGTATTTATCTTTATTGTATATGCTATAGAAAATATATGAGATGTGGTTTATTTTCTAACATTATGAAAAATACATGCATGGTAGCAAAAAATAGGTGAAAAGGACTTGTTAAAATATAATCAATCAAGAAAATGTACTACACACTATTTCAAGATGGGAAATGTGTAATAAAAAGATATGACTAAGTATAAAGAACCAAGAAATGGCAAAATAAGATGGTAAAAAGGAATTTGTTTTTAAACTAATGTAAAATATTTTTGCACCAAATTAAAACAAGTAAAATCATACTAATATCACATTGGGAAGTATGACAAACAAAGTATTAAAGTGAAAGGTATGTAAAAGGGCACAAATGGTAGTACAAAAATTAATTAAGTCAATCAATCATAGTAAATCATGCTAGGAATTATGAAATAAAAACAAAATTGCAAAATATTGGTCTTAAATTTTCATTCTAATTCAGGCTGGGAAGTATGAAAAATTTAATAAATGGTTGAGATCTTACATGCACTCAAAAAATAAGAAGATAAAAATCCAAAATAAAAATTAAATAAGCATAAAACATACCAAATCAATATGAGAAGTATGTAAAATGATATTTGACTTCATAATCAATTATCTTAACTCAAATTTGACACATGTAATTTAGATGGTGACTTGGGTATTGAAAAATTTTGTGAGGAGGACCGGGTCCTATCCATAGTCTTACACTATAACTCAACGAAGAGAAAACCACTAAGGTGGAGTAAAAAATAAAATTAGGTAATAAAATATGTGGGTAATAGGAAGGAAAAGATGATAATTTATGAGGATGCACGGGTCCTATCCACAGTCTTACTTAACAACTCACAAATGAAATCCCAAGGTGAGTGATTAGTAGATAAGACAATATTTCTCAAGAAGAAATATAAGGGATATAAGGAGTGAAAAAGGGGAGTGTAAAAATCAAGACTTAGGCATTTTATGTGAATACCTTAGGAGGCAAGAGGCATACGATGGACATGAGAAGACACTAAGTGACTAGTGGTCATTTATGTATAAAAGAAACCTTTTCGATGTAGACACAAAGATTTATAAGTAAATAAGAATGCTACTAAGATCAACTCATGAAGGTAGATTGGTACAAGAAAATAAAAATGGACCTACCTTCCCATGATGTGTTCCATACTCTTTAGGACCCCTTACAGAGCCATCAATCTATTGTGAAGATTGGGTACTTGAATGAGAAAGTAGGTAGCACTAAAATATTTTTTTATTCTCCTCTTCTAATCTAATGGCCTACCACACCCCAAATGACTTGGGCTCTATTTTGAGGCCAAATGTGGAGTTTGATATTTGAATATAATAAGGGGATGTGATTTGAATCATGTCTTTTAGTGTGATTTAGACTTTTAAGAATATTGTTGCATTTTGATATCATTGCCTTTTATTTAAATGATTTGGATTTTAATTTTTGTTGAAGGGTTTTTTTAATTATTCCTCCTCCATACATATTTGGAATGATGAATCATGAGATAGATAGTGATACACATGAATGAGCTATAGGCTAAGGCTAAAGGAATCTAAGTAACTAAAGATAAAGACTAACTAGGACACTTAGTCTTGATAATAAACTAACCTATGATCTCAAGTCTCAATCGTGTATATGATTAGTTTGTGGAAAAAGGAAAAAGAGAAAAAGGAGATCCAAAATGGATTGATAAAAGGAGATAATAATGAGATATATTGTTCACTAATTGATCACATGGTAAAGGGAGATAATAATAAAAGGGAATAGGGTTTGTATAACCAAGTCACCATGGAAAATTATCTATGAAAAAGAGGGATAAGAAATCAAAACAATCATAAAGATACAAGAAAGAGAGTTTTGAGAAAAACTTTAGGGAAAAAGGAAAAATCAATAATAAATAAAAGATAATCATATGCAAAATATAAATGATAATATAATCAAGAAATAATATAATAGGTAAGAAATCATGATATAAGATAAGCAAAATTTTGGCACAGTGTCAAATGATATAATAGATAGAAATAATGTTGGATCACACATCCAATCAAATATAAATGTGAAATCACCATGCATGTGCTCATAAATACTAGTAAATTTGACAACACACATTATCTAATACATGAGATAAGTCTCTATGAAGCTAGATATGCACTGCTGCTAAGGTTTCATCAATCTTCAATAAATAATGGGAAAATACTTATTTTTTGATCTCCTCAACTAAAAAATTATTAATACTCAAAGGATTTTACTAAAGAGGAAAATTAGGCAAAATCTGGTAAGGAGGATGCATAGGAGCAAGATCTACAAAAAAGAAATAATCACTGGTAGAGAAGGATCCACAAGTGAGGGAGGGTCCTTAAGTGAAGGAGTCACATGTGGAGGTATAGAAGGTGGTGAAGGGACCATAAGAAGTGATGAAAACACTGAAGGTGGAACCATAGGAGAAGAAGGTGGAGCCTTCTTATGGGAATGACCTATGGGTGGAGTGGTAGAAGATCTGTGAATGGCTATAAGGTGATATTTAGATGTTATTACAGGATGCATAATTTATTAGTGTGATGCGTGTCACATAGATGCCATAGATAATATACCTCATCATACTTGGGAAAATATTTAGGAAGTACATTTAGGGGAGGTATGGCTTTGTCTGATGATGGGGAAGAAGGATGCAAGGTATCGAGATATTAATGCAACTTATGACAATGGGTGGAAGAGTGGTTATCTATCCCATGAAAGTAATAAATATGATTTTGAGTAATTTTGGTAAAATCACTCATGGAAGGAGGAAAAATAGGATTTGAAGAAGCTGAAGAACACTCATTGACCCATTTTGTGGTCAGAGGAACCATCTTAGGCAAAGGAAGTAAACCATCACCAAGGGAGGGTGATGATTAGGAAAGAATAGAACTAGGCTCAGTGGAAGGATCAAGAACATCAGAAGCAAGTATAGGCTCAACAATAGTAGGAGTGGGAATAGGATCAACTAGTAGGTATGGGAATAAGCTCAACTATAATAGGATCTACTAAGGGAGGGGTGGGATTTATAGAGGGTCTAAGGAGAGTTGCACTAACCTCAAAGGTAAACTAGCTATGAGGGTCAGGTACCTAACAAAATGATAAGTTCCAATCATAGTATGATCTATGAACATAATATTATGTGGCTCCTAAAAAAATGGAGGTGTTGACACCATATCTACCTTATGATAAATGATACAAAAATTAGGAATTATAAGTGAAGGAAAATGATGAGATACACAAAATGACTCAAGTAAAGAAGAATGATAATGAACAATCTTGACATCACAGGATTGGATAAGATCACCTAACAAAGGGTCATCTAAGGAATAAACATCTTCATAATATGGGGTATGAAGATCAATGACATAGGAAGGGTAACCTTTTCATTTGATAAACCATGGTGAATATAATGCCTAGTCTTGGTCAAGATTATGGGATTGTCATCGTAAGGAGGTTTAGAAGAACGACGCTACAAGGAAGAAAGAAGCTACGAGATGAGATGAAGTGAGAGATTGGAAGTTTTTATCTTTAAGTTAATATCATTGGGAAAATCATCATCAAAATCTAAAATATTAGGAGGAATGTTACTAATGAGATTGGGATGCTCATTATAACTATGGTTTGAATTAAAATGAAATCTAAGACATTGAGACTCACAAAATGAAATAAATAGAAAAGGTTCAAGAGTAGGAATATTAAAGACACTATAAAATTGGAATTATTCAAAATTCTAAGGGTTAGTGTCACCCTAAATCCTATAAATGGATCTATTGTGAGGGAATTTAAGGCATTGGTGGGCTAAAGAAGTGATAAATCTCTTGAGGTAAGTCGATGGCCTAATAAGAAAGATGTTGTAATAAAGGGGAAAGTTAAAGATAATCACCTTCACATAGACTATGATAGGTGGGATGATGATGGGAAGTGACATGAAACCTAGAGGAGGAATTTTCCTTCTATCATATCTTTGGCATGTGCTACATGTAGATTTGAGATTGCATTTGAAATATCTAAGAGTTTTAATGAAATCAAGAGAAGCAATAGAGGTGTTATAACCCTCATTAATCAATGCATGCTTGACTTGGATATTACCAATTTTGATTCTAATAAATAAGGGAGGATCATATAAACAAAGTATAATCTTGTTGGGAATCATATATGTGATAGGAAATCATAGAGAATGAGAAGTGTCTATAGTTTCATCAACATTAATAGACATCTCTTCACATTGTTATAAAATACTATCTTCAGAACCAAGTAAATCTTCCTCCCATCCTATGAGGGGAGGATGAGGGATATTAATCTCAAATAGGATTTGCATTAGATGTTTTTTATGATGTGTGGAAGTTCTCATAAGCTCAAGGAATAGAATTTGAGATGGGAGATTAGTGAGCTCTACAATGGAATCCCACTCATAATAGCCCATAAAAAGATTCTTAGATATAGGTGCATAATGGTTAAATAGGTCCTTGGAAGGAGGAGCCAAAGTACATTGGAATTTTTGTTAATAATGAGAAGAAGGTTTAGAACAAGGTGGTAAATCATGTTGAGATGATACACTAGTTGGTTTAAGTTGATTTTGAGAAGGAGAAGAATTGTTAGTAGAAGCTTGATTATCATTAGTGTTGGAAGATGATGGAAGAGTGGGAGAAATAGAATGGGATGTGTTATCCAAGGGAAGATCATAAATTAGATCATCAAAAGTGATAATATATTCTTTTCCCAACTCATTTAAATGAGTTGGAGAAGAATCCTGGATAACATGATATGTATTATGGGAAGGAGGAGTGTAGATAGGTTAGGAATCAATGAGGGCCACCAACCTTCACATATTAGTCATGCTAACCACATTCTCTTTAGAAGTTGGTTTAACAAGACTTTGTAAGTTATTAGTGGAAGGGGTGGGTTTATCTTGAGTGTCTTGAATAGGTTTATGATTAGGTAAAGGATCCTTATAAATAGCCAAATGAGAATTTGCTTGATTTAAGGTTTGAGTTTTATCATTTAATTTATAGTCCTTGAAAGTAATCTCATAGGCTTGTTGATGCTTAAAATTAATAGAATCATGATCAAAATTAGGTCCAAGAAGAAAATCCTAGTTAAATTATGAAATTATCTACAAGTCTCATGAAAGTGACCCCAACTAGCATGAAACCAACAAAACTTGTTAAGATACCAGGGATTTCATAGGTTGAGCAAGATCAATATCTCATGGAAGAGGCCTAGGTAGATGCTTAAGAAATTTATCTAAGGATAGAGGTTTTTTAATATTGATGTTATTTGGTGAAGTAAAATGAGGATTAGTATATGGTTGAGAAGAAGGAGTTGGTTCTAAAGAAAGGTTAGGAATGACATCTTGAACATTGGGAATGGTGTTATAAGAGTCAATAACACCATCATTGGTGATATTGTAGTTTTAGTTCTTAAGTAATAGATGAGGACTCGTAGAAGGTTGGGGTGGCTTGAATCGATGCATTAGGAAATATTTTCTTATAGCTTTGTCAATAGCCTCCTAAAATGTACGTGAAGAGAGACTATGGACTTGATATTAAAGTTTAGGAAATAAAGTGTTTGTAAAGAGATGGAAAAGGTTGTCATCCACCATGTTATGTTAACATTTTTTTGACAAAGTCTTCCATCTCTTAACAAAGGCTTAGGAATTTTCATTTTCATGTTATTTATAATTAATGAAATGGGAGAAAATGTTTTTAGGAATGTCATTAGTTTGGAATTGTTGAACTAAAGCATTTACTAAGTCCTCTAAATGAGCTCTAAGTTGATTGTACCAATCCAAGGCATCACCCATGAGATTTTTGGCTAGGAGCTTGGCATCATCAAAGGTGTTTAATTTAAACCAATATTTATAAATATTTACACATGTTTTAAGGTGAAGGGTAGGATTGGTTGACCCATTATAAGAAGTTGTAGGTGTTATACCTCCTATATCAATGTTGGAAATTTGAGTAGTGAGAGGTTCATTTTTTAGATTCTTAATTATTTTATTGACTAAAGAAGGTTGAGGAATGAGATTTCCTTGAGAATATCAAATAGGAGGGGGAACATTCTAGTTATGTGTACCCCAAGCCATTGGTTGAGGATGATATTGATGATTAAGAAGGTGGTTTTGCATTCTCATCATTTGATTTATGTTATGAGCTTGAAAGGTATTCATTTGTTTGAGAGTTTGAAATAAAATTTTGTGTCTTTGATTAACATTACAAAAATTATAATTAGTATTTGTTTCAGTATTAGTGGCTTGGTTACCACTATGAGTGTTGATATGATATTGAGAAGATTTATGAGAATTTGAGGCACTAGTGTCAAAATTTTATTGTGAAGCAAAAGATGGACTTATGAATGGTTGAGAGGAATAAGAACTAGAAGCATGATTACCTTGGGTAGGAAATGATGAGCTAGTGGAAAGATTAAGGATGGTGGACCTTATGAGAGGTCCACTAGATGTAGAACGTGCCATGTTAGTTGAGATGCTAGGCATGGAGGTAGAAGAGGTTAGGGAAGAATATGCCATGGTATAAGGAGTTTAAATTGAAGGAAAAGGTTAAGAACTAAAGAAAGTGGTACCTCCAAATCCCATTGATAATTTAGGAGTAGGTGAATGAGGTTCTTCGATCTGAAAACTAATCATGAGGTTATAAATGGTAGAAGGATCCTTTCCTATATGTTGACAAAATTTAGAAATAAAGAAAAGCATCTCAAGAGTATGATCTAACTCAAGTTGATACTCTAATAAAAGAGGAGGATTATGTTGTAAAGAGGTATGAGAAGGGGTTTCATAGTTCATTATGTGAGTGGTAATATGAACATTAATAGCATCTAAAAGAGGATTCCTACTCTATCTATGGGAGACCCTATGAGGATTAGTAAAGGTCATCATGTCTATTGACTGTAACTCAATGTCATTATCTAAAAAAAAGTCCATGATGAATGGAAAATAAGAGATATGAAAAAACAAAGGTCAAAGAGGTGATTGAAGTTGTACAGGTTTGATTGGGTCAATCCGATACAAAAATAGGGACTGTAAAACTATACAAGGTTGACTGGCTCAATCTAGTATAACATACAAAAGGAAAAAATGCTATTGGGTTGATCTAGAACAGTAAACATGAAACATAATAATTCTAAAGACAAATTACAAGATGATACAATATAACTTTGAAAGTAATAAAAAGTGGTAAGTATGTAAAGGAAACAAATAGTTAATTGGATTAATGTTGGCCAATCCAATTGAAATACATAAAACAAAATCTTGCACTAATGATGGATAATTCAAGTTTTTGTGCACATAATTAAACAAAGGGAAAGAAAAAAACATGAAAAATAAAGATAAATAATTGGTCAACCTGATTTTTAATTAGATTATTAAGATATGATTTTAAATGTGATTGGAAGTTGGATATGAGCAAGGTACTAGATAATAATCTACAGATGGTTTCAGGTAGTTTGGGCTAAAATGGACTATAGTAGTAATGATATAGGTTTGGTATTGGGGCCTACCTCCTTAGTTCACACACCATAATGATAAGGGTGTTGGGTGCTTAGTCAAAATATGCCATTAAACACACTTTATACTTAACAAAAGCATCAAGTCAACTTCCCCCTTGGTGATGAAATCCAAGTAGGTTGGACTAGGGTAGACAAAATGTTAAAGAACTCATTTATGTTTTTGTGATTTGGCCATGTGTGCATAAAATATAAATAGTGAAACTATGAGATTAATTAAAAATCTCATAAATATATTATGTGAACTATTCTAAGCATGTAAGCAACAAGACAAAAAAGGTGTGAACTAATTACTAAAAGATATGAGGTTAATTCTAATTTGAAACAAGGTATAATGTTGAAATTGTATGCATAAAATAAAAAATAGGTTTGATATGGTTGATCTTATACTACACAAGCAATATTTGAAAATAATCTAGGTCAGTAGTGTCAATCTAGTTAGTTTAGATATCACACAGAACATATAACTGGGTTGGTAGTGTTGATCTAGTTGACTATGCAAGGGTAATTTTAAAGACTAAAAACTATGAAATGAAAGACAAAAAAGAAAGAAATAGAGAGGTATAAATGAACCTTGGTGGATCAAAGATACAATGAAGGAAGATTGATGATGAGGAACCTTGAATTATGCTTGAGAAACCTATAAATTGGGTCGATATTATCGATCAAGCTGTAAAAGAACCTACTAAAAAAGTGTTGAAACTATAAGGGGTTGACTGGGTCGAGCTAGTGGGCTGAATTTTTTGCTTGAAAATGTATAGGGTTGACTAGGTTGACCTAATAGTCCAAAATGGAAGTCTAGAAACTTGTACTAGGTCATCTAAGTCAATCCAATTGCTTATTCTTGGAAACCTACAAAGATAAATATAGCTAGTTGATAGAATCGATCTAGTATGTCAAAATATATGATATAAATGATGATTAAAAGAATGAGAAAGTGAAAGAAATACTGAAGGGTTAGTTTCATGTCAGGTTCACTAGAATGTACTATGATGGTGAAGCCAAAGTAAATCTAATATTAATAATAAAAGAAACAAAAATGGAAACATGAAAATAATACAACCAATGGTGGGATAGGATTCACGTTAGGTTCACCAAAATGTATGAAATTAGCAATGTATCATTCCTATAAATCAATCTTGGCTCAAAGAAGATAGAGCATACCTACACTTTCTATTGGGGATACACTTTGTTAAGTGGGAGCATAACTAATATGGGGAACTGCTAGACCCAATTAGGGGATCATTTGTATCACTTGTCACAACATATCATGCTAAGAAGGGTTCCTAAACCTACATTCTAACATAATCACACAAAAAAACTAATAGATGATTAAGGTTTAAACATTCACTCTATTCTAATAGCAAGAAAGTAAATCTAATCTAGTGCACACCAAATCTTATGGCATAAAGTGGGGGTTAGAAAAAATAAAACAAACTAAACTAAACATGTATTAGAAGATATATACTCACGTAAATGTATAAAAAATACTAATACATGGGAAAATAATATAAATGCATTATCTATCTACTCTTACAAAGGAAAAATAAAGTTAGGAATACTTACCTTTGAAGATGAACCTATCGAGCTTCAATCTCTCCCTTGGCCAAGGTGCTTCGTAAGAGATTGTTTTGGTATGTAAGGATAACCAAGAAAAATCAACTCTAGGCTACACAACCTATATAAGCATCCAAAAGACTTATCCATAAGACAAAATCCATATCTACAAAGAAACTATGGAACCCTAAAGTTTCATTCCTCAAGTAGAATGGTGAATAAATAGATGTTTATTCACACTTCTTTGTTAATATTTATTCTCTTCATAAATGGTTGGAAATGAGCTTGTATATATAGGCATATCTTTCCCTAAATCCTTCTAATAAAATCATCTATACAAGGTCAACCTAGTCAATCTAATGTATTTTTAGGACATAAAACATATCCCTAAACTATATTGGGTTGACCCAGTTGACCTAGTATAGTTGACTATCTAAAAGGGTGTTAAGGCAAGAAAAGGAGGATGGAAAGATGACAAAAACTATAAGATATAGGATTGAGAAAAATAATCTTATGGTAAATGGTTTTATGAGATAAGTGTGTAGATGGAAACTGATAAAAGGGATAATAATATTATGAAGCACTGATGGTCTGCCCCACCCCTTTCCCATTGCACCCCTTAAGGTATGCACTCAGAGAGATTTAGACTCTATAGGTTCTTGCAAGATACAAAGTGTTAGTAATTAATAAAAATTTGAAAATATTATTTGTGTACAGAAATAAAAATTTGAAAATATTATTTGTGTACAGAAATAAAAATTTGACAAATAAAATGTGTAAGAATGAAAGGTCATAAAAAATCATATGTAATTAAATAAAATAATCTAAGTCAAATAATTTTTTTAAAGTGAAAAGGTTGTAGTATATCAAATTTAAGTAGATAAGAGAATATAAGATAGACAAAAGATGTGTAAAAATGATAAGGTTGTAACACATCAAATGTAAGTAGATAAAATTATCTAAGTCAAATAAAATATGTGTGAAAATGAGAGCAAAGAAATGAATAAGAACCATGTCAATGATTTTGAAAGAGTAAATTGATAAAAAAGACCATATAATTCCAAATCTAAGATGAAAAAGATGATGTGGATGTAAAGGTGATAATAAGTGAGATGAGCATTTTTGAGGAGGACTCATTTAATTCCCCAAGTTATTGTCATATAACTCATAAATTGAAATCCACGAGGTGTAAAAATAAAAGTATAATATTTTTGAGTAATGCCCAATTGATTCTCCAAGGTCTTATAATCTTAAAATCATAAACATTTAGCTAGAGATAACATGAAGAAGTCAAATCTTAAACATGAGATAAAATAAATGGATGTAAATAGGAGGGATGTGAACAACTAGAAAGAATATTCATCAAGGAATATTGGGAATGAGATATCTGATAGTAATGAGGTGATGTGTCATGAGGGTGATGTGAAAATCCTTAGTGGAGATTAGACACTAATCAATTGGGTAAGGCTAAAAGGTTTCAACAACAATGGCTTAGGAATTGTACCTAGCTAGTGTAGTATATAGATGATTTCATGAATGATTTGAAAGTAAATGTAAATGTGCCTACTTTACCACAACATATTCACCATTCGTTAGATCCCATAACCATAAAGAAGCTATTGGCTAACTATGCACATTGGTTACTTGCATAAAAAGTCAAGTGACAAAAATGATAGATGATCCTAGTCTACTGGCCTACCTCACTCCAATAGAAATTTAGCTCTAATATGAGGCTACCTATGGAGTTTGATATTCAACCAGGATAGGGGGCATGTCAATTATTTGATCACATATTTTATTATGATTTATATTTTGATATTTTCTTTTGCATTTTGAAATCTCCTTTTGATTTTATTGCTATGATATTATGTCTTTTGATTTTTTTTTGATTTTTCTATTTTATCTTCCATATAGATTCAAAAGTCAAAAAATAAGTTTTTATGATAACTAATAGAAGAGAGATTACACTTATCCACTAAATAGGAGACCCTAATAACTAATATGATTATATACTCATATAATTACACTTTATAAGAGAGTGAAATATAATCTCAGACCTATGTGTGCCTTAATTGCAAAAACAAGATTGAAAAATGAGTATTGAGAGGAGTTTGTAAAGTTTAAGTGATACAATAATGGTATTCTAGTAGTCGACCATGATACGGGGGGTTGTGATTAATAGAATAGTGAGAATAAAGGGATTTGGAATTATATGTGAATGTTCATAAAATTTCATAATAAGTTTATGGAGACGGAAGTAAGCCAAAAGGGAATTATGAGATAATGGAAATAGGTAGTGATGTCACTACATAAATTATGTAAACCTATGATAGGTCTATAACTAACAATGACAGAAGTAAAGCATAAGATGGAAGAGGTAAAATAAGTAAGGTGAATCCAAGAGGGGAAATATGAAAATAAAATTACCAAGGTAAATGTTAGGTTAACAAGGTTTAATAAACCCAAGATGGAAGGTACAATAAAATAAAATTACCTAAGGCTCATATGGATGGAATAGATAGATAAACTCAAGATGAAAGATGTAGAGAAAATTAAATTACAAAAAATATAATAAGGACATAATGGTTAAATACCAAGGGGGAGATAGATGAAAATGTAAAGTAAATAATAAATGAAAATAAAATAATGAGAAATTTCAAGTGCTAAAATAAATTAATATAAATTTAAAACATTATAAAATATTAAATGAAATATATGATATGATATTTTTAAATTGGAAAATGTTTTATAATATCATTACACACTTCATCTACACTATCATAAAACTGTCTCTAAAACTGGTAGCATGATTTAATCATAGTTTCTTGTAGTCTATTTGAGATCAATATAAGCTTGACATTAAAAATAGTCTTAATAGAGAAAGTGGGTGTGGTAGAATTAGGAGGATATTGATCTTCCAACAGTGGATAAGATATACAGGGAAGTAGATTTGGTCAAAAAAGGTGTTCTAAATTTATGTAGGTTATTCCTTTGTCATGTGAAATTATTTTTTATTCTTCAGGGGAGGACACTGCTCTGACCTTTAAATTTTTTAAATATGTTATGAATATGTTCAACACTCATTAGAGGATTTTTAAGATCACTCAAATTAAAGATAAATGTGATACCATTTATTATGGATATGCACAAGAGATGCCTTTGGAGATGGGAAATCTAGTCAATGAGATGGTGACTAGAGCACAAGGACTCCAAAATATGTCAATAGGCTTGAAAATATATCATAAAATGAGTATTAGTTCCATAAAACTCTTAATAATACCTAGTTTAGGAAGATGAGAATGTTTTTCGACTTTACCTTATAGGGGCTTGTGTTTGTGGGGCTTGTTTCCCTAATTTTATCTTATGTTCTTAACAATAATGAACCATATACCCACATGCATTGTTTCATGTGAAACACTAAGGTGAATAATAACATACTAAATATTACCTCGAATGATTTTTTTTTTGTGGGCATGGTGTTGAAGCCAACATGGGATTAAAAATGATAGACTCCATAGTGGGTGACATAACATAAAGGACCAAATTAGTGTTAGAATCATTAGATACATCACTAAGAATATCACAAAAAATTAAATTGTCATCATTAATTTCAAAGGAAGAAATACTAATCATGTTAATACTAGTGTTAAAAGAGGCTTTTTCTTATGTTTTTTGAAAGGAGGTTTGGTAATACATATTATTTAAGTATTTTAATTAGATATTTCCAATCAAATAGGGATCATCTAATGTGTAACCATCATCAAAATTTGGGGTGATGATATCTAAGTCAAGGAAATTGACCATGTGATAACACTAGGAGAAGAAGTATCACTAGGGAACTTCTTCTTGAAAAATTATGGTTAAAATAATTTCATTAGGTTACTTCTTAAGAGATCAAGGTCCTAATCTAGAAGGTGATTGAGAAATGATATGGGTAAGAAGGTAACATGCTTTTATTTTTAGATTGATCTCATCACAATCATCATCATCATCAAAATCAAGTAGGATTGGTGGGTCTCTTACCTTAAGATTGGGGTGTCCATTATAAGCTCTCAATGATTCGATGTGATAGTTAAAACATTGATACTATTTTAAGGGGATACTTGGTAGCTCTTTGAGTGATAGTATTTTTAAGATGCCTTATCATTGGAATCACATAATATTCCAAGGAATGGTATCACTTTGGACCTTCTATATATATTTTAAGTTAGTAAATTTTACACATTATCATATAGATGAATTTGTGTCCCTCATATGATAGACCAAGTGTGACCAAAAAAGATATTATAACTTCACACTAGACATTCTAGGAGATACCATGATAATAAGCTAAATGAATACCATGGAATATCTTAAGTAATATGCTTGGCATGTGTTGTAAGTGGTCTTAAGGTTTCTTGTTGAATATATTAGATATTTGATAAGGTCTAAAGAGGTAAAACAAGTGAAAAAACCTTTATTAATGAGGGATTTCTTGACTTGGACATTACCAACTTAGATGTTAATGAAAAAACAAAGATCATTTACATGAAATAACATTTCATTGGGAATCATGGATCGAAGTGGAAAATTTAGTGATAAGGATTTATAAGTGGTTTGATTGGTTTGAATAGACAAATATTTAAAATTTTACATGATATTATCATCGAAGCCATGCAATGGATATTCTTTCCCCATAGTAGGTGGTTAAGGAATATTCATCTCAAATAGTGTTTGCATTTATCAATTTTGGTGTTTAGTATAAATTTATATGATCTCAAGGAAGGAATTTTTTAATTTGAATATGATAGATTTAGTTAACAACATCCCTCTCCTTTAATTTAGGTTTTTCTAAGGTTGACTATAATTGAGAAACAATATTTTGAATGATATTAGATTTGGCCACAAGATGGGCTAAATATGAGTTTTTATTTTTGTTTCTTTTTGATTTCATCATCCAAGATAATGGGGTGAGTATAATCATATACCATCATCATCTTGGTCAATGACAATGGAGAAAAAAATGAATTCCATTAGCCAAGATGATGGCATTGGTAGGGAAGAACCAAAATTTTAACATCATTAGCCTAATTGATGATGTCTGCATTTTTCAATTTTAATAACTTTTCTGTTTATGTGGGGATTGCAAAAAAAAGTATTAGTTGTGTGGTAGGCTTGAATAGTCTTATTATATAGATTGTTTTAGGAGTGTGTTGAATACTACATTGAGAATTAAGTCAAACTATGATTTGCTTCATACCATTCATGTGATGTAGGATTTCCTCATGATTTGAAGAATTAGAGCTAGATAAGTTTCTATGGTATTAGTAGATGGAAATGAATTTTGAAATTTTTGAGGTGCGTAAAGATTAGTATTATTTTGAAATACATCATTATTTTTTTTGAATTATTTGATAGAGTATTAATTTAAATAATAAAATTAGAATTAGCTCAGTGAATTGGTTCATGCTAGCTTCAATTTTATTAATGTTTTAAAACTTTTAAGAAGTCTTGATATCATTCTTATTATATAATCATGTTAATATTTTTTATAAGTAAGAAATTTTATGCTAGGGTGAAAAGGGAATTATTATATTCATGAAAGTGACCTAAGTTAGCATGAAAGGATAAAAATGTTTTATGTATCATTCCATTAAGATGTTAGTTGTGAAATATCAAGGTATTTTGGTTGAGGTATAGGAAGTCTCTTTTTAATATCTTTGACAATTGAGGGTGAACAAGTGTAATTTTTGGAAGGAGGATATGGTAAAAAATGGATTCATGCATGTGGTTGGGAAAGGACCACATATTCAAGAACCATTTGATGTGATTTATTTAATAATTATTTTAAAATAAAAACTATGATCATAGGTATTGGTAACACCATAATCACTAGCATGATTTAATTTTTTAGGTCTTAAAATTAATCATGCGATTTTTTAGGTTAAGTAATCTTAGATTTTTTCATTAGATGATCTTGTATTTTAGCTTGCTCAAAGGCTTATTCCAATTTCTTAGGAGAGAATGACCTAAGTTTTTAGTGTAACTTTGGTTCTATAGAAGTTGTAAAATCTTTGAATAGACTTTATTTAGTCATATTAAGATTGGATTTATGTAGCATTGAATTATAGTATTTGATGAAATCATGAGTCAAATTGTTATCATATTATTTAAAATTAATGAATTTACTCATGTTTTATTGAGGTAAGTCCTAATATTATAATTCTTGAACCGATTCATTAACTAATCCTTCTAATTTGATAGTAGAGTTAGGCTTGAGCTCATTGTACCACTCTAGAGCATCATTAGTAAGTGTTTTTTTATAGAATTTTGGGAGTTACATAAGTGTTAAATTTGAGCTAATATTTGTGAGGGTTCCCAAAGGCCTTAAGATGTAGGGTGGGAATGGTAAACATGTCACAAGTGATGGTTGGAGTGATTCCTTGAATGTCCATAGATGTAATATGAGGCACTAAGGTTTTGTTGTTTAGGTTTTAAATGAATTTATTTTGAAAGGGTTATTATAGGATGGGTTCTTGAGATGATCTTTAAGGGGGAGTTATGGGATATTGATTTGACATTCCCATTTAAAATTGGTGAGGTCTACTAGATATTTTAAAGAGTTGGTTTTACATTTTCATGAATTGAGTAACACTAGATGTTTGAATGCAGGCCATTTGGTCTAAGAATTTTATGATCATCCCAATATGATGGGAAGGAAGATTTTAATTAGATTGATATGTTTGAGTGGAATTAGCTATTTGATTTGTGTTTTTTGAGGGTAACTAAAAATAACACTCAGTCTACTTTCAATAATGTTTGGAAGTGTTGAGGATAAAGGAATGGAGAAAGTTATGGATTGAATTTATCCAAATCCTAGAGGGAAGCCAAAATTATGATAAGTCTTGAGAAAAAATTAAACCATAAGAGCATGAATTTATCATTTGGATTTTCCTTTATTTTTTTATGATTAGTTAAGAAAAGTTGCATTTCAGGAATTTGCTCATTGTAATCTTATTGTTCACCCTTATATTTGGATTATTCATGACATAACAATGAAATTTTAGTTGTAGATCTTATGTTGATCATGTAATTGGTAGGAATATGTGTTTTCATTAGTATATTTCATGGTTATAACACAATATTTATTGATATGGAATCCTTGAAAGGAAGAAAAACATTGGTTGGATTCATCTTGAGTATCATTGATTATTGCAGTGTAGGATTAGAAGATATAATTTACGGTTATTGAAGGAGGAAAAGTAAAATTTATATTGTAAAAAAATATGTTTGATAAATTAAAAATAAAATGGTAAATAAAAAATACAATGGTAAATTAAAAATGTGAAAATGACACAATGCAATGATGGGGTAAGATTAATGCTAGGTTCACCATACTTTATGTATGCTAATAATGGTCAACAATATGAGGATCCTTTAACGTTTGAAAAGTTATAATAATATACTAGATCCAACACACATACAATACATCAATACACAAATTAGTTTGGGATATAAATAAGGTTTGTGAACAAAGGAGGTTATAATGAATATAGTAGGGGAGTTTACATATAAAATAACAAGCATAAGCCTAACCAAGTAAGGTGTCATTCTACAATAACCGAGAGGTGTAAACAAAGGAAATTCAATGCCATTAGATGGTAACTATGAGATGTATAAACTAAAGGTTGTAAGGGTGTTATTAGACATTCACTATATTTATGACATATAAATAAAGAGATAAAACATGCAAAGATAACAATATGCTAACAAGCATAAATTTTTATAATCATGGAAGAAATAAACATTACAATATATTGAAACCACCTAGGTAATTAGAGAAAGAGTCTAGGGTTGGGATATTTACCTTGGTTTTACTTATTGACACATTAAAATCCTTCTGGGATCAAGTGCCACTTCATGATATATGGTTGTAGATGAATTCAAGATTCAAATAAGAATACATAAGTAGACATTAGTTGGGGACTCCTAAGACTAGGTTTACCTTATTGGTTTAACTTATCTATTTGATATCTTCAGGTCCTTGTGCAAGATAGTCTTCCCTAAAGTGTGATCTCATTAGTCTTAATTCCTCTTCTTATTACAAAGGTGGATTTGTGTACACATCTAGAGAAGATTGGATGCTTATATTTTGATAAATGACAAAGGGAAACCATATAACTATGGCTTAAAACATTTAAAATCACAAATCAAATAAAGTCATTGTCATCAACCTAGAGGATGACATATAAGAGTTTACAATAGAAACAAAATGTCATTAACCTAGAATATGACATAATCTAAGGAAGGGGAACTACAAACATTAGAGGAGAAGTAAGTTGATGTCACAAGATGAATAAAGAAGATAGTAATATTAATGATAATAATGGGTAAACTCTAAAAAATAACCATGAATTAGATCACCATGATATCCATGTAATACTTATGATGTATACTAAGGGACACTAATGCCCAATGAGCCCTATGAACACAAAATTTTAGTAATAAAAAATAATGTGTATACATAACCTTGCTCTAATATTAAATGATGTAGAAGATAATAATGGGAAATAGTTAATGGTTTCCTTGTTCCCCATCCTAGTCTCACACTCACAAATGGTCACACCCTCAAATGCAACACCTTTTTATTTGATAGCAAACATAATATTTATTTATTTAAAATAATAATGATACATAGGATTTAACACACACATAAATGCTTTGGTTATTAAAATACAAAATGAATAAGACTACATCCTAAAACTATTTCCTTAATGTAATTGGTATAATATATATTATGTTATTAGAAACACACACTCTCTAGAAAGCCTTTATCCATATTTTTCTCTCCCACTCTTAGTCATGCTTTCCTTTTCCAACTAAGACTCTCTCCCACTATTGGATATTGATCCTCACTAACTTGACTCCTTGATTGCCTCTTTAAAATTCTAAGCATAATGAATTTTGTCAACAAATATAAATTCATTAATATATTTTATTACATTATGTAATTTACCACCATCGGTAATACATCCTATTTTGATAGACCAATAGTTATGAAACTACCATGGTAACCCATTAATACAAACTGATAGTTTTGAAACTATTACTTGTATTAAGCATTGATTTCATAATTTATCTTGAAGGGTTAAATTTTATCCCTAAAAAATGATTGAATCCTTCTTATATATATTTTATTATAGTTTTGGAGCTTTGATGATGTTTCTTTGTTTGTTCTGATCATATTCACAATGTGCCACCATGTTGACAGTTTTAACATGTCACAAGAAAAACAAAATTTAAGACATATTTTTTGGTTGATGTAAGATTTATAATTGACCTAGATGCTCATCCATTGGTTGTATATATAAACACCATATGGGAAATTCATCAACGAATTCTAGTCTTGTATGAACCAAATGAAAAAACTAGTTTTCAAAATTACAAGATCTAATAAGACTTACATGATAGTGGTTTCATATTTTAGAGAAAGGTAAGGTAATTTATTATAAATTATTTATTAATTTGGGAAGAAATTCCCAAGGTCTACTTAATATAAAAAATATTTAATTTTTTTGTGCCAAATACTAAGCTCTTATTAAAAACCTTGCAAACAAAATCTCATGGTGAAGGAAAATAAGAGTTTTTCTTGATGTTTCCTTATGTATACATTTGACCCCACTATATAATGAATATTAAATACATAATATAATCCTTAAAATGTAAAATGTTATTATAATTATTATTTTTTAATAATGGATTAGGAAAAAAAGGGTAAGCCAAATATGACGTATATCTTAGTTATTCTTCTAACAACTCTTTCCAAACTAGCTAGAATGGGAATGTGTGATGATTTTTATTTTGATGATATTATTATTATTATTGCATATGAAAACACCAATAATTTATTTTTCAATAAAAATAACTTGATGAATTTCCCCATAAGTTCATTTATTTTATTTCTAACTACCCATGGTCGTGCAATAATGTAAAGTACTTTATTGGTGAAGACTGTGTTTGAGAAGTCCCAAAAGGTGAGTCAAATAATCCACAATAACAAGTGTTGGTTATCTAGTTTGGTTGTTAGAAAGTAAACTAATAATTAAGTATATTTTACAATATAAAATTTAATATATTGGTAATATGTTACTCTCCTTCAAGGGCCATTACTTAGAAATCTTATATAATTTTCATAATATCCTGTCTTGTAATTTTTTAAGGCAATCTCTAAATGAATATTCTTGTGAGAATTTCACATTTTGACATCCAAATAAATCCATATATTGATGTACATGGCCACCTTAATTTCATATATTTACTTTTTTATGTACTTTTATTTCTACCTTAGGTGAGATCCCTAGTAGAACCCTCATTTTATCTATAAAAAAACATGTGACACGTTAATGAATCATTGTTATATTAGGAATTGGATCTAGATCTAGATATTTTATGGATTACAAACCTATGGAAACTATGTAGCACAAGAATTAAATCTTGATATATTCCTTTTCTAAATAAGGTAATTGGTGATGATATGAGGATGAAACTAACTTATATCCTATGATTGACATATATATGTACAACATGGAAAAGGTCAGATTTATAATACAAGGAGGTTACTAAAAAATTATTTCACCATTATCAAGTATGTACAAGGAAAACATTTCACTTGAGAAAGACTAAGGAAAAACCAAACATCAACCTCATTTTTATGGAATACTTAAATTTAAATCGTCAAGTAAGCACAACACAATTATATATGGAAAGTAGGAAAGATAGATGATATTCCCCTATCTAAGTCTCCTCTTATTTTGAAATCACATTTTTTTAATCTTTAATATTTATATTTTTAAGATATCATTTTTTTGTGTGTGTTTATTTATAGTTGTAATATAGTCTCCCTTGGGTTATGGACTTTTTTTTCATCATTCATTTAACATATATAGAGTTTCTTACAATAGAAAATTTCTAAGTATTAGTATGTCATGAAAGAAATCATAAATGATTTTTAAGGATCTAAGAGTCTCTATAGTATAGTGTTGATGATGATATCCCTATATTCATTTTATGCCATATAGATATTCTTATGTCAAATATCATCCTTAGTCCACTCAATATCTATAAGATCAAATTCAAATATCTAATCAATATTTTTTAGAAGAGAATATAATATATTCATATTCATCACAACAGTCTACCCAATGTGGAGTATGATCAAGAACACAATATCAATGTGTAGGAGATTCAAAGTTTATAATGGTTATAATTGTATTACACTCATTTGTTATAGAAAATGGTTCTCTCACTATTCTAAGGTAACTCCATGGTATCCTTATTCAATAATGTTGAATAAAATTGTCTTAAATATATATGATGTTAAATATCATAAGATGCCATGATTTTTTTTAATGGAACTTGGGTTAGAAATATTACATGTCATTACATATATATTACAATTAAGTAATTATGGTGATGGACACTAATTATAACATTACATAGAAATAATTATAAAAATGTATAATTATTTGATGGAAATATCCTTATTCATCTTGTATAAAATTAATGTGTTTATTAAAATCACCTATGTGATGTGATCTACCAAATTCCAAAAGAATGAGACTTGGGCACCTACACTTACCATAGGCACACATGAAATTATATATTCTTTTCTCCTTAATATAGAATTTATCCATGCATGTTATCTCATTTAGAGAAATAATGAATTTCAAATGTTGTGACCTAATTTATAAAAGACTCATCAATTTGGGGACATAAATGGGGACTCAATCCATATGATGTGTTACTACGTGCACTCTTTGGAATTATTTATCACCCTATAATGTCATGAGGGGAAAACCCATAAGTTCTTAAGATGAGATTTGAACTAGGGTCTTCATTAGGGTAACACTTTACCTTTACCACATAATCACACCCACTAGATACCACATGTAATTTTTTTAATTATTCTTAATATTATAAAATTATAACTCTATCTATCAGATTATAATCATTAAAGTGAAAGGTAAGAATTTGGAAAACAAAGATAGGGTAAAGTTTCACTTCTTAGTTATAACCTTGTTCAATGATATCAATCATGGTGATTTAATCTCCATAACACAAAAAAATATCATATCATCATAATAAATATTAAAAATAAAATTGGATTTATGGTGAGCCTGAATGAGAGAATGGGTTGTCAAAATTTCAATGCTGAGTTTGGATAGGACATATCTAAAGAAGAGTAGGATGATGGTAAACCTGATGAATAATATTTATATGAATACTTACATAAAAGTTATGATATGTTAGGAAGGGAAATAGGACTCAAAACATTAGGGAACTATTGAAGGACCTACATGTATCAACCATTAAAGACATACAAGCTTGCATATCTTGGTCAGATAGGTTAGTTGGTAAATCTTTCTTAGATGGGTTAGTTGGTAAATATTTCTCCAATCCCCTACTCTAAGTGTCTTATATTATTAACCTTTATTTTAAATATTAATATATCTACATTAATATTACAAATAAGATGGTGGAATGATCCAATCTCAAGATGGAAAATATGTAAATTGGTAAATTTATGAGAATTAGACCCAATATATATGTATTCAAAAGATTGGGCTAATATAAAATGGAGAACCAAGGGCCAACTAGAATTTTAGCCATGACCAATGGTATTTTTATTATTTATCTTAAAAACTAAGAGTATTATTCTAGTTATTTTATATGGAAGACCCTAATTTTTAGGGAAGAATAATTTTGTTCTAAGGACAATGGAAACTAGTCTTTGATCTTTTAAAGGAATCCTTCAAAATGACCCCTATGTGGGTGAACCTTTCTAGTCTTCCCATGGAGTTTTGGGAAAATGAAATTATAAAAGGTATAGCCAAATCCATGGGAAATATATTAACCATTGACATGGTTATAAAGTCCAATAAATGTCTAATATTTAATAGATTATGTGTCAATGTAGAACTAGAAAAATCCTTACCAATGTCTATAAAACTAATATCAAAGTATGGAGAATGGATTTAAGAAATTGAAATTGAGAAGACTATGGAAATGTGATCCAAATTAAGGAAGTTTGGTCACTAAACCAAAAAATATCTAGATATAAATCAACATAATCAATTTTGGTGAATAAATGAGAAGGGACCGAAACATAATTCATCCAACAAAGTGTCAAAAGACCAAGACAAGAACAATAAGGATGAAAAAAACCAACATGAGAAAGTTGATATAGAGCACATACAATACAAAAGGGAAGATCCAAAGAAAGATATCATGGACAACCAAATTGTGGGAGTGATCAAGGACATATCGCCAACACACCCAAACAAGACATATAATTTAGAAGGTATGCTGAACCAAAGTAGACATGTTATGGTCATAGGTTGATTCAAGCATAGAGAGACAAAATGAAGAAGGAACAATTCTTGAAGGAAGAGGAAATTCTAGGAAATATTTTGAGGGACAAGGATAAGTTTTCTCAAAGGAGGGTAATTATCTGAGGAAGAAAAGGTCATAAGTACTATGCCAAACTAGTAATTAAAATATCCTAGAGCAAATCAGTGCTACAATTGTAGAAGCACTAGAAACTCTAGGAAGAAAACCAATGTTGGATTGAAATTAAAAATAGGTAAACCCAATTTAAGAGAGGTGTTAATCAAATAAACTACCAAAGAAGTGGAAAATAGAACCCATACAACTCTATAGGTAAGTAGGATCTCTATAAGATTTAAGAAATGATTGTTATTTGTAGTTAGAGAAAGAAAGGATATCTCAAGAAATAAAAAAAGTGAAAAGAGTTAAATAAAAATAATATTGGAAGACCAAGAGGAAAAAATAAAAATTGAAAAAGAATCATCTTCTCTGTTGATCTTTTGATGATGAGTGGTGGTTTTTTTTTGACTTTTTACACAATCTATTCTATTTTTAGCTGGATTACAACTATGTAGTCTAGTTTCATATTTGTTATTATTTATTATGTCACAATATAAAATTTCATGTGTTGGGTTCTTATCAAAACCATAATTTTATTTTAATAATAAAAAATAATAAAATTAGATATAATAATTTTTTTTTGCCTCTATTTCTAAAAATAAATTTGAATCTAGGTTGCCTTGCAAGCTACTAAAAATTTTCAATCCTCTTAAAATTGGTTATTATATTAGAGGATTGTGAATTATTAACCTTATTCATGAAAATTATATTAAAAATTAAGGTTTGGGTGGAATGGTCTCCAATGATATCTTTTATGTAGACAATTTTAAGTATTTCCTTTCTTTTGAGAGGGCAAGGGATACTAACTTATCAAATCCTCGTTATCTCTAATATAATTTTTTATTTTATATTAAAATATGATACAATAATTTTTCACAAATATTAAATTCACTCTAGGATCTCCTATTTCTATAAAATATCAAAGATTTCTCAATATGTTAAACCTTGTTTTTCTAGTCAGAATATACCATTTTGTGTGCAAAACAAAGATAGTTCTAATAAAATAATATAAATTCCATTAATAACTCAAAATATTTATTTTTTATAAGACAAGTGTCAACAAAAATTTATTGTCAACATACTTTATACCAAAATAAATCTTGAAAATTAACAACTTTATTTTGTGTTATGTGTATTTTTGACGACAACAAGAATGTATGGCTAATTATGTGTTTCCTTCTCAACATTAGTAAATAACCTTATAATAAACACATACATTCTCTATATAATTATAAAAATTTAAAGTGTTATATATATCCATATAAAATAAAATAAATATAAAGCATATAATATAATAATAAAAACATATAATGTAATAGAAAGAAATTTACATAGTAAAAGGTAAATGAAATTTTAAATTAAAAAAAAAAAAATATATATATATATAACATTTAAAAAATATTATGCTTGTGGTGGTAAATGGGATATGATTTGAAAAAATTATATAATAGTCATTCATGCATGAGGAACATATTTTTTACGAAATTAACAATTGAGGAAAAAAACTTGATTTATTATTCATGAATCAACCCAAGAACATACATATGAAAAATGTTCTTATCACTCCTACTAACCGTCCATCACTTCATCTTTGACTTTTATTTTATAATATGGTGGATAGATATAAATATGATAACTAACTTATAAATGAATTTATAATCATGTAATGGGGATAATTTACTCCTCAATTAGTTGTAAAATATTTTATCCAATATTCATGGGTACACAATGCATTCAATAAAATGTCCCCTTAAAATATTCATTACATAAGGCCTTTACCATAGTAATCGAGCATAATTTTAAGCATCTATATAATCTTTAAATATATTGGAGTCTTAAATAATTTCTATATGAAGTGAAATTTTCACGTAAAATAAACATATAATCTTCAAATAAACAATGGTAAGAAACATGCCATATCTTGTAATATTTTTTAACTATTCTAACATTCAACTTGAAATATTTTCTAGAAAGGCATCATTTAGATTCATATATATTAATTATCTTATAATATGACAAACATCAAGTTTAATATTCTTTCAAATATATAATCATTTCATGTAATCGACACATTATGATCCATGCAATAAAACATTCCAAAAAACTTATAAATATTTCAAAATTAAGTAGAAATCATGAGATAAGATGAAAACACAAAATGATTATGAAAATTATAAGTACATAAATTAAGCTAATTGTAGATAAATATGAAGTCCATAACATCATAAATAATATCAATTATTAATATATAATGTTGAGAAATCATTTAATCACCTTATACATGTTCAATAATAATGTTTAAGTTTTTGCAACATTAAATTATTAAAGCCAATAAATTTTCAAACTCATGATTGAATTTATGCTTATAAATAATGTTAAGAAATTAATTAATCACCTTAGACATGTTCAATAATAATAATATTATTTTTTTGAAATACTAACTTATAAAAATTATCAAACTAGTGACCAAATTTATGCTCTTAAAGTATATTCTGTATTTTTTTTATCACCATGCCTACGACACACAAACTTACCCATTATAGTTATACCTCATCACAAAAAAAATGATACATTAAACATTTATCACATACATAAATCTAAAAAAAAATGTCATGAACAAATTGAATATCCTCAAAATATTTAAATTTTTATAAAACCAAGCAATCTTGATACATCATACTTATGTTCTCCCTTCCATAAGCTTTAATTATTATATAAGAGGTTTATTGTACACATCATTTTTTTTAAATTTTTTTTATTGATGCTTTATAGGAACTAAAAGTGATAAAATCATATAGAATTTTCATATCATAACCCATGAACTAATATTATAACTAATCTACACAACCATTCAGGTTGAATACTTTTTTGATAGGTGGGAGTAAGAGATAACTTTATCCAATCTAATCCAAACCTAATATTGCATGCATTATGTTTAAATTTATCAAACCATGTTTATTTAATATCAATAATTTATTTATAGTTTATAAGTACATAATACACTTTATCTATGATCTTGTTGTATCTATGCCATATGATTAATTAGGAAAGTGATTTTTAATTTAAAAGACGTTTAATTATAATAATTATTAATCCATACCTATTTGAGTATAAAATTAAGGAATATAAAAACATTATAAAATTTATTAATTAAAAAAAAAATCATTTACTTAAATAGTGTAATCAGATTGATGTTTGATCATGTACACCTATCTTTTAAATATATTAATAACAATGAAATATTCAATATTATCCTTTTCATGCTTAGTTAATTGAAATTTGGTATATTTTTTGATGACATATAAATCTATTAATTTTTTTTTTTAACTAAACGAGGGGTAAAAATATATTAAAAAAGCCAAAAACAGAAGTTACAAAGCATTGTCTTGGTCAACCAGATGGACCAATTGCTGATAAAAAGACGTAGGAAGCAAACGTAAATCAGTAATCCTCCACGTAGGCCCATTCTCCGAGGCCCACTTGGCCAGACAGTCCGCAACCTTATTCCACTCGCGGGGAATGTGATTGAAAGAAATCGAGCTCAAAGAAGAGCTTAATTGCAAGATTTGTTGAATAACCACCTGAATTTGCCAGTCCATCTTCTCTGGGATACCATTGTTCAGAAGATTGACCACTACCTGGGAATCCGATTCGCACATAATGTTATTCCACCCCTGAACACAGCAGTGGTGGACCGCCTCCAGAACAGCCAAGGCTTCCATGAGGTTGTTAGTGTGAAAGCCTTTGTGAATTGAAAAAATATGCTGGATTTTCCCCGAACTGTCACGAGCGACCCCCCCGATACCAGCCTCTCCAGGGTTCCCACGGGAGGAGCCATCTAAGTTAATTTTTATCATCCCATGTGGGGGGCGTCTCCAGCGACCAAGTCTGTTCACAGGCTGCAAATTATGTCTGCTGCCAGGCGTCGAGCTGCAGCCACTCTTAGGCGCGCGGGTCAGGGTCGGGTCCAGCCCCAGGCACGTGCAGAACGCAGCAACCTCCTGGTCCAATTCATATGCCCAATCATCCTTAGCCTGCAAAGTCTCCAGGAGCGCCAAGGTGATATGGTTCCACAGAGCGTGCACCTCCAGCAGGGCGTTTCTGAAGACTCTCTTATTACGCTCAATCCAGAGGTTCCATAAAATGAAAGAAGGCCCAATCTGCCAGGCCGTTTGGAGGAGAGAAATATTAGAGGGAGCTTTCCCAAGTCTGCTCCAGAATTCACTCAAAGACAAAACATGCCAGCAGGGAATCTTCCAGGCCGCCCACCACAAATGCCAAATCTGTCTGGCATACTGACATTGGAAAAAAAGATGAGAAATTGTTTCCCCATTGTTATGACACATAAAACATAAAGAAGGTCCTTGAAAACCCCTCTTGCACAAGTTATCCCAGGTCAGACATCTTCTATAAGTAAGCAGCCATAGGAAAAAATTACACTTCGGCCAAGCAGCCCTGTTCCAGATACTCTTCCCCCACAGGAACTGCCCTTCATCAAATAATTGATTCGCCAGGGCCTTATACCCAGCTGCAACAGTATACTGCCCCGTGGCATCACCCCCCCAAGCGAGAAGATCACGTCCCTGAAGGGAGCAACAGCCTCTGGAGCCAAGAATCTGAGATAATTCATTTCTCTCCTCTTCCGAGCCTCCCTGCGGCCAGCCAGAGGAGCTTTTCCACTTGTACCCAAAGGTCAACCCCATATCAACCTGCTCTTTATAATGCGCCACAGTAACCCAGCCAGCTGAGTGAAAAGCATCACAAAGCTGTTGTAAATGCGGGTGAGAGGAAATCAGGGGAGGCGAACCATCCCAAGAGTCACTCCAAAAAAGGGCCTCACGTCCACTCTTGCAGACCCAGAAGAGACTATTTTTAACAAGCTGCGCCCCGAGCTTAAGAGTTTTCCAAACCATCGAACCACTCCCTTCAAGAGGGAGCCTAGGAATATCATGAGAATCAGCTCCAGCAAAATATTTACCAGCAAGGATACGGGCCCAGAGAGAAGAGGGGCTAGAACACCACCTCCAGTATAACTTGGCCGCAAGGGCTTGACTAGCAAGAGTGGCAGACCGCAATCCAAGACCTCCCTCTTTCTTAGGCCGACAGACCGTGTCCCAGTTGATGAGGCTCCACTTAGTGTTTTGCAAGTTACCACTCTAGAGAAATTGTCTTGACATAGCATCAAACTCCTTCAAGAAATAGACAGGGGCTGCCTGAATCATGCAACGATAGATGGGCAGCGCTTGAATAACCGATTGAAGGAGGATCACTCTACCCGCAGTGGAGAGCCACCTATGAGTCCAGTGGCCCACTTTCTGCCTAAGTTTGTCAAGAATGTTTTGCCAGAACAGCCTAGGCTGCCTCCCCACAACGATAGGAATACCAAGATAGATCACAGGAAGGGTATGAATCTGGAACCGAAGTATGGCAGCAATCCTTCGCTGGATAGTGACAGGAGTATTAAAGAAGAAGACCGATGATTTATGATCATTGATTTTCTGCCCAGAAGCCGCCAAGTAACAATCCAGGGTGGACCGAAAAGAATCCGCCTCGCGAATACGCGCTCTGCCCGTCAGGATGGTGTCGTCCACAAATTGCAGATGAGTAAGGATAGTACTCCCATTCCCCCAACACCACCCATGCAGGGCGTTCTGGGAAACCCGAAGTTTTAGAAGCCGCCCCAGACCCTCAGCCAGAATAATAAACAAGAAGGGAGATAACGGGTCTCCCTGGCGAAGGCCGCGCATCGCTCCAAATAGCTCAGACGGTGCCCCATTAATCAGGACCGAGAAGGAGGGCGTGGTAACACAGCTAAGGACCCAATCAATCCACTCCTGGCAGAACCCAAAAGCCAGCAGGATTTTGTGGAGAAATCTCCAGCTAACACGGTCAAACGCTTTAGCAAGATCCAGCTTGATGAACATAGCACGCTCCTGTGAAGTACTCATGGAGTGGATGGCTTCCGCGGCAATCGCCACTCCATCTAAAATCTGTTTACCAGCCACAAATCCCCCTTGCTCTTCAGAAATAAGCCTGGGTAGGTATCCTTTCAGTCTCTGAGCAATGAGCTTGGAAATGATTTTATAGATGACATTGCAAAGAGCTATGGGCCTGAACAAATCAAGCCTATGAGCCTGCTCTGTCTTTGGAATAAGCACCAGGAATGTGGCATTCAAAGCTCTCAGCATCTCTTTGTTAGCAAAAGATTCCTGGATCACATTCAGCAAATCATGATTAATGATATCCCAGAAATCCTGGAAGAACTCAGCGGGGAAACCATCCGGTCCAGGGGCTTTTCCTCTTTTCATGCTGAAGACAACCTCCTCAATCTCCATTATACTAATAGGCCTCATGAGGTGAGCATTCATCTCCACAGACACCAGAGGGGGAATACAAGATAGAACTGAATTTTCAGCCAACCCTTCTGGCGGAGGATCCATAGCAAAGAGTTCCGAGAAGAACCGGACAGCCTCCTGAGAAATATCATGACAAGAGGAGAGGCGCACTCCCTCTTGAGAAGTCAAAGAGGAGATGAAGTTGCTGTTACGCCTACCTTGGATAGACTTATGAAAAAAAGCAGTGTTCTTATCCCCAACTTGTAGCCAGTCAATGCGAGCCTTCTGCTTCCAATATATTTCCTCCCTTAGTTCCCATTCAGCTAAATTAGTAACAGCCTTAGCTTCCTCCTGACGGAGCTCTTCCGAAAAACCCCACTCTCTTATTTGCCTGGTTGTCTCATCAAGCCGCGCTTGAGCCTGCTTCTTCATGCAATGTAAGTTACCAAAGCTGTTCCGGTTCCAAATTTGCAGCTTCCTTTTGACATACTGAAGCTTTTTCTGGAAAGAGTACATTGCTGTTCCAAAAGCTGGGCTACCTTGCGTCCACCACACCCGGATAGAGTCAAGCAGAGCTGAATCCTGAAGCCACATTAATTGGAATTTGAAGGGGGGCTTTTTGGGCGCAACAATATGTCTAGAGGACAGCTTGATAGGCCAATGATCAGACCCTCTCCAATCCAAGATTTCTGAGGTAAGTGAAACAGCAGTAGATTGCCAAAAACAAGAAACAAAAAATCTATCCAGCCTTTTAGAAATGGCAGCATTACCCGCTCTTCGATTGTTCCATGTGAACCTTCCATTCAATGGTTTAACATCTGAAAGGCGGAGAGCTTCAGCATTGTGCCGTAAACAATCTGAGGAGGGGCCCAACCTAGGCAGCCCCCCTCTCTTCTCCTCCAAGCACATGACTGCATTAAAATCCCCAGCAACAATCCAAGGGAGGTACAGATGACATTTTCGGACGTAGCTAATATGTTCCCAAAGCTGAGTTTGTCCCTCAAGATCAGTAGGAGCGTACACATTTGTAACCAGAATTATCTCCCCAGTCTCAATGGAGGAGGCCACCACAGAAAGAGCTGATAGGGAAGAAACCCAAAGGATTGGCATGATTTTCCTCGGATCCCAACACAAAGAAAGACCTCCCGAGTTCCCCAGAGCTCCTATGCATTGGCACTGGCCGAGAAGCCAGATATTAGCCATACATGCAAACATTGAATCAACCGCCAGTTTGGTCTCCTGGATGCATAAAATATCCGGAGAGTGTTCATGAACTAAATTGCGAATAGCCTTTTGTCTGGGGAGGCTATTCAGTCCCCTCACATTCCATGATAAGACAATCATTGGGATGGTAGGGGGAAGTGCTCATCTAAGGTTTTAACAACCCCTGATTCCACCAATAAGTCACCTGTAAGCCTGAGTCGCTCTTGGTCTTTCCTTCTTCCAGCTTTAGAAGGCATGGAAGAGGAGCCCTTCTTGAAAGGTCTTTGTGCTAATCCCAGTGTTGAGGATGGTCCTTTATCTTTCCTGCCCGCGTCCACCTCCTTCACCAAATCTGCCCACTTAGTTACCTCCTCTGGCTGAGCCAAGTCAGCCACCTGTGATTCCATTTCCATTCTTAAAAGAGCACCTGAGTCCGTCTGTATCATCATGTCCTGTATCTCATTAGAAGCTGGAAAATGTTTATCTTCCTCTGACGCCTTTTCCTGATGCACAATTGGAATTCCGTCCTCAATTGCCATACTATCCAAGGCGTCAAATCTGTTGAAGGCCATTTCAACCTGCCTGTCAATGTTTCTGCGTTTAAGACCCCTGCTTTTCCCACGGCGTCTAACAGTAGTAAAGCCTTCCATTTCAGCGCCCATATGCTCACCTGAGCCATGCGCCAAATTAACATGATTCATAGGATTTTTCCCTTTAGCTTCTTGATCTCACTGAGTTTTAGCATTTTCAGTAAAGGTAGTACGCCCCATCCTGTTACCAGCAGGTACTGTATTTGGCAATGCAGATTCAGGGCGTGTTTCAGTGTTTTTAGGACATTGACGATGCAGATGGCCATAGACATGACAAATACGACAGCGGAACGGAATGGACTCATAGTCAATCTGCTGTATCCAGGAAGAGGCACCCATGCAAATTTCCAAGGAATCTAGAAGGGGATTATTCAAATCAATATCTATGCAAACACGAGCAAATGAAATTACCTTTTTTTCCAGCGACTGGTGCGCAATAGCAGTTGGTTTACCCAGCATGGCGGCTATCTGTCTGAGGATGTCTTCCCTCCAGAATTCCAAGGGTAATCCAGGAAGGTGAACCCAGACCGGAACACAAGCAGGGAGCTCCTCCGTTGAGTTGAATCCCGAGTGCCAGGGTTTAAGGAACAGACCCACACGCTCATAAAAGTAAGGACCCCCTTCGAACACATGATTTCGGTCTGAGACAGAAGAAAAATTAACCAGGAAGTAACTATTGCCTGCCAACATGAGATCAAAATCTCCATCTATTTGCCAGGACCGTCGAATCCAAGCATCCAGAGCATTCAGGGAGATTCTTATTCCCAAGAATTTACAGATCAGAGTATGTGCTGCCAAATAAGAGACATCTTCCTGCACAGCTTCAGGGGGAATGACTAGAACTGGTCGGTCTGTTCTGCGTAATAAACATCCATTCAATTTGCTCAGCTTTGAGCGCTCACCAGTGTAGACCTGCTCCAGCCCTAAAACTCCCGCCCCAGGCAAGGACGCGTCCCTCCTGGGGCCTGCCGACGGTCCGCTCCTCTCTCCTTCGCTCGCCATCCCCAGTATCATATAAATCTATTAAGTTATCAAGGTTACTTATTTTGATATTTTTTTTTACCAAGTACATTTTCATCCTTGATACATCATCACCATCATCATGGATAACATCAACATTTAATTTTTTAGTATCAAAGAATCATTCATCATATTATACATCCCTCCACCCTTATAATGGACATTTGACTCATGTTCACCAGGATATTGATGGGTTTGAAGATCATGAGGCTCATCATAATGATTTTGTGACCTCCTGATCTCTCCTTAAACTTGTCTTTTCAATTCGTAGTTTTTATTAATATTCAAGCAATATTTAGAATGGTTGAATTTTTTCACAAACTCAAGACATTATTATTAATTTTTTCAATAGAGGTTTTCCCATCATCATCGAGTGGAATCTCATCACCATTAAAATTGACTTATGTGACATAATGAAATATGTGTGTAAACTAGATATAAATAAAAAACATAACTTAATAGTTCATATAGATTTGATTCATTATACATATAAAAAAATATATCTTAATATCTATGAAAGTTAATAATATATATACATAATTGTATAAAGGAATTTCCAATTACAAATATGTAATAACTTTGTCAATAACATGTGCATATTATAATATTATTTTTAATTTATATGTTTTAATTATATTATTTCAAAATCTACATAAACAAGAAAAAAAGTTTGAACTAACAAAAAAAGATAAACAAAAAACAAGAAACATAATTATCAAATCCATATGAATTACTCACCATACCAAATGTTTTAGATATGTGAAAAATAATAATTTAATATCTCACTTTAATTTTATTAGAAGGGCACCCTAACGGCGATCAAAAACTTTGTTTATGAGGATATTTGATAAACAATATATCTCTTACTAATTCAATCATAACATGCAAATGTAAAATTTTGAGCATTTCATCTTATCATCATTACATTCAACAAATTAACTATTGAAACTCTTTCCCTTGCAACCTATTCACATGTGTATATGTGACCATTTATATATACACAATCATGCAACCTAAAAAATCATGCCCTCATCTAAATATTTTATTTAATACTTTTTATATTTGAACTTAAATCATATGTTTGAATACTAAGATTTTACTTTTCCAATCTCTACAAATCTACAAAAGTGTGCTAACGGTAATAAAAAGGCAGTGTGAGAGACTACTCTTATTTTATCCCTCAAATTAATTTTCTATATATTTAATGGGTGTATCATAATATTCATATTCATTACCAAAAATTAAATGTATCATGAAAAACATCAATATTCTTGTATATTAACCACAGAATAAATATTTATAATTAATAAATTATTGATATATTTTTTTCAAACTATCAAAAAGATCACAATCACTTTTAACATCTCATTCATAAAGAATGTAATACACTCTTTCTTGATATATAACCAAGGCACCAATAATAATGAATATATTTTTTTTATGATTGCTCTGCACCTCTTCATCATATGAACACCCAAAATCATCAAGTGATGATAATTATAATGGGTTATCAAATATTTCAACATTGGCGACATTAGCTATGATTCATGTTACAAATTAAAAACAATTTTTTAATTAAAGACTCTGGAAGGAGTGTCAATTAGAACTTTTGCACATTTTTATTCTCTTATTTATCCATTTCCACTTTATTTGGTCCTATCTATGCTTCATGATCTAGCTCCCCTACAAGCTTTGGTGACCCACTTTCCTCATTATTTTGAAAGATCAAAAAATTCTTAAATTTAGTATTAAAGTATACATATGATAATATTAAGGAGAAAATTAAATATATTATAAACTTTAAAATTTAAATTTAGTATTATATTTTATAGGGTAAAATATATAATGAAGCAAGAGATGGACATTTATTCATTAACAATGATATAATACTATCACCATGTCACAAAAACACTTCAAAAAAATGATATTTTAAAGATGAATAACTTGAAATTCATATGCTAAGGTCAAAGTCACTTCTAATATTTTTTTAATGAAAAATAATTATTGAATAAAAATAAATACTATAAAATATAAATTCAATGTTAACAACATTAACAAAACTATGTTTATATGCATTATCTAAGGTTACCTATAATTCATAAGGGTTTGAATAGGATAAGAGGTTGACTTGACACTTTTTATATCATTAAGTTTGGTATTTCATACTAACTATCATTATTTTCATGAGATGGGTCTAAAACCATTTATAAATGTTCCTTTGTTAACCCTATAATATAATAGTTACTAAGTTCCTTGAAATAAGCTATGACCTTATAGTATTTGGCTAAATAATGAAGACAAATAAAAGAATTGGATAATTTCAAGTGTCAATATTTGATTTTCCCTCATAAATATGAACTTTTCAAACATAATATTAATTTTTTTTACTAAAGGTGTCATATAGATTGAAAATAGGAAGAATATCAGAACTATACTTCTATCCCTCTTGAAACATATTGACCTATAAATGATATATATTTTTACTTAAATAAAAATAGAAAAAAATAATAAATAATAAAAACATTAAATTACTTAAATATATAATGGACTTCCGCATCTCTAATTCCAAAAACAAAAATACCAATTGGAATGATTTTGCTACTAATTCCAAATGCCTTTTAAATATTTTTGCCCCTTATGTAAAACTTAAAAATACCAATTGAAATGTTTTTGTTTGGGTATTTTAATAGAGTTAATGGAATTTTTTTTTTCCCTCTCTCCCCTTATTTTTTATTTTTTGAGATTAAATTTTTTTAGACATTATTAATGTCAAGTTTATATTAAGAGTTTTTTAATTGGATATTAGAATACACCGACCACGAAATTCATTTGAGTGTTTTGATGTTAAGCCTAACATATAGTATTATGTAAATGATATAATACATAAGTGTTAATTTAGGGACTAATTCACTTTGATTGCTATAAATTAGTTGTGTTTTAAGAGGAAGTATATAATACCAAATATTTATATATTCCCAAGTAAATGAATATAGTGAGTGAAGAGAAAGATAAATATTATTATAAAGTACAAAACAACAAAGAATACATAATATAAATGTAATCATTATATTGTATTACTATACATGTAATTTTTTCACATGAGTAGATAAAATATAATACTTGGTGTAATATTATTGGGAATGAGCATAGATATGAAATTTAATGATGAGATGTCATGAACCCCTATATAATATGCTACTATTAAGATATACACCATGAGATGAGTTGATTCCTTGAACATATAGTGAATGGTTACCTTATAAAAGGCTATGATGTCAATATATATGTTAATTTTTTTCTTAGGATAGGGAATGATCATGAAATTTCCTTCCTTATCCATTCTATTATTCTCTAGTATAACATACTCTTCCATATAAGATGCATGAAAAAATGTGAAGAACATGAATAATAAGAAGTGGGTTGTATTATTTGTGGGAATAATTTACTTCCACTATGTACCTTTGGATTCTAGTGATTGTATATGATGTTGTTAGGTACTTCATAATGGTAATTTCATTAGGCCCATAATTTTTTGATTGTGGTTCAAACTTCAATGATCCAAAGTGTATTTAAAACTAGAAAATGATATCTATAACATAATGCCTCCAAAAAAAATAGTAAATTATTCCATCATTTTGACCCAAATTACTTTATGAATGGTCTCAAGTTATTCCTACATAATTACCCACCACATCAAGAGTCCTAACCACAACACATTAAATAAGTCTATGATGATTAAAATGCACTCAAAAATATTCTAATTTCCCTTCAGAGAAATAACCAATGTTGACTACATATTTTAATGTATATTTAAATATTAAAGAGGTTGTAAAGATAAATCAAATTTTTATGACCCCTACCATTATCATTAACATTAACATTTGAATTAAAGGCTTTCAAAATTTATCTACATGATCAAGGAATAATCATATACATCAATGATAGTTTCTATTGGTAAGGACTAGTTATAGATTAGGATTACAAGATGCATTAGACACTAAAACATTAAACCAACTCCTTAATGAGGTGTTGAAAATTAATTCTAAGAGATATTTAAAGAAGGAATACTATTAAACCTTGTAAATAAGTCCCTCCTTCAAAGAGTGGCCAAGAAACATGTTTTTCCCCAAATTTGGTGCTCCAATTCTTTGTCAATGATCAGTAGCATGCTCCTCCATCACTTACTAGTGCACCAATGGATTAGGCATATGAGTTTGATCAATTTGTGAAAATAGGTGAAACTCTTCTATAGCATTTTATTGATAGTAAGTTTGCATATCTAAATATTTTTAAATGGTGGTCTTCGCCCAATTATTTATAGTTTTTAAAAAAGGATCATAATTAACCATGACCATCCCTATTAAGATCAATATGTCTGCCCATAAATTTATTCAATTTTGGAGGGACAAGCCATAAATATTTGGAAAAATGTGGTATTAATGAGGCATATGAAGGCTTAATCCTAATATTTATTCCATTAATGGCTTGTGGATGCCACCCCAATGATGATGTCATAGGATGATGCATATTTGAGGAATAAATTTATAATTAATATATTTTCAATAATTTTCATGTATTTTTCACTTAAGCTCTTGATTTGATTTAATTTTATTAAGTGGCTTTGATTAAATTTCTATAATTATTTGGAAATATATTGCACAATTAATCAACCTAGTTAGAAATGACAATTTATGAAGTCATAATTTTACAGGAGTATAATCAAAAGGTGTCATTTTCATATAAAAAAATACCCCAATTAGGTTATCATGGACATGAAATAACACATGCATGTGATGTGTGTTGTCGAATTAGAGAATTCAATGGTCTAGAGTGTCATTATACATGGTTGTAATTTGAATTGAAGTGATGTGAAAAAATATATTAATCACATAACATGAATTTCCCCATTCAGGGATACATTAGCCTAAATTAGCACTTATACATGACAAGTTTAAACCATTTGGCATGTTTTAGTGATTTTGGCCCAGATTGTGTATTATCTTAGAATGTTATTTAGATTGACAATTACAACACAATAGTGATAAGAATTAGATGTCTAAATTTTCCCCCTATTTGAGAAGGCATGGTGAGACATTTAATTGAAGTGATGGTTTTTCAAAGAATGAAAAGGTCACTATAATCTAGAGAAATAAATTTCATTTCCATTTTACGTTTTTAAAGTTTGCATTAATTAAAGATAAATATGTTTACAAAATTACCCAAACATCATTTGGGTAACCCATGATTCCCCCTCGAGAGACAAATAAAAAATTTAAAAATAGTTAATGGGTGGGCCCTCGATCAAAAGAAATTATAAGCTCATTAAGTTTAGTAAAATTGGCTAAAAGATGGAGCAATTACAGGCAAGCAAGAGAAAAAATGGATCAGAGGGGCTAATATAGTATCCCAAGAAAGATAAAATGTAGAAACTATAGGCCTAGAGGGTGAAAAATCTAAAAAATTTACTATATTTTGACCCCCAGGGGTAAAAACAAGTCATTTTCCACCCTAGCTATAGTGAATTTGGAGGTTTGGTATTTATGCATGAGTGAACTACATAAAATGGCTAATATTTTACACCACTAACATCTTGGGGAGCATGTGAGAGAGTACTAATGACCACTAGGGAACAAAGAATTGGTAGGTATCTTTTTGGGTTTTTGAATTTATCATTTAATGCATTTATTTCATGTATGAAGTGGTAGTTGCTGTGATCCCACCATTTTCCCAATTTGGAAAATTATAAGTTCACCCATGAAAATGATGAGAATGCCACGAGATCAATGATCTCATCGATCCTTCAGTGAGATCATGGGTCAAAATGGTGAGATCACTAAGGTATTGGTGAGTTCACATTTTTGGGTAAATTTCACCCTATCAAATGGTGAGTTTGCCAATATTAGTGGGATTACCTTGCTAAACAGTGGGATCACCCTACAAATCAATGAGGTCATGAAAAATAACAAGATTGCCTTATTAAATAGTAGGATTGACATGAAAAATGGTGGGATCACCAAAATAATGATAAGATCCCATAAATAAAGTATAATGGGGCCTTGAGGAGATTAATCCAGGCCCAAAATTAGAATAAGAGATAGAGACAAAATTTTAGGCTAGGTCTCAAAATTAGAATATGATTTAGAAAGACAATTGATATGATCACCACCTTTTTATTTATAAGATAAAATAGTGGTTATCACATCTTGATATTACCACTCTCAAGTTTTACACTGAGAGGGGCTCATTAATGATGAGATCATGGGTGCCCTTATAGCTATGGACCTATATCACCTGACATGGTTGCCTATGATTCCTGAAAATGGAGCATACTAGTCATTTCTAGCAAAGAGATGGCACTCTAAGAATTTTACTATTCATTTTATGAGTGGGGAAGTTATAATGACACTCAAGGATGTGTAACAAATTCTATGAGTACTCATGAGAGGACCCAAGATTACTTGGATGGGGGTAGGGAGACAGGCTATATTGCATACCCTGCTTGGGGTAGTGGAGCAACAAGTTGTTAATGAGTTCATAGGAATAGATGCACCAGAGGACTTGGTTTGGAAATCAGAGGGTGGAGCAGGATAGGGGATAGATCCCCTAGAGGTAGTTATGTTGATATCTCTTGTTAATGGCCTTCTACTACCTAACAAGAATGGGTAGTGTTAGCCAATTTTCACACCCAATTTTGCTTCTTTCATTTTGGCTAAGGGAAACATTCTTAATTGGGTTATCCCCACAACAACAAAGACCAAGTGTTTTTTCCTTTGGAAGCCTTTGTTTGGTCTTTTTGCAAGTGTTATTTTAGTCTTTTTACTCAAGTTTTATTTCTTTTGACAAGGTTTTGCTTCAGGTTTTTATCCAAGTCTCAAAGAAAATTGTTTCAAAATTTTTATCCAAAACAAAAAGTCTGAAGGATTGGTCTAGTTCAAATTTTTTGAAGGGAACATTTCAAGTTTCTGAAAGGCAGCTATAGGATTTTTGAAGGATTTATTTCTGAATTTTTGTTTGAAATAATCTTTTTGAAGGGTTTATTCTTTCAAAGAATTGGTCCGCTTCAAGTTTTCTGAAGGGACACTTTGCAATTTTTTGAAAGAATTATTTTGGACATTTTATCTGAAATAATTTTTTTGAAAGGTCTTTTTTCTCCTAAAAGTGTCCTAAATAAATTTTTGAAGGCTACATTACAATATTTCTGAAAGAAATGTCCTTTGCAAAATTTTTGAGGGAATTAATTTTTTCAACTTTTTTGAAGGAATTATTTTGGACATTTTGTTCAAAACAATCTTTCCAAAAATAGTCTTTTTTATCATATAAATGTCTTCCACAAAAATTCCAAAGGGTCTTTTTCATGCAAAGTGCCCTACACACTTTCTCGAAGGGTATTTTCTTGGGAAAGTGTCATTTTCAAGATTTTTGAAGGGACATTCCAAGAATGAAAAAGGGCATGGTTAGACTTTCAAAGAAGCAAAATGAAAATGTTGAAGTGTTATTCTTGGTAAAAGTATCCTTCAAAAAAAATTGAAGGGACACTTGCAGAAAGTCCAAAAGAAATATTGTTTTAGAGAAAAGAAAAGGGGCTTGAGAGGTTAATTCTTTCAAAGAAAAGGGTCCATGGGAAAATTATTTTAGAATTTTTATCTGAAACAAAAAATCTAAAGGAATGGTCCCAATAGAGTGACAACTATATGGATGTCAACTTAAAATTGATAAGTTAGCCATTGATGTTTAAGTAGTGGGTCCCCAGGAAGATTGATGGTACTCATTCAAATGCTCAAAGATTCAAGGGCTCACATTCTTCATCTTCCAAATCCCATTAGAGGGTTCATCTCACCATTGATTAGGTCATTATCCAAGTTGTTTGTGATTTTCAACAAAAAAATAATCGACTATAAAAGTAGACTCTAAGTGATGCCTTTTTAAGGCCAATAGAATGAAAGTGACTCTCCCATATACCGTTGCACACCTCAATAAGCCAATGAAAAACTACTAACATCAAGACAAACATACAATAAGTGGAATCTCATTTGCATAATTGATTGATGCCATTATTTAGATAAAAAATATCTTGTTTTTATTAGTGCAACCATTGGGGAAGCATCTTTGAGAGAGCAATCTTGTTGTGTAGCTACTTGAAGTGACATGGATCAATGGAATGGCCCAAATGAACATCATTTGAAAAGATGGTTGTAAATGAAGATGGATAATCCTAAAAAAATGATTCCTCTTTCTAGTGCCAAAGGCCTCTTCTTCTTATTTGTTTTTTGCTATAAATATAGCCCTTGGGCTAGTGTAAAAATAACCACATAATCTATGGCAAATCCCTATTGGAATGATATTTGCCTTTAATCATTAATTTAAGTCTATTTATTTCAAATTTATAGATAATTTACTAAGTGTTTTCGAGATTTATAATAACAATGAGTGGTGATTTTCCATCCTTTTGTCCTTTATCCTTCATGCTTGAGCAAGAGTTCTTAGTCTAACAGGTCATATAGAGTGTGTTTAAGTGTCTTAAATTGTTGTAATCATATAAATATTCTTGGAATATGTAAAGTTTGCCTTTCACTTCATTTTATTTGTGTCATTTTACACATCTTACCTCTATACTAAAATAATTATGTTAGAACCCCTTAAAGCTTAAAAATGGTCTGTTCATTTTGTTGTATTATGCACTAGGATATGACATTCATGTGGAAGATAATCTTGGTGATTCACCAATCCTAGAGTAGGTTTCATTTTTATGTAATTTATAACTCTTTTCCTTTAGATCAAACTAGTTTAGATACAGGTTATTTTGTAGAGACACATTCAGGGAGCTATCCCATTTAAATCTAAAGGTTCATTTCCTCTATAAACATACCCACATGCCTAGATATGTTCCAACATTGCCAAAATTTGGAAGAGGATTGAACACTCTCGTCGAGGGTGCAAGATTTGGAGATAATAGTTTTAGCATGCCCAATGGGACAAAGGTCCAAATAGTGGGAAGATTGTTGGTGTGCCTTCTCTCTTATCAACTTTTGGAAGAACCAAGCAAATAACCAATGGTGACTCCAAACAATAACTTCTAGTTGTATGTAGCCTAGGTTTATTTCATTAAAGTTTTGATCAGTTTTTGTATCTTGTCTAACTTATGATGGTGATATGGAAAACTATGGTGAATACCACTATTGTGCACCTCCTTATCATCCTTGCTATGAATCATGTTATACTCCTCAACAGTCCTATCAAAATGTCTATAGATCTTATGAACCATGGCAACCATATAGTCCTCCATTTCCCTCTCCATATGGATATGAAGTTATTAAATAGACCTATGATGAATTTTACCAAGGATACTATCAAGAAATGCTTTCTTATCAACCCCAATAAGATGATTCTATAGATTCTAAATCAAGGTATAAAGATGCATTAATTAAACTCCTAGAAATTCAAATAAGACAAGATAAAGTTGATCTTGATCCCCATCATTTTCCTTATATTACTCCATTAACCCAATCTCATGTGCAATCTTTCCTGGCACTCCTACCAGAGCTACTAGATAATGAAAACAATATGGAAAAATGAGATGAGGAGTTTGATGTGCTTCCTAACCATCTCATGGAATGGTTGAGAGGCTTTATCTAAAGATGGATGAGTGCATGAGAGGTAGTTGAAGATGAAATTTAATAGGATATCTAAGATCAAATGGTATGGGCAAGGAGGTGCCTTTAATGATAAATAGAGAGGCTAAGTATGTGGGAATAAAAAGGACTTAAAAATGAGCATACTACTATTGAATAACCCCAAAGAATCTATTGGTAAGATGTAATTCATACTTATGTAAATGTTCTTCCTTCTATATAGCCCAAAGGGTGATTCCCTATGAGCTTAATAATGCATCGCTCTTTCCTAGACCCACTCACAAGCCTTCTACTATCCCTCACACTCCATCTCTAATTCATGAACTTTCCACTACACCTCATACTACACCCTTTTCATATGTGTCTATCCATCAACCTCCCATCCCACCATTTCATGAAGGAGAACCCATTTTGAAGGAAGCAAATGAAGAGGAAAGATCCCAATTCTTAAATGATCAAGAAGATTTCATGAGTGATTGTGAGGAATAAATAACCATAGAGACTCATCTTGGTGAAAAGGAAAGACAACCCTATCTCCTTGAGTGAAGAAAAACATGTCAAAGACTCGTTTGTAGCTATACTTGAAGAATGCAACCTGGATTTGAAGAGAGAGGTATTTAGAGAAAACTCCATGTCTGATCATGAAGTTGTATATGAACATCTCAAGCATGAAGTAGAGTGCACTATCAAGGATAATGGTCAAGGCACTCCTCAAGATGTTGCAGTATTAAAATAGTCTCATGAGATCAAGGTCAAAGACATAGTGATTGAAGATGACTCAATACCTCTATATAATTTTGAATCACCCTTGAATGCTTTAGAACATGAAGAACACAACTTGATGATTTCATATGTCAAGCAAAAAAGAGAGAAGAGGTAGTGATCCAACATATCAAGGAGTACAAGGATGATTGACAATAATAAATGGGGCTCTTTCAAGAAATTGAAAACCTTTGCCAAGTTGAGGGATAAGTGCATGACAATGTGGAGGAAAGTTTTCCCATGGAAGAAACTGACCAAGATTAGGTAGACTATGCAGAGATCCTTAGTGAGCTTGAAGAACTTGCAGTAGAAGAGAAACCTAATCTCATTGAGAATACCATGGAAACCAAGAATGTAATACTTATTGCATCATAATTGGAGGTTGAAGTTGAAGAATCTTATGAGAAACTTGAAGTTGTTGAGCTACAAGAGAAGTTAATTTATATGGATAACATGTTTGGAGTTGTTTGGTTCTTATTAAACACCATGAAGAAGATGGAGGCATTGATACCAAGGATCAAAAGGTTGAAATCCTCATTCATTACCCTATGTCATGAAACCAAGAAGGTTTCAAGATAGCCCTTTAATCTAAGAGGAAGTGTTCATCTCAAGTTTATTAATGTTTAGTTTGATTCCTTTGTTTCTTTTGCTATTGTGTTCCATAAGTGTTCTTATTAAACACATGTGTGTTCCTTTGGTTTGTTGTTGTGTTCCCTAAGTGCTTTGTATCACAAATGTGTTTCCTTCCTTATGTTTGGTGTGTGTCTCTACCTTTGTGTGTGTGAATCAGACAACTTATGTTTTTTGAGCCAAAGGTCTATTCAAGTCATTTTTGGTTATCTATATACATGACTCCATGCTAAATAGAAGGATTTAGGCAACTGGTCTTAGGCATAGCAGGCATGCCTCCCCTAGGAATCACAAAGAATTCTAGCCAATTTTCACACCAAGTTTTACATCTTTCATTTTGGATAAGTGCAACATTCTTAATTGGTTTATCCCTACAACAAAAAAGACCAAGTGTTTTTTCCTTTGGAAGCCTTTGTTTGGTCTTTTTTCAAGTGTTATTTCAGTCTTTTTACTCAAGTGTTATTTCTTTCGGCAAGGTTTTGCTTTGGGTATTTGTCCAAGTCTCAAATAAAATTATTTCAAACTTTTTATCTGAAACAAAAAGTCAAAAGGATTGGTCCAGTAAATTTTTTTTGAAGGGCACATTTCAAGTTTCCTAAAGGCATCTACAAGATTTACGAAGGATTTGTTTCAGATTTTTTATCTAAAATAATCTTTTTTAAGGGTTTGTTCTTTCAAAGAATTATTTCATTTCAAGTTTTTTGAAGGGACACTTTGCACTTTTTCAAAGGAATTGTTTCAAACATTTTGTCTTAAACAATTTTGCCATCTTTCTTCTCCTAAAAGTGTCTTAAACAAATTTATAAAGGGTATATTTCAATATATATAACAAAAAAGTCCTTTACAAAATTTCCAAGGGAATTGCTTTTTTTAACTTTTATGAAGGAATTGTTTCAGACATTTTG